>JAPWTK010000095.1:0-600000 GCA_029963805.1 Aromia moschata
GTAGTACCCACTTGCCAGAATAACAGCTTTTGTTCTTTGTTGACCCGTGTGATTGTTAACTATATGCAATATGAACAACCATGGGGCAATTTAAAACAGCAGATGTAAATTAAAATGAAAATAATAATTTTTGAATAACAATATTGATTAAAACGTACCAATTATGATAGGATGATTAAGGGCTAATAAAACTGATAGTGATAAGTCAATCAATTCACACATTTCAGGTAAAATGTTTTTTAATATCTTTTGTTCAACTCGTGAAAACGATCAACGCCTAAAAAATATAAATAACATGCCTCGAATAACGTTTGTAAAATTTTTTTTTTTTTGGAAATCAAAAAACAAAAAAGTTATTTACATTAACTTAACACCGATAAACTTTTTTTGTACTACATTGCATTATTAAAACTCACCTTCAGTTTTCATAATCTCTTGATGATGCCAAAATAAATTACGAAACGCGCGTGCAAAAAGTGTTTCAGTGTTAAGCGAAAAAGTGTTTATGTGTGAATTTCTTGAATGTGAATTATTTGTGTGAGTATGTTTCTACGCCGAAGGTTACAATCCTTTATAAAGTACAAATTAATACCTATTATATCAATTTACTTACATCTATACTCATTTCACCTACATATTTAAAATTTATGCTGCAGCAGATTTAAAGATTAGTAGGTACAGAAAAATTGGATTAGGCACATTCTGAAAATATTCTGTTTTTTATTTTTATTTGTTTTCTTTATGTGACCTGTTGCTATTTTTTTTAATCATCATATTCACTACCAATCCTTTGAGGCGTCTCTTTAATACTAAATAATTTATTCAAGGCAGAGTACATGCCGTGACAAACGTTTTTTATGTATTTTCGGTAAAATGTCTTATCTGTGTATCACTTTTTATCATATTTATCAACATAAAACAAGAGTTAAAAAATCTATAACCCGCCACTGGTTAAGAGTCATCGCATGGCGCATATACGGCAGGCCATGGAAATATTTAAGCGAACGTTGCCAACCCAACCGCGATATTTATCACTACACTACCCAGTAGTGTCAGTTCGCAGTTGTTTTAGTTGGGTTCTGTCAAGCTTTTGTGTGTAAATATAAATGGATCTTCGTATTTTAATCGGGAATTTTATAATATTTTTTTAAGTAAGTGAATATCGGTGATTTACAAGTTGGGTGTGTGTGACATTTCATTGTAAAAATGTGAACTGAACACTTTTATACTAGTTGTGTCCCGTGAACCGGTACCGAGGTGAACTCTTGCTCCAAAAACCTATTATGTTTCTTGTCTTAAATGTCTCGGGTTTGTGTTTTAATTGATTTTACTGTTTTAATATGTGAGGCGTTGAGATTTACGGGATTAAAGGGATATACGTACGAACCGGGGTCCTGGAAGTAAATGAGTTTGTTTGGTGTGCATGCCAGATTTTGTTTTGATTTCGATGAACTAACTCAATGATGAATAGAACTCTTTATCTAGTGGTGTTAATTGTGCTACAAACGTTTGGTAAGCATCTAAAATGCATTTTTTTCTTTAGATATCTAATTTATGTAAAAAAATTAATTGTTAAATATCTAAAGGTTATTTGAAATTGATTGGTTCTCCAGGAGAATTTTAATTAAATCTTCAATGCAAACTTTGTTTATGAGAAAATTGGTTTTGTTTATAGGAGCGCCATATATCATCTCATTTTATTTATTACTAGATGATACAGGTACCTAATAAATTATCGTTATGATTAGGGATTTTTGGATCATGCTTAATGCATTAAGATATTTTTCTGGATAATATATTATTAGGTCTATTTCTAGGTAGTTTAGGTATAAGCAATCGATTGTATTTTATTTTTATCTGAAAATATGACAACTAAAATTAGAGAAGAATGAGGAATGTTTTTGGTGAGCATTATCTAACTAACGGAAAATGATTACTTGGATGAATAAATACTATAGAAGCCTGAAAAAAAAGTTATGTATATTAAGATTTTTTCAATTGTTGAAAAAAAGTTACTGGCATTTTATAATTGAATTCGTATATAAGGAATAGGCATGGTAATTTTATTACCCAATAGTTTTAGCTGCTATTCGGTACTACTTACTTTGTTTCTGTTTGAATTCCTAAAAAGTGCCTTGAGGAGAGTAAATACATTTTTCAATGCCGACACACGCCTTTTTTAATGCTACTGATATCTTACACCAATATCTATAGTTAATAAGTGTAATTTATCAAAGCCCGAAGGTTTTATAAGTAGATCTTCATTTATGGAATAATACACGTATGTACATGTACATACGTATGTATATAAAATAAAATGCTTCTGACACATTATTTATATTATGTCGAGCATTATGTATCTGTAGCCCGATTTGTAGTCATTGTCAGTCGTTGTCAATTAGGCATTAACATTATGTTACATTAACATAGTATATTAACAGGGGCATTAATATCTATGTAGATATGTATCAGTACCTTTTTTCTCACAACAGTTGTTTTTCGGGACGTTATTTCGATAAACAAATTTCATAAACAATCAGTATAGTTTTTTAAGACGTACTCTTTTTAACAATAAAAAAATCATACTTTATAATACTGACTTAAATTAATTCTAATAGTCATTTTGCAAGATACGATTTCATATATTATACTACTAACCGTCTCTGGATTTGAGTCATTTATGAAACAGTTCCATTCTTAAAATTATTAAATATTTCTCCTATTAAATTATTTTTTTCATTTTATTTCAATATCTTAAAAAATATTTCTGGTCCTTTGATGGCTGTGGTCATCAACTTTAAACAGCTATTTATAGCGCAGTGAGGCCCTTATAAAATTAAATAGGTAAGATGCTTGAAATTACGGAATCAATCAGAGCGTGACATTGCCATATTTCCTTTTTTCTTCAGCTTACGGAAATTATGACAAAATATCGTCTTGTTAGTGCAGTGTTTTCAGACTTCTCAACCTACAACAATGTACACATAATATTTATGTTATTTACCATTGTTTCAACGACAACAAGATGTTCTATAGTGAACATTGAACATCAGAATAAATATAGGTATAATACGAGTACATGAGTACAGGCACAATTAAAAAAGTCAACTAATGGAAAAAATCTAAAAGTTGAACCAAAAATATCACGAAATTTCAAAAAAGCCCTGTACGCCCCCACATTACTCCAACCAAAATTAAGGATTAATATCCCTCTAGAACTGTGTTTTATTAAAATTTCAGGAACATTGATATTTACGAAAACGATAGTAAGGATGGGTAGAATTTTGAGTTTTTTATGATGTTTTTGGTTCAACTAGATTTTTTTCATGTTTAGGGAAAATTTTACAAAATGACTCAGTTAGTCAAATAGATACACTGAAGATTTTCCTTTAATACGAGTCCAACAACTTTGAAAGGGATTTAGTATTTTCGGACTTATTTGCGTTTCTTTGAAAACATCGAAATTTTACTTTTTTAGCGATATCTTTTCACACACTGGACATACCATCTTCAACTTCGGCTTATTAGACGCAGAATCTCGCAAGCTGTAATCCTGTCAGAAGCAAAATAATTCAATGCTGTAATACAAAAATTATCAGAATTTAAGCAAACTTCAAAAAGTGAGTGTATGTTGACTTTCGTTGCTTACTGTACCTGTATCAGCAGAAGCGGCTTCAAAATTGGTCCATTAACTAAATACTCAAACGCAGGGAACCCAAACTTTCCCTGCATAGTTGGATTGTGTATGTTTAATTTTGTTTTATCAAAGTCGCTCATATATTTGTATTAAAAACAGAATCAAATGCTGATTTGTGCAACTTAACGATATCACCAGATAATTTCCCTAGAATATTCCTCTGGCGTTCTTCCCGTGACGTAATCACAGCACGTATTTACTGAGTACATCTGACAAAATAGCGACCAAAATCAGTTTATAGTTGCATAAATTTAGTTGAACTAAATTGCGTTTGGTTCCGTCCCTAATTTGTACAGGGTGAGCGAAACTCGATGTCTCAGCTATATTATACGAAAAGGAAAGATTATAGAAAAAATCTGAAAAGAGGTACTTAAATGGGATTGGGTAAGGTCCATTTTAAACCAAATTTGCATATTTTTCCATATTTGGAAACTGAAGTAATGACGTCATCGAATTTTTTTCCGCAGAAACATACCTGTATTTTGGCATATTTAAAAAGAGCTAATTTTCTGAACAAATTTTGTAAAGAAAAAAAATTGCTATCTTTTTTCGTTAAAAAATTATAAGCAAATTTGTAAACAAAAAAGTATTATCAAAAATTCGCAATCGCCACGATTTAAACAAGTAGCCTTTGTAAGCAAATAGCAAAGTTGCATCTGTCAATAATTAAACTTTAGTACTATTCACAGAAAGAAACAAAGTATGTTGGCAGTCACTACAACAAATTTTCAATGTGACCACCTCCTACTTCTACACTTATCCAATCTCTGCCTTACTTATCTCACTGAAGCCTTACGTAACATTTCTCTAGATAGTCCATCGCAAACATTTCTGATTTTTTCTTTTAAATGTTTCCAAGTTAACAGATGGTGTTCTGTAAACTTTATTTTTCAAAGTTCCCCACAAGAAGAAGTCTAGTAGGGTCAAGTCCGGTGATTTAGGCGCCCAAGGTATCGGTTCATTTATACCTATCCAATTTTCTCCGTAAGTTTCATTTAAATATTGTTGGACAATTCCTGGGACAATCGCTCACTATGTAAAATTCCTTCGTAAAAATATGGACCAATCAAATGTCCATTAATAATACCACACCAAATTAAGTTAAGTTAATTCCGAAGTGTCCTTGGTTATCAATCGGGTTGACAAAATGTGGATTTTCAGTAGCCCAGAAATGTTCGTTTTTTCTATTGGGCTTACCGTTACTAACAAAACGGCTTTCGTCCGTCCACAACACATGGTGAAAAAAACCGATTATTATTGATCTCTAAGTTTACCATCACTTGGGCAACATAATTAATTGTTTGTTGTTGATGTGGATCTGACAAGTGTTCTAAGTTGTGAAGTTTATAATCGTGATAAATTCAACTCACGACAGACTTGCCGAATCGAGTTCCTTGGATGGTCTTCAAAATACTGCAACACAGTGGCAACAGTATTGTCAGAATTGCCCTTTTAACAATTTTTCTTTCATTTCGAGAAGAAAATGCCTCGTTATTTGCACGTAAATTGCGTTCCAACCTTGCAAATATTTTTAAGCTTGGAATAACACGTTCGCAGTATCTCTGAGCGCATAACTGAACTGCTCTTCTAGGGTTCTTTTGAGATCCACCATAAACTAATAATATGTCGACTTTCGTTGTGCGTGGACATTTTTCAGTCAAATGACAACAAAACAATATTTGTCAACCATTAGCTTAATTATTGACAGATGCGACCTTGCTATATGCTTACAGACGCTACTTGTTTGAATCGTGACGATTGCGAATTTTTGATAATACTTTTTATTATTAGTACATTACTTCAGTTTCCAAATATGGAAAAATATGCAAATTCGGTTTAAAATGGACCTTCCTCAATCCCATTTAAGAACCTCTTTTCAGATTTTTTTCTATCGTTTTCCTTTTCTTATAATCGAGCTGAGACATCGAGTTTCGCTCACCCTGTACATGTAATTGTAAGTATGTATACTATTTATTTTTCTTTATATTATTTGTTTGTTTGTTTATTGTTAAGTGTTCTATTATAAAGTATGTACATTACGTATATAAACTTTTTTTAATATTCAGTTCCTATTTTTTGAATAGTCGAAAAATATACTGTATATAATATGCTAAGCTCGCTACTACAAACAATCCGAAGTACTTAACGGTATTTCTCTTGTATATAAAATTGTACTTGAGATCTCATCGTTGCTTTCCTGTTTTACACACTTTACTATGCACCTTTCTACAACGCGAGTTTGTAAATCGTCCATGGACAGGTTCAATCGCCACGCTGCTGTTTATGCGGTCGTTCCATTTTTAGCCTTTAATGAACGATGATGGATGGGTACACAAACACTGAAATTCGTTACTTTTCTTGATACGTGATCTCTAAACTCGGGTAATAAAACCGTTTCTGCATGAAAGGCGCTATTTTTAATCTTGATCGTGTTACGAAAGTAACGACGACACGCTCGTAAGTAACGACGAAAGTAATGGTTAGAGTTGGCCGAATTGTGCCGCTGGACATAGGCGTACGCATCATAATACATGTAATAAAGTAACTAATATTAATTATGGCGACAAATGAATACATTCACACTTTATAACTATATACATATGTATGTTAAACTTACTCTCTTAATTAGCTTGACGACGTAGCTTGGTTAACAGTACTATCACGAAATGGAGAAGGTTCGTAAAAAACTTTGTCAGTCATCAGATAAGTTTCTATACCGTCCAGTAGGCAGATACTTTTATGTGTTCTTGAAACATACAGTAAGCGGCATCCTAATGTGTACATAGGTGGATATTAAATACATATTAAATGATACATTTTTATGTCATAGTTAGGCGAATTTACTACTAGCGTCTAGCCAGCACCAGGTCACGGGCGATCCGACCAATCAAACCGAAAAAGAAAAAACGCGCATGCTTCTAGACAATTTTACTACTAGAAATAAAATAAAACTGTAAATCCTGTAATCAATTTTCATTAAATAATAAAACAATTTTGTCTGTATTTCCTTAAAAACTAAATTTTAATATCAAAAAAGAATCAAGCTAAGTAAGGTGATTGCTTTAAACCTTTCATGTCAAAGTTTTGTGACTTACTGACTTCAAGTTTGCCGCCTTCACCGCGTTACACAGGTATTTCTCATTGGCCAGGATCACCCGTGACCTGGTACCGGCTAGACGCTAGTCGATTGTTGTCGTACTTGTCGTTTGGTTAATTTATATTTTATATTAGTATGCGAATAGTTGTTCGAAAGAGTGTGCTGGCTATGTGTTTTAGCTTACACACATACGTAAAATCATTGGCAAATGACAATATTGATTGATGATACGCACTTTTCTAATCAGGCACTAGACCAGAATAAAATATAAAATGGTATTTCAAATTTTTAACTCAAATAGCCCTACCGACAAACCGGATGCCTTTCATACGCCTGCGCTAGCGAATGGATTGCGATTGGTTCTCACCTCATGTTTACATCTACTGAACAAAGAAGTTCAATTATCAATTGCCCTTCATTCGGCTATGTACACATTAGGGTGCCACTTACTGTATAGGGCTAGTTTGCGTAAAATACAATGCGCGGGGTCCGTAGAGCTGAAACCGTCCGCTAATTTTTTGAATTAACAATTTGTGAAAAAAAAAACGTATTTTTTTCACATTTTCGCTTATATCTCCGTTCCTTGGCAAGCCCAACCCGAAGTCTCCGAGTGCTATTATTAACTTGCAAATGACTGCTAAAGTTGAAAAAGTGCTTTTTTTTTACTATTTTTTTACATCGAAAGTAGGGCGACTGTGATTATGAAATTTCTTGGATGGACTGCTATTTGTTGTATGAAGTTACAAAACAAATTTCAGCTCGCTTCGTTAATAACTTTAGTATGTTAATAACTTTCGTAATGAGCATCCTAAAAAACGTATGAATATGCATTTAATATCAATTTTTTACTTTTTAGTGAAATTTGACAGCTGTCATTAAGTCGAAATTTATTCTTGACTTCAGATTCGTGATCAGCGACCCAAAAAACCAAAATAAAGGTCATAAAAAATAGTTAAAGAAATTTTTTCGAAAAATTTCCTCAATTAGAGTTTATGAGGGTTATATGGGGGTGTAGAAAAAAACTGATGCGGTAGAAACATTTTTTTTTTGCCAAATTTGGTTTTAGTGGATCAAAATACATAGGAAATGATGGGTTTTATTGCAAAGACAGAACTTTTTTTTTTGTAGACCTGTGTAATCTGAATATTTTTAATGGTTGCATACTCTCTCAATGGAGTATATGATCGTGAATTTCCGTATTCGATCGTGAAATTTTGTTTTACGTCCACGGTACCCTTTTAATTTGCGATACATTTTTTTTCGCCGTTAATTAACTCGTGCGAACAATAGCAGTAAACATTCAGTACAATACCTCGTTAGAGACGGGAGTTGATGGTGCTCCGGGTGAAAATGGAGAGGAAAATTAATGCGTTATTGTGCCCGAATTATCTCCCATTTTATTACGTCAAGTAACACAATAACGTATTGGTCGGGGTGGCGAGAGCGTTTGTGCGTAGGGGAAAAGATAGATAAATGTACACAAGAGTTCTATTTGCCAAACAAATATATCGACCTGCCTTCTATTATAATTGCGAACGGTTAGCGCAAGTCGTTGTTTGTCATGGCCGGGCGTGGAATAAAAAGTAAACGGTGGGAAAAAAATGCGTCATTCAATTTTGTGCCCCGCCAGTCTTTGCTCGTCGCCTGTGCTTATTGAATGACTATAGTCTAACAAACAACAAATGAAGAGGATCGTCACAAATCATGCGCTACAAAGCGGCGAAGGTATTATCAATCGTTCGCGAAAAGACGAATCCGAGCGTAACGGTTTTACTGTTTGAGTGCTTCGGGAAGGACGTTTGGCAGTTGGCGACTTTGTCGGACCTTAGAAATATGTCGTGTCCCATTAAGTACAGAGAGCGATCCCGTGAAAGTAAAGCCACCATATGCTCTCCTGGTCAGGATATATTGTTGTGTGACACCATGTCACACTGGCGAGATCTAATAAGATCGTAATCCGGATCTGCGACTTTTGACGTGCGAATGACGAAGAACGAAGAATATTTCTCGCTTCATATATGTGCGTAATTTAAAAGTTTCGGTTTACTTAAACCGGTTCACTGGTATTGTATCGCATATGACCAAAAACGTGCCAATTCTGATTTTGTATAATATATAAAGTTTAGAAATCTGTCCTACAACGCAGGGCTCGACACTATAAAATTCTCTGATAGTGAAAATATAAATCATATTTTTAAGCACCTTGTAAATTATACTCCGAAATTATATACGCGTGTATTTCTTACCCTTGCATACCCACGCCACTGACCGATTCTTTCCCGATATCCCGGGTCTCACGTCTGCGCGGTTGTACACCGATCTTATGCGGGAACGCTGGATAGTTAAATGCAGTTCTACATGCGGTAAGCCGGGATTTCTCTAATAATATAATATGCATATGATCAAATAGAATTACTTTCTTAATTTTACAGGGATTTGAACCAAACTTGGTATGCAACAGTTTTTGGGGACACTGAGTCCATATCTGGCATCAGAATTATAAAATTCAATATGGCAGACTAAATAAGGCATCTTTAACTCCCTAGTGCGTTTTTTTTTAATGTTTTTTGAATCTAGACCGGAAATTGTTTTGATAAAGGTTTTTCGAGGTTGATGATCACAGTTTTTGGGGTTTCTGAACCTGGAATCACATTTTTAAACTTCAAGATGGCCGATCTAAAATGGCGGTCGAAAATTAAAATATATTCGGAATTTTAGAAAAACTTCATGTAGGGGATCTTTTAGATGGACGTTACGAATTTGAAAGCTGAAAAATTGTGAAAATTCAAAATGGCGGATTTACTATGGCGGTCGAAAATTGAAAATTTGTACGAATCTGAAAAGCTATATGTAGCGGTTTATGAGTTAGGTCACTGATAACAAATCTGAAAACAGATTTTAAAAAAACTTGAAGTTTCACTCCAACCATTATTTTTCACCCTTCGGGGCTGACAGATCAAAAAAATAACTCTTAAAATCGGATTAAAGGTACAAACAAGAAAATTTGGAATGGTTTGGTGAAGAATTGAAAAACTCAAAATATCATTTTAACCCCTATTTTTCTCCCTTCGGGGATGGCAGATCAAAAGAATAATTTGCAATCGAATTAGAGACGCAAAAAACCCTTGCATACAAAATGTGAAACGGTTTGGTAGAGAATTGAAAAAAATTCAAAATTTCACCCTCAACCCCTATTTTTACCCTTCGGTGGTGGTAAATAAAAAAAACCTTCAGGATCGACTCAGTGACAAAAAAACCATATATACTAAATATTGTATGATTTCGGCACAAACAGTGACAGAACAGTGAAAAAAACGGTATCAGTGAACGGGTTAAACAGTTTCAAAGAATTTTGAGAGAGAATGTTTGATTCGTGTTACATTTTCTGTGCACAGGCGATTTTTTAAGTTCTTATTAGTCGCGAATCCAGTTCGCGTGTTATCCACCAGCTAATCTCACGGCAATCGAGTATTCAACACGCTCATTTGACTGGCTGAAGGATAGAAATACATTAAGGGCATCAGGTGGGTGGCTGTCGCTCCATTAACCGTGTAATTTAATTGTCTAACAGCCCGCCTTCCCGTTTGCGTTCCTTTCGCAAGATAGAGGTTCTTTCACCTCGTCGGCCTCGCGCATACACCGAGAAAAATAGTTCGTTTACATAAATGAACTTAATAATTACAATAAATATAAATAATTACTTTCGTGTGCATTTTTCTACTAATTTTTTCAGTCATTAAAAAAACATATTTACTAATTTTGTCTACCAATTTTTCCCGCTCTTGTTCGTACTTGCATATTTAAGCACCAACCAAAGTCTTTTAAAATATGTGAAAGTTTATATCTTTATATATTTTGATATATTTTTAATGTTGAAAAAATAAGACTTTTAACAATAAACAAACACAGAGAATCCATCCATGTTAGTCAAAATTATTTCTAAATACTGAATAATTTTATAACAATCTGGCATCAGTGCGCTCTAAAACTTAAACGCGTGTTTAATAACGTGTATCGGTTTTTATTTTGTATGAAGACAACACTGTCGCATTTTATTAATATTAGAAGTACATATATATAAAATACAACGCGAGCGTAGCAGATGAAGAGAAAGACACGCGTACCACAGCCGGCGCCTTAAAAAAAAATAACCACATATAAAAAAAAAAAAATGCATAAAAATAAAAAAAGTTTTTAAAAAAAAAATTTTTTTTTAAAAATGTCCAAAAAGGTTTTAAATTTAAAAAAAAAAAAAAATTACCCTTTTTTTTTTTTTTTTTTGTTTTTTTTAGAGCATACCAATTAGAAAGAGATATTTTCAGGATTTTTTTAAGGTAATAATAATGAAAAGATTATTTTGAAACTTTTAGGATATTGTTGCACAAGTATTGGTTTTCATAAAAAAAAATTATTTATTATTTTTTTCAAAATGGCGGATATACAGAGCGATACGTGAAACCCCTTTCAAAATATGCGTCGAAAACGACGGCCGCAATTCTGATCTAAAATAAAAATAAAGTTTATTCTTAAAGTAAATATTATTTTCTAGAATATGAACCTAAATTATATTAAAATTGTGCCTGTTTAATAAATAAATATTGAAGAATTAAAAAAATGACCTATTTTTTTTAACTGTTTTTTTTTTTTGTGATAAATAAATACTTTTTTAACAATATTTTTAATCAATTCGGAAGTGTATGAACCTAACACTTCCGAATTACATAAGGAATGTGTGTGCAAAATTTCAGCAAGATTGGTTGGATAGTTTTTGCGTAGTTTTCACGAAAATTGAAAGAATACAAGTTGTGGGAAAACGCGTTTAAAGTTTATAGAACAGAAAAATCGAATGAATTATAAGAAAGCGTGGACTTAAGCAACGTTCCAGTTAATCTGCGATTCCTGGTCCATAAAAAAGATCTTCTGTTTCCTCAAAGAACCGATTTTCCTCACAAAGAGCATCTTTTCGTCCTTGTCGAGCTTCTTTTGACGCCAGCTCCGAACGTAAATGTTGGCTTAATTGATAAAAAGTAGCATAACTCTGGAACGAGTTTGAATTTCATTCTAAAATTTTACAGGAACATTCTTGGAATGCGGTATTCAACCATTTTATGAAAACAAAAAAACATCGATTTTTTTCGAAATTCTAATTGGTATGCCCCCCCCCCCCCTTAAGGAAACGAGTCCACAGAAACGGCGGTTCAAAGAAATTCTTTTCTCGGTGTAAAACAGGACGATCGGATATTGCGATCTCCAAGGGGATAAACGCGGAAAAACGGCCGCGGCGATAATGGTATGACTCCGCGCTAATGCAGCCATGAATATATTACTTTCTTTTTATTCGGGCTGCCGCTTCCTGCGCTTTTAGCGGTTCCTTATTAACGGAGTTATTAATAATCATTAAGCGAGCCTCACGCTAAAGCGGGCGCACGGCATTTTTTAACGGGGTGTCGGACACGCACCGATTGAATATTTAATGAGTTCCGCCTAATTACGCCTTGAAATTGCATCAGCGTCGCAGTGGCGGTTGGTGACATTTCAGTTAGCCATATCTTGAAAACGACGCATGGGACCCACTTCACTTTTTAGGCGATGCTATACACCTCATGCAGAAAGGATTTATGGTGAAAAAACCGTCAGCAAAGTTTGCGAAAAAATTTTCAAACACCCTGGGATCTCAGTAACGCTGTGGAATATTTGCAGTATATATTTTTTCATAATCTAGAAACAAATATAAGGAGAGGTTTTTCGATTTGTTACAAATTTTTTTTCAAAAAAAAAATTAAAATTTAAATGGCCATCTTTTTGAAAAAAAAAATATTTTGTAACAAATCGAAAAATTATTATTCACGTGTTTGATTTGATTTTTTTGCTACAACTACAACCGCCTTCAATTTATGTAGGTTTAGGAGCCCTAAAAGCTATATGTTCGGACAAACGCATTTTTCGCGTACTAGACTGTTTTTATGTATAATGAAGGAAACATTGACTAATGCAGCAACATTTTCATTACATTTATTTTGTAACAAATCGAATAATATTGCACAGAGTGTTACTGAGATTCCAAGGTGTTCTATAAATCCTTTCTGTAAGAGGTATATGTGTATAGTCATCACCTAAAAAGTGAAGTGGATCCCATGCGTCGTTTTCAAGATATATGGCTAACTGAAATATCACCAACCGCCACTGCAGCGTCGACTGGCGGTGTTTGAAATTCTCCAATTTTCACGAGGGAGCATAGGAGCAACGTCATATTTTGAGGGGGGGTGGTTATTACGAGCCCAAACAACTAAGTATACGTTCGGACAAAGCATTTTTTGAAAAAAAAATCACTGCCATGCAAAAATTTAAAACCACGCCTAAACCTAAAATATATACATAAAATTACATACATTTGCAAGATAATATTATGCTGAAAATTATTATTAGCTTGGATTTGTTATGGATTTATGGCCAAAAATATAAAAATCTGCTAAAATGCTGACAACTAAATGTTCGGAAAAATCGAGAAACCTGCCCTAAAAAATAAATAAAATTTGTTGTTGCCGCAGTAACCATTAATTTCACAATAATTAGATGTGTCAGTCACAGGTGATTTCTGGTAGTTTTTGCGAATATTCGTTATTTTTAATGGGCCGTGGACGTGCGACTGATCAAAAATTGCGACAGCTCTTTGTAAAAATACTGCAGTGGCAAAAAAATCCGCGAAATTACGGAAGAATTGTGCTTTGCAAAGTCTACTGTTGGGGACATATTAAAACATTATCGCGAGACTGGAAATTTGGATGTAAAAGGTAAAAGTCCTGGAAGACCCAGACTTGTTATTGAATGGAGCCAATCTGTTGTTGGTGAAAATTTGCAAAAAAGTCGACGGAACACTTTATCTGAGGGATATAAGAGCGCAATGGAACTCTGAAACAGGAGAAAGGATATCTCGCGTATGTTGCACAAAATACATATTACTATTTTATTTTTTCAAATTTTTAATTTTTCAATTTTCGTAATGATCGTAGGCTAAAGAAAAGCCTTTATTAACTGAGACACAAAAAAATCGACTGAATTAGGCCAAATCGAACGTATCGTGGACTATAGAAGACTGGTCAAAAGTAATTTTCAGTGACGAGTCCAAATTTGATGTCTGCGTAGGCGATCATAGAAAAAGAGCAATAAGAACAATAAGTGAAGCCTTTCATAAGGACTGCCTTAAACAAACCGTAAAATTCCCGAATGGTGTCATGATTTGAGGATGTATGTCGGCTAAAGGTTTGGGACAACGCTGACAAATACATACAAATACTTACGAATAGCTTATTACCGACAGTTAAGGATATGTACCCAGACAATAATTTCATATTCCAACAAGATGGCGCAGCTTCCCTTACTGCAAAAAAAGACGAAGAAGTGGTTCGGGGAACAGCATATTAAAGTCCTATCATGGCCATTAAATAACCCCGACCTAAATGTCATTGAAACACTGTGGCATTAGATAAAAAGAGTTTTGAGAGACCGTTCTTTGAACGATCTCTACTTTCAAGAAAAAATCGGCGAAATTTGGGACACCTTTTCACCAGAACTCTGTCGAGGCTTGGTTGAAACAATGCCTGCAAGAATTCGGGCCGTAATTAAGGAAAAAGGTGACGTAACGCCTTATTAATACTTAAAATATTTTTTCCGAACATTTAGTTGCCAGTTATTTTGTTAATTTTTTTTTTTTGTTTTGTTAAGTTGTGACATTGTTAATTTGGTTTTTTGAAAACATTAAATATAATATAATTAAAATATACTTTTAAATTCTTAAAGTTCTTATGTCCTGTCAGCTGCATTAGTCAGCGTTTGCTTCATCATACATAAAAACAGTCTAATATTCGAAAAATGCGTTTGTCCGAACATATAGTTTTTAGGGCTCGTAAACCTACTAAAGTTGAAGGCGGTTGTAGCAAAAAAAATCTAATTAAACACGCGAATATATTTTTCAGAGAATGCCTCATCAGAAGATCCTGAAGAAAACGGCCTATAAAATATTTGTCAGACAGTTTTGAAATGAAAAACTTTACTTCAACTATAGGCACGCCGCCAGTGAACTCAAAACCGTCACGCTAACATAGCGGCTATACCCTTATTTGGATGGGAATAAAACTACAAATTACCCACTAAGAAACTACAAACACGACAGTGTGAAGTAAACATATATTTCTATAAATACTCCAAAATGGAATCAAATATTTCTTTATTTTACGAAGTTGTGCGTAGTTAAGCTTTTTATCAATTTATAACACGACAAACGAGATAAACATAAAGTTGGAGCCTGTACAAGTTATTAATAAGTGGCTAAGTAAACGCCCCTAATTTATTCAGTCTTATTTTTTTAAATCCGTTGTTAATAATCCATATGTCGAAAGAGGTCACAAGATTTTGGCGGCAATTCCGAAACCTACGTTTAAAGGATTTCGACATTTAGTGTTTTTTAATATTCACACCAGTATTTTAAGTTGTATTTTTGTCGCGAATCGTCAAATGTAATTTTTTTCTAAGATCAATAACTTCATAAAACCAAATAATATAATGATTCACCCGTATTACTGCAAGTTTTCACTTCTGTCTACGGTCCCACAAGAAAAAAAATGTAGTGTTAAACTTTCTTGCAATATTTCAACATTTCGATTTTTTTACAATACTATAACATCCTGTATCTTAACAACGCACTTTCAGGGGAATGTTGTACATTAACTTTTTTCATCAAAGGACTCATACTATCTGTTCCCGAAGTTATAGCATTTCTTCAGAAACACCCGGTATAACAATAATGGCGCCCAACGTGGGGCTGAAGAAAAATTATACAAATAACGTCTGGAGAACTGTCACGTAAACGACAGTAGAGAACTGTCGATTAGGAAAAATACGTTCCTTCAAAAAAGATTTATTAATATAATTATTGAATAACCCAAATATTTTAACCTCGACTTTAACTGAATGTAGAGACACAAGTTAGTCACTGTGTAATTTCAGAGACAAAATACTGGTGTTAGATAAACATTTTCATAATTTTTAATGAACGATTTTGTACCCATTCGGTGATTAAGAAAAAAAGCTGCCGCCACTGATTTTAAATTGCTTGCGGTTGGATTGTCAATCTGCGACTAATAGTAAGATCCATTATCGCGTACTTTATATTTTTGTAACTAGCGTATCGGCACGGGCTTTGTCACGCCTTCTTTTGAAATACATCTTACTACATAACGTTTTTGGGAACACCTGTATAAAACATTTGTGTTTTAGAAAGACATACCGGCTGTTTGCGCTTTACGAAAGTTTTCCGTCATCATTTTGCTGAAGTTACATTAACTTAATTATGTTGAAATGGAATGAACAGGGAAAACGTAATTCGGAAATGATAATAAAAGACTGTTTGGAGCCCCGGGACACAATGAATGACTCTGGGGATGCGGGTTTTCTCCACGCGACCGCATCCAGTATTTTATTTTGCTCTTTATCCTGTACTAGCGACCCGCCCCGGCTTCGCACGGTTTACGACATCACATTAGAAACCTCTAAAATTATCAGTGTTTCTCTACTATATTGTGCATGTATTATACATATAAACCTTCCTCTTGAATCACTCTATCTATTAAAAAAAAACGCATCAAAATCCGTTGCGTAGTTTTAAAGATCTAAGCATACAAAGGGACAGACAGACAGCGGGAAGCGACTTTGTTTTATACTATGTTAGGATTTGCCTACTCGTATACGATATGAATAATGCGAATGTTTTTTTTACCTTATGTACTTTATGGTAATGTAACATTCTTACGTAAAATATAAAAAAACCGCGTCGACAGCCATATAGCCGTGGTGTTGCCCCTGAGGCACAATAAAATTAAGTGTAAAAGCCGAGATATAAGCTTTTTCGTTTTCCTTTTTCTTGTGGGAGGGAAGTAATTTTTTTCTCCGATTGAAAGCCAAATACTAATTTTGCAGTCAAATATCAATCACCAAAGTATCACTTTTCCTGCCTTAACAGCGGAGTGAAAACGTCTCCATTGAAACTAAATATTTGACATTTTTTGTCAAGGAAAATTTGTTAAGACAGACAACATTTACATTATACAGTGTGGAACAGCCAAATGGAATATATTCAGTAGCTCCATTATTATACATTTTTTTAGAAAATTCTGAGATCCGTCAATTACTAATTCTAAAATGACATCTTGCGACGTAAAAATGTCATCTCTAAATTCAACCCCTTCAGGTGACAGCTACAACCCCTAAATTTTCAAATTGGAAGTAGGGGCTTGTGATATTTCATTTGAAAGGTCTTTTCATTCTCTATTCAAAACTGCTATGTTTTAAAATTTTATAGCGGAAAAAAATAGTACCTATTCGACGAAGGGATATAATATAAAGTTGAGATTTATTGATTAATTTTAAGTTATTAATAAAATAAGTGCCTAAGTAAAAGTCCCTAGGTTTATCAAGATTTTTTAAAGATACCAGTTTTTAAATTTTATTTTATGTCTTGAATCCTCAAATGTTTTTTTTAAGATCAGTAACTTCATAAATACACTACAGTAACTACATAAATGAAGTTATTTCTTCCGGGTTTTGCCGCGGTCGTCTAAATTGACTTGACGTTTCGCTGATCATGCTGTCAGCTTCTTCAGAAGGTTTCTAAAGACTGATGTTGTCGTCTTTTGCTCCTCGTTATATCCCTTGTCTCTGCTATGGTTGGCTGCACATCCGTCGAGCTCGGTTGACCATGACATTCCAGGTCACTGGTTCTTGGTATCGCTAATCTCCAAGTATTACTCAGTCGATACCCGTCCTCCCTATTAAAATTATTATTGTTTTTCATGATCTCCAGGGATTCTTTAATTATTCTTAGGTAATATCTTGTAGTTTTGTTTAACACTCTGATGTTCTCATAATCGATTTTGTGGTTCTCGTTGGTATGAACATGTTCCGCTATTGCTGACTTGTCTGTATTCCCTACTCTGGTGTGTCGTTGATGTTCTTTGATCCTACATTGTATACTTCTTCCCCATCTGTCCAATGTAGCTTTTTCCACAGGTACATTTTAACTCGTAGACACATTTAGTTGACTATCGGGTATCGACTGAGTAATACATGGAGATTAGCGATATCAAGAACCAGTGATCAACCGAGTCATGGTCAACCGAGCTCGACGGATGTGCAGCCAACCGTAGCAGAGCCAAGGTATATAACGAGGAGCAAAAAGGTGAAAACTTATACCAGAAAAACGTTGGGATTATAACGAGCCATCCAAAAAAAGAACGCCATTCAAGTTGGCCGAGCAAAAAATACGTATTTCTTTTAATTATTATCTTAAATTTATACCTTATTTAATTGTCAAGGCTGTTACAATATATGACGGTCATTATTTATTTTACAGCCATTTGTCAGACCCTTCATCACCCTTTGATTTTTTATTTTAAGAACAAAAAAAATCGAATTTGGGATGTCGATAAACACAAAAAATTGTTACTCTGAGACAAAAAATCCTGTTTAACTGAAAATTATTGTAAAAAAATAATCAAATATTGGCCCTAGTTTTTGACCCAAAAACCCTTTTTCCAGAGTAATATATTGAACATATGACAAAAAATGGTCAAAAAACGGCCGTTACTCATTTTTCCGACCACTTTCAGACTTTGAGACCTAGAAGTTTGGGTTCAGCGGATCACAAAACGTAGAGCTTCATTGATATTTGCAAGTAAAATGGTTCATAGACAGAGGTAGGCCTCTGTTATTGCAGGCCGGGAATTCAGTCCAGTAGGCAGAGATTTTTTATGTGTTCTTGAAACATATAGTGCTAGTTTTGACGGTTTCCTGTGTATTCTTTTGCGTAGAATGCAATGCGCGGGGTCTGTAGAGCTAAAACCGTACGCTAATTTTTTAATTAACAATTTGTGAAAAACGTCTTTATTTCACATTTCCGCTTATAACTCTGTTTCTTGGCATATTTATGTTAGCATATAAAATATAGTCGAGTAGAAAACGTTATAAAACTATCCCAAATTAATATTTTTCAAAATCTCAAAAGTCTCGCAAACTTGAAGAGATTTATGATTATTTCTAGCCCAACCTGGTCAATATCGTACAATAAACAAAGAAATGGCGAAATTTTATTAACTTCATACTACAAATAGCAGTCTCTCCCAAGAAATTTCATGATCATAGTCGCCAAAGTAAAAAAAAAGTGAAAAAATAACACTTTTTCAACTTCAGCAGTCATTTGCAAGTTAACAATAGCACTTGGAGACTTCGGGTTGGGCTTAAAATTTTGTAAATTCAGTAGGTTACCTTCTTATATGCATATGCTATATAAAATATGCCAAGGAACTGGAGATATAAGCGGAAATGCGAAAAAAAAAACGTTTTTTTTTTCACAAATTGTTAATTTAAAAAATTAGCGGACGGTTTCAGCTCTACGGACCCCACGGATTGTGTTCTACGCAAAAAAAAATACATAGGAAACCGTCAAAACTAGCCCTATATGTTTCAAGAACAGTTTTTGATGATTTTAGCACCCTGCCTACTGGACTAATTGAGGTAATTCTTTATATGAAATGCCTCATATACTTGATATGGAGCGGCCGAAGCTGTCGACCGGGGCAATTATATACAGTATGTGTAAAGCCGACATCGGCCAGTAATGAAAGAGGACAAACGGAAGTGAAACGACATGTGAGACGCAAACCATCTTTACGCGTCGAAGGTAGTGGGAAAATAAGACCTTCACCACCTACCGCTACTCAGTACGAATCAACACGTTAGTGTATTTGAAGAGAAGGGATAATATTGTTTTGGTTTAAAATTTTGTTGTTGTGCACGCGTGAACATCCATTAGTAAGCATAATAGCAGAAAATAAATAGCTAAAATAAACTATAATAGCTAAGTAATCTGATCTCTTATGAAATATTAATTATAAAACAAAATGCAGGCACACATTCGACACCGAAACCAGAGTAACGGCCGAGCTCTCTCACGTGGCCGAAGGTATCCCAACCCTTCTACACGGCACAGCGATGCTTATCGCCCGTCGAATAAGATTATGCGCAATATTTTGGATAGGTACCTAGTGTTTGTAGAACGTGTTGGCCTATTTGGAAACACATGTTAGCAAATGAATCTTGTAATTTATATTCAGAATTGCCGTTATGATGCCATGCTATACGACATTCTGATATTTTTCTTCGCGTGAATAAACCATTTTAACAATTTTTTTAACAAGAATACTGTTTACTTCAAGTACACTTCTCGCTCTGTCTAGCGGCAGGTGGTGAGTGGGCCGGTCTTATTCCCTCACTACTTTGGATGCGTATGCGGTTGCTTCTTATCTGTCGTCTCACTCTGTTTGTCCTTTTTCAAAAGTGGCCGATGTTGCCTTTACACAACCTGTATATGTGATTTGTTTAGGGGCGTGCTTATTTAATATTTTGGTAGCATAAAGAATTATTTGTTTGTTTATTTTATCGTTGATTATGTTTTAAGGCACAAGGAAAGCTCTCGAAGTGAGAGATAGAATATGTATTTTTTAGTGTAGTTCAGACCGTTATAATAAACCTTTCTCGAGCCGTATTCGATACAGTTATTATTTATTTTCCCTAAAATGCCTAGAGTTGGTTATAATTTAATTTTATCGACATATTTGGAATTTTCTTTTCCTAGAGCGCACGAGAAATATTCAAAGTAAAACAAGCTACAAAACAAGGGAAGCGTTTCGTAGCCGTAATTGTTTTTTTTTATGGCGGGGGAGCTCGTGACAAGCTCTGATTATAATCCCCGTGTTGATGGACGCCGCCTGATTTTAATTTTAAATTTAATTTCTGCCGATTTACAGGTACGCCCGGCATAAAACCGCCGACAGCGCGGTCCTGATTAGGCGCCCCGCGGGGGAGAGACTTCGGACGCGCGGCCAGTGGCGATCTACGGGAGGGGATTAGGGGTTCGATTTTTCCCCTTCATTTTTACTATAGTGAAGAGGGAAATTTTAGTTTCTACCCAAGAATCTACCGAGTGTCTAAATAATATTTTATAGTGTAATCATGATCGTCATTGACCTCGTCTGGTTCTTCTAGAGCACGTCTGTAACAAATCAGGCGTTTATAAGCTGAAGGCTGAAGCATTACTTATTACTACATTAATAGCTGAAAGCCAAAGTACACGATCTTTCACTAGACAACGGCAATTGAAAATTTTTTGGAGTCGTTTACGGCCATTTTTCAAAAGGAAACCGTGTTTTATTTATAATTTCCAAAATTTTCCAGGAAACACAGTTGAAATGTGCTAAAACCATCAAAATCAAGTAGAGCACCCTTAAAAATAGTCGTAATGAATTTCTGCGAAATTCTGCAACAAAATCGCAGAGTTACATTATTCTAAAGCTGCATATGAAATATGTAATTTCAGGTGTTAATAGGTTAAGGTGGTTTAAATTTGATATGAATTATTCAAGTGTGTCTCAATGCATCCAAATTTGTATTAGTATCTTTATAGCCTCGCAGAAAACTCTGTCCAAAGGGGTAAGAGCTGAGCTGTTTGGAGACCACTAGGCAGTTTGCGTCTTTACTGATCCACACCTTTAACTGTTAAATAATTTCTTATTGTTACAATGCTCAATACTTTCTAAATGACATTTCTGCTAACGGTTCTTGTTTTTCCACGTCCAGTGGTCAATGGCAGCTGTGAGCCGTTGTCGCCAACTACTTTTTCAATAATATTTTAAAATTGAATATGTCGCGATCACAAATGGAATAAATTCATCAGCTCCATTATTATGAATTTTTTGATAAATCCTGAGACACGTCAATTTCTAATTCTAAAATGACATCTTGCGACATAAAAATGCCATCCCTAAATTTAACCCCCTTCAGGTGACAGCTACAATCCCTAAATTTTCAAATTGGAAGTAGGGGCTTGTGATACTTCATTTGAAAGGTCTTTTCATTCTCTATTCAAAACCGCTATGGTTTTAAATTTTATTGCAGAAATTAACAAGAAAAAAAGGTCAGTTTCTCCAGCATAGGAAATTCGTCACATTAAAATAAAACTTTTATAAGTAACACTATTTGTAAATATGACAATACTTTTTCATTTTCGGATGAATGTACATTTACACTTCACGTCCATGTTAATCGCCAAAACTGTCGTTACTGGTCGAGAGAAAATCCTCACTGGATGAGGGAAACTACACACGCAAAACCCTGGGAAAATTAATGTTTGGGCAGGAATAATTGGAGAAAATATCTTTGGTCCTTTCTTCATTGACGGCAATTTGAATAGAGAAACTTATTTAGCGCTGCTCCAAAATACTGTTGTACCGACGATGGCAAACTTGTATCCAGCTGAAGGAAATCCACAACTTCCAGGTAATGCATTTGGTTCCAACAGGATGGTGCACCAGCACATTACGAAGTCAATGTCCGGCAATATCTCCACACAATCTTTCCAAATCGCTGGATAGGGAGACGTGGTTCTGTAGAATGGCCTGCACGATCACCTGATCTCACGCCGTTAGACTTCTTCCTGTGGGGATATGTAAAAAGTATGGTCTACAGAACCAAACCCGACGATTTAGCTGACTTAAGAAGAAGAATAACACTTGCAATTAGGTCGATTACCCCACAGATGTTAACTAACGTTAGAAGGCATTTCTATTTACGTCTAGGATGCTGACAAGATACTGGAGGCATGCATTTTGAACAGCTGCTGCATTAATAATGATTTGTTTTTTATTTTAATGTAACGAATTTCCTACGCTGGAGAAACTTTTTTTTATCTTGTTAATTTCTGCAATAAAATTTAAAACGATAGCAGTTTTGAATAGAGAATGAAAGAAATATCACAAGCCCCTACTTCCAATTTGAAAATTTAGGGATTGTAGCTGTCACCTGAAGGGGGCTGAATTTAGGGATGACATTTTTACATCGCAAGATGTCATTTTAGAATTGGAAATTGACGTGTCTCAGAATTTTCTAAAAAAAATTCATAATAATGGAGCTACAGAATTTATTCCATTTGGCTGTTCCACACTATTTTTGAAAAGAGAAAACTTTTGAGGAATCAGAATACGTAATACTATAAAAGGTCTTCCGTTTAAAAAAAAAAACGCAGCTTTGGTTCAGTTTCTCTTAACATATTATAAAAGCTTATATAAAAAATTACAACTTTTGTCCAAGGAACTTTTTTTAAATGCAAATAACACATTCTCAATAACTTGTCAGATTATGGAAACTAAACCTGTACATTAATTTAAACTAAACTTGATACAGGTGACGCTTGTGAATTAAAATGTGAAGATACGATAATCTCAATTTCCAGCCGCCGCCACTGGTATAGGCCTAAACTGAAATTATTTTCTTTTACACTTTATTATGCCGACTCGACGCATTCGGAGGCCTCGTAATGTCTGAACATCTGGCGCGCTTTCCTCCACGTAATGCGTTCCTCGTGCGATGCGACGATCGGAAAGCTCGCTCCCCTCCGTCTCTCTAAAACTGGCTCCCTCGGGCCCCGGATAAATCTCCTTAACAGATTCATGGGCTATTTTTTATAGTGTCATTTTCGGAAGATTTATTTACGTTTCTCGTATGCGTTTCTAACGCCGACATTTCGGTCCACGCGACCAGATAAATCAGATGGAAAAGCAAGATTACGCGCCAGCGGGGCAGCCGTGTCCACGTTGAAAAATTGCCGGGAATGCTTTTCTCGCGTGCCTGATTCGGATGCCTCTGAAAAGTCTATTAATTCCGGTATGCGCGACGAGAATACGCTCTATTTTTGTACGCCTATTTTACTTCTTGCGCCATGCGACACGTTCGATTATATTCGTTTTACAGTTCCAGCTGGACATTAGGCTGTTTTTTAGTTACTCTTGGTGGATTTTGGAGGTGAAAACTTCAATAGGCACACCAGACCCGCCAGAGAACTAAAAAACCGTTTCGCTGGCATATACCGTCATTTTTTTTTAAAAGAAAACGTCGCCTCAAGGAAGATTATGATCAGTTAAACTTTAAAATAGAGCTGCACAGGGTACCTGGCTAAAGGGCTTGTAAACCTCAAATCCTACGAGGTGCGTAAATTAAGTAATGAGACAATTACCATACTGAATTACAATTCAGTATTGTCTCCTTCAAAATAACTTCCTTGGGAAGCCACACAGCGCTGGAGTCCATTCTTCCATTCCTCATAGCAGTGCTGGAACTCATATACCGGAATAGCCTTCAGCTGGTCGGTTACAGCCGTTTGAATTTTTCTGTGGTCCCAAAATTACGTCTCATGTGGTAATTTTTCAATCTCGAGAAGAGAAAAAAGTCACAAGCACTCAAGTTAGGCGAATAAGGAGGCTGATGAACCACAGGAATATTTTCACTGGCTAAAAACTCGTTAACAGAAATTGATTTGTGACAAGGCGCATTGTCGTGATGCAACATTCCGTTGTTTGGTCTCACACGCATGATCCTTTTTTCGAAGTTTTTCAAGAACTACTCGATAAAAGTGTTGATTTACTGTTTGGCGTGGTGGCACAGACTCTTTGTGGACAATTCCCTGGCTATCAAAAAAAAATCAAATCAGCATGCATTTGATTTTCGACTTGCTCGTTCTTGCTTTTGGGTCTTGAAGAGCTTGAAGAGGTTTCCGGGTCGCACTCAAACACCCAAGTCTCATCACCAGTAATGACACGTTTCCAAATATGGGGATCATTTTTATTCGATTCCAAAAAGTCAAGACACCTTTCTTTCCTGATATCCATTTGTTCCCGCGAAAGGTTTTTTGGTGGTTCCAATGGTTCCAATTTAACTTGATGATTCTCCGATCATTCTTGTCGTCAACCGACGATCTGAACGCACAAGATCCCATATTCTATCGACATTTTCGGTCGGTTCTTGAAAATGAAGGCCTTCCGGTGCGTGATTCATCTTTAGTCGACTCTCTTCCTTCTGAGAATGCCTTAAACCACCGAAAAACCTGGGCTCTTGAAAAAACACTGTCTCCGTAGACGTGTTGAAGTTTTTCAAAAGTATCCGTTGCGCTAAAAAGTTCAAATTTGTACTGAAGGTGCATTACATGTTAACCTACCGCCCTTCCAAGTCCCGTCTCCGCAGTGTTGCTAGATCGGGCGCTACGTTGCCAGTCTCATTACTTAATTTACACACCTCGTAAGCCTTCCTAAAGTGTTTTGTCTTTTCAAACCATAATTACTTTTTAAACTGAAAGGAAGATTTTTTGGCTTTTAAAGGATGCCCTTTTAAAGGAGCTTTCAACGCATTGAAATGAATTATTTTCCTCTTTTAGTGCTTGTAGTTCTTTAAAAGAGCTTAAATTACTTTTTTAAATTAGTAATTCGATTACAAAGCCCCAATTACACTTTCACAGAAGGGCTCAAATTGCGGTGCTTCAAAGCCCTGAGAGAGGGCTTGAAGGCACATTTCTAAACACAAAGCACTAAAGCCCTGTTCAGCTCTGCTTTAGGGTACCGGCAGATAGCGCGAAAATAGGAGATTTTCAACCATAGTATTTTATCAATCATGATAAGTCCCTAATATTCTCTAAATATGTAAAAGCCCCTAGTTTTCTCTCTCTCTCTCTCCCTCTTTTTTTTTTAATTGCATTATAATTAATCATTTAAAGGATTTCAACATTTAGCACAGTTTTCTGTCAATTTTGTTTTTGTCTTGAAACCTCAAATGTTAATTTTTTCTAAGATCAGTAACATCATAAAACTAATTAGAATAATGATTCGCCCTCAATAGTTTAAATTTTCACTTATCTACAGTCCCACAACGGTAACATTCTTTTTTTTTTCCACAACAAAAAAAGTTTTGGAGTCTCACCCTAAAATTGTTCCAATAGATATGCAGTTAAAGTGAGTAAAGAGTGTAGTGGTTTTATCGATGTTTCTCGAAATATAAATATATATATATATATATATATTTTATGAGCGAAATTAAAACTTATATACAATGTATTCCTGTTTTCATGTTATTTTTTTTTGTGATTAACATCTTTTTTAATATTCGTTTAGAAAAATACTTTAAATTATCTTTAATATTTTTCTTTATATTATATAATCGTGTAATCATTTCTCATAAATTATTATATAATCTAACATTTTTAGTTGACTTGCCCTCCTACAGTAACGCTCCTGAAAATCGGTACAATTGCACGTCTATAGTTTACTTATTAAAATGTACAATAAATTAAAAACTAGGTCCAATATTAATATTTTATTATAAATATTTTTCGAATGTTATATACAAAATGACAAATGTAAAAGTACAATAATTTAAAACATGTAATATATCTAATATCTTATAAAGTATTGCTAAATATCGAATTCACGAAATTGTTCGAATATGTATTTTTGTTCGATTAGAGCGATTTGTGCCCAGTCTGTAAATTGCTTTATACGAGTATACTTATAATTTTATGGCACTATAACTCTAATAGTTTTTGTCTTTGTACAAGCTCATAGCATTTAAAGAACATACCAAAACATACAGTTACTTTTACGTATTCATTAAAAAAATGCTAATCATAGAATGAGCAAAAATTCTTATACGGCGAATAGTAAATCGCGTGATCATACCGAACTTGTGCAATGCAATAATTTTATTCAATGTCAAGTGTCACATATTAAATCATAGTGTATTATAGTCTAGTGTTTTTATTGCTATATCTGTTGCAATCTGCAAAAAATGTATCTACATCTGCCGGAAGAGAAATAGAACAATGTTTTTCAGTAGCCATTCTTAAAAATATGTATAAAAGATATAAACTAATTATTGGTAGTTGTATATTTTAGTATCTAGGAAGAAAACTTTTTAAAAATACAGTATTTGTATGTAAACAATGTTTAAACAGTGGACGGTTAACTGTGAAATACGAGAATGCTCATTTTTTTGTCACTTTATTTTGCTTTTAGTAGGTGTAGTTTTTCCAAAAAGTAGCGACTGGGTGCATACTTTTATTTTACGTTTTGGTATGTTTCATTCACTGACATATTTCATTAAATTTTTGTAGGACATTGCTTAGGATCACCCGATTATCAGAATTACCAAATATCAGAAAATTCGAAATCTGATTTTTTACTAATAATTGTGATAATCGAATACCACTACGTTGATGAAAAATTTAGTCAAAGGGAATCCGAATATTATTCAGATAAGGGTTCAAATTGTTGACTATGAGCACAAAACTCGATTCTTTCAGTTTCGGGTTTTGTTGATGAGGTCTTGCGAAGATTATTCACTACGCTCCACTCCCGAACCACGAGGGGGAACCCCAAAAAAACGGACATACCTCTTGTGCCTTGCCTGATCAGAGTTAAGGGTTCCCTCTCTAAGTGGGTGCGATTGCACCTTTCTGCATTAGTATCCAGTCAGACGTTGATGTAAATGTTTGTACGCACATATCGGGTCTTCTCGCAAAACGTTGTCACGCTCTTCTTGTGAAACTGATATTTACAGTACGTTAATCGTATCGAACAGCGCGTCTGCTCGAGATTGTGCTTCCGCCTTTAAAAAACAGCCGCAGAAGCAGACACAATGCTCCAAACGACCTTTCAGGAGGAAGCACTGAGTCGTACCCAAGTTTTCTAATGATTGACGCGTTTCAAAGAGAAGACACGAGCATTCAAGATCTGCATCTACATTCTGGGTTCCCTTCGTCCAGAGTGTTGAAAAATTGGACAAAAAATCGACCAGTATCGGCGGTACAGATTTGGTGAGATTTTGGAATCTTCTACAACGACGTTCGCCTGGCTCCTGACGTGAAAAGGATGCAGCCACACCCACACAGAGACGGAACACATAGAGGTATGTCCGATTTTTTGGGTCCCCGTCGTATTAAAAGCCGCGTTGACATTGGTCAAGTAAAAGAGACAGGCAAGTAAGTACATGACTTGCTAGAGTTCATTTGCAAGCAAGTATAGTAGTAAGTTGTGTTCCACTCGGGTAAGGTAATGCGGGATCAGTATTTAGTCATATGTCAGTAGATTGATTAGCAACATGAATTAATGGTTTAACTTTCAGAAATCTTTGACAAAGAGGCTAACAAAAAAAAGAATATGGGTTAGAAAACTTATTTATTAATGCACCGTTATTTATTAATTAATTAATCTTATTTTTTAATGCACCGTATTTGGCCCATTTATTTTTATTAATTTTCAAATTCGTTTTCTATACTTATGTTCTTTGTACAAAGCAAATTATTCCTTTTTAGAGGTGCCATTTTTCGAATACACTAACAAATAATGCTTTAAAGTGAAACATCTGAAAAATCGGGCTTTAGCTTTCCAACGATTAAGATTGAAAGTAAATTCCGGATTTCAATGTTTTTTTTTTCAGTAATTCAAATATAATGGAACCAGTTACCATAGCTGGATAAGAGGGGACCCAAAGTCAATCAATGACGAAGTAAACAAGTTACATACGATATTACGCATGTATTTATAATTGGAACATTTTCTTCGGGCAAATGCCGGTTAGTGCGGCTTTATACATGTCTTTACATCAAATACAAACCTATTGGAGTCATTTAACATTGGTACAAAAAGTTCCGAAGTTGAAATAGAACATGGATCGATTCAAAAGAATCTACGTAGAGGCTCAACAAGTTTTACCCTATATTACGCGGATATGGCCATCTGAACGATTTTCCCTGCAGAATACCAGCCTTAAAAGTGTATTTCTATCAAATACAAGTCTATTGGAATTACTTAAAACAGCTACAGAAAGTAGGGCAGAAATTGATCGATTTTTCACATTGTCCTTTGGACGCATTTTAATCCCTGGCAACTGGACTGTTAGTTGCCTGTCTCTTTTAGTGGACCAATGTCGACGCGGTTTTAACATACGACGCTCACGCTATTGGAGTCATTTAACATCGGTACAAAAAAGTTCCGAAGTTGAAATAGAACATGGATCGATTCAAAAGAATCTACGTAGAGGCTCAACAAGTTTTACCCTATATTACGCGGATATGGCCATCTGAACGATTTTCCCCGCAGAATACCAGCTTTAAAAGTGTATTTCTATCAAATACAAGTCTATTGGAATTACTTAAAACAGCTACAGAAAGTGGGGCAGAAATTGATCGATTTTTCACATTGTCCTTTGGACGCATTTTAATCCCTGGCAACTGGACTGTCAGTTGCCTGTCTCTTTTAGTGGACCAATGTCGACGCGTTTTTAACATACGACGCTCACTATCGACACGATCAGTTCTTCCGGTCACTATCACAAGCACCCGTTGCCCCAGCAGCCGCACCACGGCACCTTCCCGCTGAGCGGCACGTTCGATATGGTCGACAGCTTCCTGCCGGAGGACTCGCCGCCGACGCCGGCCCCGCCCGCCGTGTCGCAGCTGCTCAGGCTGTTGGTCCGCTCGCGGTCCGAGTAGTCCTCGTAGAGGAAGCTGGAGCCGAAGCCGAGGCCCATGCCCAGCCGGTGCTCGAGGATGTTCGAGCGGTCGGTGCACACGGAAAAGGAGCGCTCCCTGAGGTTCCTGGGATCGACGACGATGCTCAGGCGACGCGCCCTGCTCCGCTCGCCCCTCTTATGCTTCTTGTGCTTCTTGCCTGAAAAAAAATATAGAGAATCAGACGGTTTCTGGATTCGAAACGGATGGGAGGGCGGTGGCGGTGGGCTATAAGGTGCGCTGGTGCGCGCGCACTATCAACAATTTAGCATTAATAATTTTATTTAGTAATTAATGGATGCATTCTTAATTTATCGCCTTGCCGCATCCCTAGCGTTAATACCATCTGAATATTATTTGGCCGCAGCGTTACGAATCAACTAGACGCTTATCTCCAACGCCACTGGTTTCCGATCGCGGCGCGGGAGTCGACACGCGCAATACGAAAAAGCGGCACGACGATCATGCTTCCGTGCAATACGAAAAAGCGAACGCGTATTGTTACTGCTTGCCCCTCGACAATTAGGACGCGTAATGGGCGAATCCTATAGATATGATGTGCGGAGTTTAAGAGCGCACGAGAGTGATCGATCGGTTAGTTTGTGAATTGTTTTCGTACATTGCGATTGCTGTTTTATCGCTCACGTTTTATAAATATAAACTCGGTTACAATCTAGTTTGGAATAATGAATTATATTCAAAACTTATTAAAAACTCCATTCTCTAACTTGAGTTTGGAGGAAAGAGTGCAAATTAAAACTCTAGGTAGCCCACTCCACAAATTAATTTAAAAATTAGCCGTGAAAGGAAAAGTAATTTTACTTACTTTAAATAAACATTTGTGGTTAAGTGGATGCGATGTATTGAACGCAGTGTTTTGTTTGGCGGAGAAACACCTTGGACCAAAACTGGAGTAACGGATTTAAATCACATAAACGAGGAAATAAAAAAAAAAAACATGCAAATTCTGCTGGACACATGAATAATGTTCTGAATTTAGCCATGCTAGGCACTGCAAATATTGCGACAATGCTCGATTCTGCTCATCGACGAGCAGTGGCAGCACACAATGAAGCGGTTTCAAAAAACAGGTATGTTTTAAACATTATTATTAACTGAATTCGTTTTTGTGGAAAATTTCTATTTAAAACAAATAAAGATATTTTTGCGCAACACCATGTGCCAGGAAAGATACTGTTGGCTTCGGCTATGCTCTCCATTGAAAAAGACTTTATTACAAATATCGAAAATTTTAACAACAAAGTAATTGAAAAATTTGCACAATGTAAAAATCGCAGAATTGAGCTCATTTACAAAGAAAATTAGGTAAGTTTTCAAATTAATAGAGTTAATAAGAATAACCTTAATAGAGATAAATATTTATCTCATATTAGGGATATTCTTATTATTCTTATGATTATCGTTATTTTTATGTATGGTGCACCCCCAATCTTAGGATCACGCACCGCCACTGTGGGAGGGCAACCTTTAGAAGGCCTCAGCACTTAGACCGCGTGGTGCTTCCTCCCTTGGGAATCACATCCTAAAAAAAAAAAAGGTTACGACGTGGCTTAGGGTCCTTAGGTCCTTAGGGTCGTAGCTTCCTGATGGTCAAAAATGACCAATGTTCACCCAGAGTGGATTTAGTCCAGTAGGCAGGGAGCTAAAATCATCAAAAACTGTTCTTGAAACATATATGGCTAGTTTGGACGGTTCCCTATGTATTTTTTTTTTGCGTAGAACACAATGCGCGGGGCGGGGTCCGTAGAGCTGAAACCCTCCGCTGATTTTTTCACATTTCCGCTTATATCTCCGTTCCTTGGCATATTTTATGTAGCATATGCTGCATGCTGCTGAAGTTGAAAAAGTGCTTTTTTTCACTATTTTTTTACTTCGAAAGTAGGGCGACGATGATCATGAAATTGAGGGACTGTTGTTTGTAATATGAAGTTACAAAAAAAAAATTTCAGCTCGATCCGTTAATAACTTTTCGAGTAATTAACGATCGAATTTTTTTTGCAAGCCTTAATTAATGATGCCATTTCTTTGTTTATTGTACGACATTGACTGGGTTGGGCTAGAAAAATCATAAATCTCTTCGAGATTTTTGAAAAATATTAATGTGGGCCAGTTTTCTACGCGACTACCTTTTTTTGACGCTTTTTTTATGATATACGCTTCAAGATGCGAATTTTAAAAAAATGGGTGTTAAGATATTATAGGCACAATTCCGAGAATTTCGAAGCGGCAACGCTAAAACAATATATACGTCGCGTCAATTTCATGATCATAATCGCCCTACTTTCGAAGTAAAAAAATAGCGAAAAAAAAGTACTTTTTCAACTTCAGCAGTCATTTGCAAGTTAACAATAGCACTTGGAGACTTCGGGTTGGGCTCAACATTTTGGAAATTCAATGGGCTACAACTTCTTAAATACATATGATACATACAATATGCAAAGGAACGGATATATAAGTGGAAATGTGAAAAAGACGTTTTTTTTCATTGTGTTCTACGCAAAAAAAAAATACATAGGAAACCGTCAAAACTAGCCCTATATGTGTCCAGAACACATAAAAATCTCCGCCTACTGGACTGATTGTCTTGTTGATGCGAGAGTGGAGCATTCGCATAGCACAAGTCGCATGGTGTCCTCTTTTTGTTGAGGGTGTTTCAATTAGCTTCAAGTTGTGGAGGTGTTTTCTTACCTGATAATATCCAGTGAGAATCGCTGTATCAGACGATTAAGACGGAGATAATTATTTATTTATATAGTTGACATACGCAGTTCCACTCGAGGCAGCTACGAACACGAGGACGGTAGTACCAGTTGACGTTCGCCCATTTGATAGCTTCCGGAATCTATCACGCTAGCGGCCACATGATAACTGATTTGCTCTTTTTAAACACCAAGCTGTGTTCTGGGATCACGTAGGTATCTTTGAACCGTATTGTACACTACGGATCGGTATCATAGATATATTATAGAATAAAGGGAGATTGATAAGTGAACTCTTTCAAATGAACGCGAACCAAATATGAGAGTGACGAACGACCAATCGCGAACAATGGTGGCAACCCACAATTAGCTGTAGTACCGATTAAAATTATTCTTTAGAATTGGGTATTATTAAAATTGAATTGTGTATATGTATGTGTTGTTCTATGACTGAAATTAAAAGCATTTTTAGCAAGGATACAACTGTTGATATTTGCTCTGACAATGGTGGCACACCAACATTATTAACTATTATTTTAAACTTCAAAATACAATGCACAGCCTTAAGTGTGGCAGGAAAGTTATAAAATGATAACAGTTATTCAATTCCAGGCAACCCAGCTTGAAAATTGAATTAAAATAACTAATGATTCATCAGTGTGTTAACAAAGACTGTGTTTAAGTTCATCATATCGAAAAATCTAATATCAATCGCAGTGTTTTTAAATAGTCAGTCAATTCCTTTCATAGATGACGTAATAGTTGGCATCAATCATTCAATCGGTGAATTTCATCTATTTTCAAGTATTAATTTAAATGAGCTCTACAAATTGACATCATTTTGACGGAAGAGTCCGGCATACAAGGATGTTCTTAGTCGCCTGACACAGCCTATATATTGTCTTCGGTCTGCTGTGACGAACCTAATCTTAAGGTGTTCTCGTTGCATCTCCCTAAATAATTTTGTGCTTGAATTATGGTCATCTGGATGCCAAATTTCCTATACTATAATTTGCCAAAAGATATAGTGTAGGTAGACCAAAAAGGACAATTGTTCCATAATTTCGGTCGTTGTTCCATAAGTTTGTTTGCCAGCTCTTAGTACATCCTCCAAGTATACGCATCATCCAAGTATAAGTATCATCCACCACATTCTAGGATGCTTCCTAATATTCCATATTTTAATGGTATTAGAAAGGAAGATTTGAAACAAAAGGCGACCTTAAGCTGATGCTGATCGTATTATCAAAACTTTATTTTAAAACGTGGTAGCAAAAAATATGAAATTTCAAATATTTACCCACAAGTGTCTATCTAAAAAATATTCATCAAAAAATGTTTCGCATAAAACTGAGATGCAGAACATATCTCATAGATCGTTATAAATCTTGGAATCAAAAACGTGAAGCAAACCGTTAAAATTGGATTTATTCGACAGAATTTCGAATTGATTACCTTCGTCCTTCAAGTGCACGTGCTTACTCCTGTCCGGGCTCACCGAGGTGCTCTTCCTCATCTTCTTCTCTCCGCACCACAGGCGCCGTCTCTCTTCTCGCCCCCTACGTAACCCTTCTTGTCGTTACTGATCTTGCTGTCGGTGCTCGTCGGCGTCTTCGGCTCCTGGTTGCTCGTCTCCGTCGTCGACTTCCTCGACTCGATGCTGGGCGTCTTCTGGTGGGCTGCCTTGTTCTTATCCTTGCTCTTGTCGCCGTCATTGAACCGTATGTCGAACAGGGACGGCTTCTTGCTCTCGGTGGGCGTCTTCGATTTTGCCGTGTCCGAAGAGCCGTCTAGGCTGACCTTTTTGTTCTTCTCCTTCTTGCCCTTGAAGTGGATGGAGACCTTCCGGCGGATGCTCAGCTTGGGCGACTTCACCTTGGTCCGGTTGGAGCTGCTGGTCGCTCTTCTGCTGCATTCGCTCGTCGACTTTCTCGGGTTTGGTCGTCTTGAACTTGAGGTTTTCTTCGTTCTCGCTGGACACGTGATCAGAGGAAGCGTGGTGATCGAGCAGGTTGGTCTTGGAACCGGATCGTTGGTCTGCTTTGTCTATCGGAATGGAAATAGATTTTGGAAATGATTGGCTACAGAAAATGCTGGAGGATGCTAAAATAACTAATAATGTCAGAGGATAAGGTTAATTGAAATACGCAAAACAGAATTGAATACATCAAAAGTAATGCAAGAAGCAGAATCAACAAATAATTACATCGTAATAATCGAGGAAATTTAGCATTCCACCTCCAAAATTTCCGCAGTAAGATGATTTTTCACGTAATTAGGCTCGTTGAATTCCTTGTAAAATTTAGAAAAAAAATGTTACCTATTTTAGTCATATACAAATCAGAAACTGCATTACTGCATCTGAAAAATGCATTATTGGGATGCAATTTTTCCAGCCAATTAAAGAAAAAAATCATAATTCGAGAATACCTTGCCGAAACGGGCTGAATTTTTTCATCTGGGGTTTTTTGGGTCGCTGGTCACGAATCTGATGTTAGAAATTGACCCCGATGAATGATTTTCGGAGTCGCTGATCATGAATACGATTTTTCCTTACAATTTTTGCAATTTTTCAATTGGCTGGAAAAATTGCATCCCAAAAATGCATTTTTTTAGGTGCAGTAATGCAGTTTCTGATTTATATATGACAAAAATAGGTAACATTTTTCTAAATTTTACAAGGAAACCAACGAGCCTAATTAAGTCAAAATCCATCTTACTGCGGAAATTTTGGAGGTTTGGCTCTTTTTTTTTGTGCTAAATTTCCTCGTCTATAAGGGTGTGAGAACACCACGTGAATTATCATTACGTTTAGTCCGACCGAGACCGGCAGTTGAAACAAATCAGCAAAGGTTAAAACATGTTCCACTTGCATTAAACTAATTGGAATTGATTAACTTAGGCTCCAGTTCGCGTTTGAGTACGTAGTTGACCAGTACAAATTGAATCATGGGTTTATCTTGGGGATAAAGTAAATCCAACTATCACTCACCCTGTTCCTTTTTGTGCTCCTCGTTCACCCTGAAGTTCTCCGGATTGTAGCGCATGTTGAAGTAATCGGCGTTGACGTAGTTGTCCTTGAGGTTGCCGAAGAAGAAGGGATTCGTCTCGTCCTCGTCGCACGCCCTCCTCAGGCCGTTGTCCTCGAGGAATATCGGCGGCGGGAGGTTCGTGTTAGGCTCCTCGGGGGGTGGGGATGACGCACAGGTTCTGCTGGGACGCGGACAACTCCTCCAGGCTCTTCGAGTCGAGGCTCTCCAGACTCCTAAAAATTTCACTAGAATCAATAGAAAATAACGTTTTCGTGTTTTACCTCTGAGGTCTGGCGAAGAAGAAGCGTTTTTTTAATGGTAACAGCTGATGAAATATGTTAAGAAATGAAGAAAATGAGGATCTATAGAAATCTAAGAATCAATAGGGAATAACGTTTTTGTTTTCTACTGGTAGGGTCTAACAAGCACATTCATATATGAAAGGTGTGGGACTGATGTGAAAAAAGCACCCTGTCATCATTGACGCCAATATCACTTGTAATAAAGACTTCTCCATCACTTTTGAGATCTTTAAATGACAATGGAAGTAACCTAACCCCCCATGGTTCTAACGTCAAATTGTATGCTCTATCGATTCTTGCTACCTAAAATAGCTCATTCCATTTCATAAACGAAATTCTTATTCTAAAGTGACGTTGTAATTTGAGTCCAAGGTTCCAAATTCAAGATCATCGTCAAGAACAACTTTAGTTTTGAACATACAGTAGTGGTCAAAACAATAAGAGTGAAGTGATTTTATTCAAGTAATTTCATAGCATTTAATGTGCAGCACATTTAAAAAATTAAATATATATTTTAAGTTTATAATACCACTCTCTAAAGGAAAAAAGCCTTTAGTTTAAACTTAAGTATCTTTTATTCAAAGATGTAAATACATAATAAATTCCAATGGATATTAAACATGGACAAAAAAATAAGAGTATTGTACAAAGAATGCCGCGAATAAAAATAACTGTTACAAATCCTGATAATATTATTACTACATAATACTTTGTAGAATGGCCTTTGTTTTTAAGAACTGCTTCGCATCTCCTTGGCATAGAATCAATCAATTCTACAGGGATGGAATACCATGCTTTCTTAACTTCTTCCCACAGCATATTTTTATTTGCCGATGTTTTACGAGCAGTTCGGTTTTTAAACTCTTTCCAAAGATTCTCAATAGGATTTAAGTTTGGTGACTGCGAGGGTCACTCTAAAACTGATATTTGATTGCTTGTAAAACACTGCTTAACTGTGCGTGCCATATGTTTGGGGTCATTATCTTGCTGGTACACGATGTGCAAATAAATTTCTTTAGTCATAGTTTCTTTAATCCTAAATATAGGGCCCACTCCATTATAAGAAAAGCAGCCCCACACTTTAACATTTCCTCCGCCGTGTTTAACTGTACCAATAGAATTTGTTGAGTGGAATTCTCATTCTTACATCTTCGTACACACAATTTTCCATCTGATCCAAAGATATTTATTTTTGTCAGTGAAAAGAATGTTGTGCCAATTTCGTTGATAGTTTGGGTTACAATTGTCTCGAGTAAATTTCAATCTTTGCTGTATATTTCTCTTACTTAGGAATGGAACTTTTCTGGCAACTCTACCATACAATTTTCTTTCTTCTAAGCGTCTTCTTATTGTCTGGGTACTAACGTTTAAGCACAATCTCGTTTTTATAGTCATAGATATCGAAATGGGATCTTTACCAACTTCACGTGCTCTACGATTATCAAGTTTTCGTGTTGTTTTTCTCAGACGGCCTCTCCTTTCTTGTGCTTTTTCTGTTACATTTTGTTCTTTTTAAAACCTTTGCAATAACACATGGTGATAGTTTCAGTGCGTTAGCAGTGAAAGCGTATGTCTTGTTTTGACTTCTTAATTGTAAGATTAGACGCATTTCTTCAGGTGTACAATGCTTTGCGCGACCCATTATTCACCCTGGAGTACCACGTGTGAAATGGTCTAATCTGTACTGTATTATTCACGAAATTGTCATGCGAATTGCAATGGGTATAAAAGAAAAACACTTTTTTTGTCCAGTGGAATTTGGCTCAAACAGTACAAAAGTTTTTGTGTACGGAAATAAGAAACATGAAATTGGTTTACAATACTCCAGCAATGAAGCCTAAATGTGTGTGCACACGAAGTGAATTATTTTATTTTATCTGATCAAGAACTCTTAATCTGATCAAGAACATTTAATCAAGAACAATTAATTGAATGTTGGTGAACTTTGTTTGGCACTCTTATTTTATTGGCCACCACTGTATGTATTTTTCGTTTGCATTTTTAAGAAGTAGAACGTCAATCAATATATGTGATCGTGATCCACACGATTTGGTGCCGTGAAGAAAGCAAAAAGCTATTCCATTCCAAAGCAAGTTACCTTTGAATGTTCCTATATTTGTCGAATCCGATGAGCGGCATCGGATTGGGCATCAAAACGACGTTCAGCTCGCTCTTGTACGGCTTCTCTGGCGTACCGGATATAGTCTGCGAATTTTCCGGCGTGGAGTTTTGCACGAGCTGATTTTCCATTTGTAGATCGGGCGTAAACTGAGACCCCTCGTGCTGGAATATCATCCCGTCCCTGTGCTGGGCGTTCAGACCGTGTGCTCCTCTCTGCAAATTTGATATCTTCAATATTTCCTGTTAAAATGTTGTTAGAGCTTCAGTTAAAACGACAACAAAACGTTGTTAGTTACTTGTAACAAATTTCAAATTCACATATTACGAGAAAAATCTAAAACACAGAATGCGTCAGGTCACTAGAAATCCCATAGATTTGTGCTTCAAAATGGGATGAATTTACTTATGAATAAAGACAGGATCATTTTTGTGCATAGGGATTTCAAAACAATTTTTTTTGTACATAAAAACAGCCGGCTGGACCATTCCGGTACATCCCTCCGAGCTAACGTGAATAATACTGACAACATGTTTGATCCGCTATAGGAGTCGGAACACCTGCTGTTTTTAGAACCAGGTCCGGCTCGGAATCGTTTCCGAATTACATATAATTTCATAGAACCTCAATATATGCAGAGATATTTAACAGATAAGGTCCCATCATGTATTGTGTGTCGTATTGCGTGGTAAATGGATTTAGAGTGAATGAATCCATTAGGGCCAACGCTTGAAATGAACTATTGTGTGACGTCATACGTATAAATATTTTAGTTGTCTATCTAATTTTACATGTATTGAATGTTACATCTTCTAGTATTACTACATGTTTACCTATTTCTATAGATTTGAACTTTTAATAAAAAATATGTCGTTGTCAGACAACTTATCTTGCAGAGTAATGCAAACAATGCGGTTCATGAAATGGTATATGACTTAAATGGGACTAAAAATACCGGACCTGTACTCAGGGCCTAGTATCTATCTCCTCTTCAACACTGATTGGTTCCCTAAGCCCACCCTGTACTGTTAGTTCTGCACAAAACTGATCCTGTCTTTACTTACGTATAATCCAGGTCCTGCCAAGCGCAATGTTGACAAAATGACATTTTATAAAAATGAATTGATGAATCATCAATTTATTTAGGCTAATTTAATTTTCAGGCTGGGTTAGCCGAATGCAATGGATTGTTGTTCTCAACGGAGACGATCTATGAGGAAATGTTTGGTTAAGGGGTAACACTACCTTGTAAATTTTTTGACCATTTTTTTGTTATTGGCTTAAATGCTTCTTTAACTATCCAAAAATTATATCTAAAAGGTTTTATGTGGGGGAAAATTTTTAAAGTGGTCGAAAAATTCAGTTTTCCGAGGGAAGTCACGGAAAACTGAAGATTTAATTATACTGAGCTTTTTTTGGTCATCTGGTAGATACTTTTGTGTTTTCAATACCTGTAATAACTCACTTTTCTACACAGAATAAAATGGTTTGACCATCTTGCTCGCGATTGGTTCGCCCTTCACTCTCATATTTTGTTCGCGTTTTGTGAAAGAGAAGTTCATTAATCGATCCCCTTTTAACCCATCAGCACCTGAGCGGACTTATAATAAATTTTTATACCATATGCATTAGGACACTAGATATATTAACCCATTAGCGCCTGACCGGATACTTTTTGTTCTCTAATTTCAAAGTGTTACTGTGTGCATTATTTAATTAAAACAAATTCCGGAGCCACTGTCCCCCATGTTTTCAAGAGTGCTCTATCGAATGGAAGTGGTTGCGAGTCCGGAAAATGAGTTGTATCATTGGAAAATTGGAAACGAAAAAAAAACGTGATTTTTTGATGACAAAAAAAAATGTTGGTCTTTTTTTTGCTTTTACATTTTTGTACATCCCTAAAACAAAAAAAAAAGTGTCCATTATACCTAAACTAAAAGATATTGGCCTTACATTATTTTTAAATATTCTTGTTTCAACAAAACATTGTTTTTTCTCGAAAACTATTGACTTAATAAAAATTGTATAAGAACAAATTTGTCTCAAAAATCAGTCAAAGACCACGCTCACATTTTTCAGATTTTTTTTAACGACTTTCTCGATTTTCTGAAAAATCCAAAATTTCATTCCAAAATTCTGAAAAAATTTGCGCCTATTCTTTGACTGATTTTGAGAAAAAAATTGTTCTTATACAATTTTTATGAAGTCTAGTTTTCGAGAAAAAAAAATTGTGAAAGTTTGAAAAAAGCGTTTCTTAGCCGGCGCCATTTTGTTTAACCAATAATATATAAAAATAATGTAAGGCCAATAAATTTTAGTTTAGGTGTCATAGACACCTTTTTTTTTAGGTATGTATAAAAATATAAAAAGCAAAAAAAAACTTGACCAACAATTTTTTTTGTCATAAAAAAATCACGTTTTTTTTTTCGTTTCCAATTTTCGAATGATACAACTCATTTTCCGGACTCGCAACCACTTCCATTCGAAAGAGCACTCTTGAAAACATGGGGGACAGTGGTTCCGGAATTTTTTTCAATTAAATTATGCACACAGTAACACTTTCAAATTAGAGAACAAAAAGTATCCGGTCAGGCGCTAATGGGTTAATATATCTAGTGCCCTGATGCATATGGTATAAAAATGTATTAACACAAAAAAAACATAGAGGAATGCTCACCTGCGAGATCGACTCTATGTCGTTCAGCAGTTCCTCCAGGTTCCCACCGTTGGAGAACGTGCTCTGACTAGGCGTATTGGTGAACACTAAGGCGTTGTTATTGAAATTCTTATTGTCTATCTTAACTATGAGATCCGTGGAGGACTTCTCCATGGCCTTGGCCTCCGACTGGGTCGCGGCACTCTTCGGCACCAGTACCATGTTCTGGTAGAAGTTCCTCGCGTTCGTCTGCACTATCTTCTGGCTCAGGTAGTTCTCGCATTTGCGGTCGAACTGCTGGAAGTTCCCCATGTTCGTCCTTAAGGCGTTGCCGCTCTGATCAGGGAGGCTGCTATCGAAGTTGTTTCCCATGGTGTTGTCGGCGTGTTCCACGGCCTTGGAGTAGAAATCCCCAGGGTAGATTGCCGCCTGCTGGTTGAAGACGTTGTCGTCGAAGCTCTTCGACATCTGGATGGGCGAAAAGAAATTGGCCGGCACCTTGTCCTGGACGGGCAGCGTCTGCGACTTGGAGACGTTCTCGTAGATGGGGTAGCTCTGGTCCGGCTTGATGACGTCCTTCTCGAAGTTGTTCCAGTTGTTGTCCACGGGCAGCGAGGCCCTGTTGGAGTTCTGCTCCGAGTTGTCGGCGGACGTCTCTTCCGTCACGACGGAGAGGTGGTCGAACTGGTCCTGGATGTTCTTCAGGTTCGTCCGCTGGACGTTCTTGATGTTCTGCGTCGTCTCTACTTCTTCGCTCTCCTCGCTGCAGGAGCTGCAGCTCTCCTGGGAGCACACGAAACGTTCACAGTTTATTTTAAAAACGTGTGGGTATAGGTTATGGTTAGTATATAGTTTCATTTAACCCGTTTCGGCCGCAAACGCCACTCCCGGTACATCGTTCTTCAACGCCTCATAACTAATACTATTTGCGAAAGAAAACATTGACAGGGACATATTTTTGAAGTTTAAGGTGTCCTTTCCGGTGGTGTCCATGAAATTCCTCCAAAAAATTATTAATTATGAAAAAAAGTTATTAATTAAAAAAAAAACACGATTTTTTGCACATTTTTTTAAATCAAATTTTCAAGTTTCCTGTCTGCAATGGACCTGGAACCTCACTAATCGGTGGAATTAATGTTTGAACTTTAAGTATACGTGGTTTAAAGATTGATTTTTTGCCTTATGCGTTCAAAATGGCGCCTGAACTGCAAATTTTTTTTATTGGAAAATGATGCACTTTTACAAAAGAATGTCAAGAATAAAAGTTCTTAAAATCACTCAAAGAATGCACTGCTTTTTTCTAAATTTTTTGAACAACTTTTTGGATTTTGCAAATAGTCAATTTTTGCAAAATTTAAAAAATCCTGAAAAAAAATCCAGTACATTCTATGAACTTTTTATTCTTGACAATTTATTGTAAAAATGCATTGTTTTCGAGAAAAAAATTCTAAAGTTCAATACTAATTTGATCATGATGAATTTTTACTATAAATTGTCAAAAATAAAAAGTTCTTAAAATCACCCAAAGAATGCACTGGATTTTTTTTTATTTTTCAAAAATTGACTGTTTGCAAAACCCCAAAAAAATTGCTCCAAAAATTCTAGTGCATTCATTGAGTGATTTTAAGAACTTTTTATTCTTGAATTACTCTTAAAAGTTCATCATTTTCCAATAAAAAAATCTTGAATTTTTATTTTGAACGCATAAGGGAAAAAATCGATCTTTAAACCACGTATACTTAAAGTTCAAACATTTATTTTACCGGTTAGTGAGGTTCCAGGTCCATTGCAGACCGGAAACCCCTTGAAAATTTGATTTAAAAAAATGTACAAAAAAAAACGGTTTTTTTTAATCTGCTGTTTTTCATGGTTAATAAATTTTGAAGGAATTTCATGGACACCATCGGAAAGGGCACGTATTAAACTTAAAAAAATATGTCCCTGTCAAATTTTTCTGTCGCAAATAGTATTAGTTATGAGGCGCTGAAGAGAAATGTACCGGGAGTGGCGTTTTCGGCCGAAACGGATTAAGTTTCTTCTCATGGCGGATATTCTCTTTTCAAGAGGCTAGTTTTTTAAATGGCAGACGATATTTTTAACTAATTGTAAGCAAGATACATTTCCATATATGAAGCAAGAGAAGTTATCCTGTTGTGTTTTATTATTAAATAAAAGCGTTTTTTGACGTCTCCAATATCTGTTGAATAGAAAATTTCATAACATTACACAAATAAAAATTAATTTTTTGATTGTTACACATTGGCAGTTAAATTTATCAAGTAGAATTTGCAACTTATTTCTGTAAATTAAAGAAGAAAAAATATGTAAATTGTTTTAATCAAAATTTCTATTTTTTTCGAGAGCATCTGGTAAAAAAATATATCAGAAATCCACGTGGGAAGTTTATTAAAGTGTTTTCTACAAATTTACATAAACACGTTACATAATGAATGATTATTTATTAAATATTAGTTACCTAATGATCCCCAAATGTCATTTATATTACTGAAAATTGTAAAAATGTCGAAAACCACTGTTAATGGGTATAGGATATTATACACGAAATGTCTTTAGAATAATGGATAATACAAAAATGCAGTGGTATATAGGGTGTTCCATTCAAAATAAGCAAGTTGACATCGATTTCAATCGCTCAAAATGTTTTAGTTAAATAGAACGCGTCTACTTTACTTTGCGGACAAATTTTCAGAATTTTAATATCCATAGTTTTTGCAATACGATATAGGCCTACCGTAAATAGACACAGATTCTGTTAATTCACACTAACACCTACTTTTTTTCTAACAGATTTATATTGCAAATAAAGAAATTATTCTATTATAAGATATCAGCAAATATAATCAAATATGTCACTTCTAACATACATCTACTTTTTCATATTGCTTTTTACACAGGACGTTTACTGCTATCATATATCTTTTTTATTGTCGATTTTAAGGTAGATGTGACACCCCGTGTATACAAAAATGCGGTACAACAGTTATTTTTAATTCCCTCATATATGTTATGTGATTTTATGAGCACTGCACTGATATCAAATGATAAGAATTAATCCATAGAGATAATAGCAAAAATGAGGTTAAACCCTTTTGTCTCTAAAATTTTATTTTAATATAAAACTTAACTTACTAAAAACTTGATGGACAAAGTTAACAATTTTACATAAACATTAAGAATACAAAGTGAAATACGGCTCTAATAAAGACTAAATAAGAAATGAGGAATGTCAATGTTGATCTAAGAGACATACCTAAAATAAATAACGGAGAAGAGTGCGCTTTAACAGACAGAACAAATCCGTCTTTATTTGTCAACAAAAGAATCATGTACGTCATGTTAAAGCTGGTAATTTCACACAGTATCAACGTATCTTCCTCATATTACGTAAATTTTATCAGTTGTTGCTTAACCTACAAACATGCACGTTCCCACGTAGTTAAAAACACAGTTAACTCGATGATGTACGAGTTCAAGGTTCCTCGTCAAAATATGCAATTTTTTGTTTTAATTTTCACAATAAATTCATGTGGCGTTTTAGTAGATTAACTCTTGCTTACTACCACTGCCCAGAAATACCAACTAAAAAATACTCTTATATGAAATTTTCCTCGGAAAACGTAAATATCTTTGTTTAGAAAACACAATTAAAAAATGAAGTATGAATAAGACTATCTTGACTGAATCGAAAACAATCATATAATGCCTTATAAATACGAGGTGTGCAAATTAAGTAATGAGACTGATTTTCTTAATTTTTTTATTCGAACAGGTCGGTTACAGCCGTTTGAATGTTTTCTATGGTTCCAAAATGACGTCCCTTGAGGTGATTTTTCATTCTCGGGAAGAAAAAAAGTCACAAGGACTCAAGTCAGGCGAATAAGGATGCTGAGGAGTCACAGGAATGTTTTTTTCTGACTAAAAACTCGTTTACAGAAATGAGTGTGTGACAAGGCGCATTGTTGTGATGCAACTTCCAGTAGTTCTTGATGTTTGGTCTTACACGCATGACCCTTTTTCGAAGATTTTCAAGAACCTCTCTGTAAAAGTTGATTTACTGTTTCGCCTGGAGGCACAAACTCTTTGTAGACAATTCTCTATATATCAAAAAATCAAATCAGCATCCATTTAATCATCGACTTGCTCATTCTCGGTTTTTTGGGTCTTGGAGAGCTTGAAGTGTGCCATTCCATGCTTTGGCGCTTGGTTTCTGGGTCGTACTCAAACACCCAAGTCTCATTACCAGTAATGATACGTTCCATAAAATGGGGATCATTTACAATCGTTCCAAAAAGTCAAGAAACCTTTCTCTCCTAATGTTCTTTTGTTCTTTTGTTGCGAAATGTATTTTGGAACCATTTTTGCGCAGATTTTTCTCATCCCCAATTCGTTAGTTAAAATCTGATGAACAGTGGTGTGATTCAATTTAACTCTTCCCCGATCATTCATGTCGTTAACCGACGATCTGAGCGCACAAGATCCCGTATTCTATCAATATTTTCATCGGTTCTTGAAGATGAAGAAGGCCTTCTGCTGTGTGGTTCGTCTTCAATCGACTTTGTTTCTTCTAAGAATGTATCAAACCACCGAAAAACCCGGGCTCTTGAAAAAAACACTGTCTCCGTAGGCGTATTGAAGTTTTGCAAACGTATCCGTTGCGCTTTGTCCAAGTCTGAAGCAAAACCTGATAGCACACCGTTGCTCAAAATTAATGTCACTCATTTTTAAAATGCACTAGAAAAAAACGGTTTAGGAAAACAATCGCAAAGAACAAACACATGACTCTAACAAGTTCGAACTTGTACTGAAGGTGCATTCATTACATGTTAACCTACCGCCCTTCCAAGTCCCGTCTCCGCAGTGTTGCTAGATAGGGCGCTATGTTGCCGATCTCATTACTTAATTTACACACCTCATAGATCCTTGTATTAAAGCCACCATTTTATTTTACTAAATACATAGACATATAAAATTAGTTATAAAACTATTAGCATTATGCAAACTGATTTTATTTAAAAGAAAGTGTTTCGGGAAGCAAAACTTGATAACATGATTAAACACATCTTTATCGATAATGAGGTGAAAGCGTTTACAGATTTTTTATACAATTATAAAATATTTTTCATACAACATGAGGCACACTGTATACAAAAAACACGATACTTTACCGATTCGCTGGAGCTGCTGCTACTGCACGTCGTGGACGAAGAAGAAAAATCGATCTTCTTGTCTTTGATGAGCTTCTCTAACTTATCGTACTCGTCCCTGAGGTACCACAGTCCCTTCTTCAGCATCTCGTTCTCCCTCTTCAACTTCTTGATGTCCGATTGCCCTACAAAATAAAGGACGTTTCCCTCAATCATCCGGTACATGTAGAGCAACTTGGCAATATGAATTTTCCGTGAATCGACGATCATATCGATCGCTATATATAAGACGCTAAAGGACGATACTTCGGAAGCTACCGCGAAACAACTAAACAAATTTTTTGGTTTGTCCGAACGCCTTGTTTATCTCGTCCGCTTAATTTTAAGTATCCCGTACGTTGATTTGTCAACAAAAAAAGATCAAAAACCCGATCGTAAATATTTTATAACGGCCCTGACATAATTTTATGATGCGTTTCGTGGGACTCCAAAAATAATGCTCGAAATAACACGTTCCTTCTCTAAAATACGCCCGGTAAACATGCTTGTAAACATCCGATGCGCTTTTTTACGGGAAACTTTGAGGTGGCCTTGGCCAATTTTTAGTCGACAATAAAACACAATGGACTGGTAAAATTTAGCACAAAGGCGTTATTATTCTTTGACGATTGCGGCTAGTAGCTCTTGAAGTATCAGGTTGATTCAACGTTTTCTACCGTTTCTTTCCTATACGCAATTGGTGCTTTAGAAGCTAGCTGTTTAGCTAATTTGTTTAGAATACGAGATGTGCCTATTAAATAATCGAACTACTGTCATAAAACTTTTTATTCGTTACCAATTACAGTAATAACTTTTTCGCCTTCAATGTACTCCCCATGGCGATCTCTACACTGCTCCATACGACTTTTCCATCGTTGAAGGCAGTGCTGGAAGTCCGCTTCTGTCAGCTGGTTCTCAGAATCTCCGTCGCTTTTGCTTTAACCGCTTCTACACTTTCAAATCTTGTCCCCTTCAGTGTTACCGTGTCTAACAAGCCTGGATCAGTGTCAATGTTGTTTAGAATGTCAGCGCAAATGTTCATTCTTGATTCCTTTTGCTCGGGAGTGAAGAGTTTTGGTACCATTTTTGCGCAAACTTTGCGCATGTAGGACGATTCTTGCAAAATTTAGCGAACACATTCTTTGACGATTCCTTTTACTTCAGTAAGCCCTCGGATGCTTAGACGACGATCTTTGCGGATTAATTTACCACTTTTTTTAATGTTTTCGTCCGTTTTTGCCGTTGAGGGCTGTCCGGGGCGCGGATCATCTTCGGTCGTTTCACGTCCCTCTTTAAACCGTTTACCATTCAAAAACTTCTGTGCAGGATAAACATTCATTCCCGTACACTTCTTTTAACATTGCATAAGCTTCGGTAAAAGTTTTCCCCAGTTTAACAAGAAACTTGGGATTAACCCGTTGCTCCATCTGAATACTTAACATTATTTCGACGCGTCACTGGTGAGACTAATTAAAACGACTGCTACAGTCAAACTGAGCGACCCACTGGCTTGTCAAGCGAGTTCAGAGTGGGGAAAGTATCACCAGACACAGTTCTGTCCAAACTCGTCGCGACATGCTCGCAGCGTGCTGGTAGCAGCATCAGTTCGGTTATTTAATAGATACACATAAGAAAATGATTATCTAAACTTTAGGATGGAATGGAAACTTTACTCTAAATACTGTTGAAAATAACGCTATTATTATTGTTTTGAAGATTCCTCGAGAAACACGGTTTTTCTAATTTTTAGGTTAGGATCTACTTTATCTAGAAATTCTGACATGCCACAGATATTCTGAGTACTGAGAAGAAATGGTATTCTCATATATCTTTCTTCCTTTACCCCATATTTCGCGGGTATGTGTGCTTCTTGCTGGTCATCGTCTAGTTCTAGCATCTAGCATATCAGCAATATCGGTCATTTACGTCGTGTAAAGTAGCAGATGATTGTAAATTATGTCTATGTCGTATCTATACGAACGAAAATAAATTGCTTAATCCTGACACAAACACAGTTCCTTGTTTGTAGTCTGGTTTTCGACGAAAAGCAAAACCAGGCTGCCAGCGGCAGTAGAACAATGCCTGTTACAAATAGTAATTGGATTGGGGGCGTTTCCTGTCGGAAGCCCCCTTTTACTTGCAGTTTATCAAATTACGCTTCGAAAGGTCGTAATTATTTGAAGAGTGGAGAATAATTACTGTATACGTGTTTCCTAAAATATGCCTGTTTGATCGCCCATTGACAAATGACATGATTTTTGCACTGTTATCAAAAATGTAAATCGTTCATCGGCAATCCTCATAATATCATCAGCGGTTCATTTGTTACTTAAACAGTGTTTACCGGTTTTCAACAAAAAACGAAATAAAACGCGTATGCGAATGCTAAATCTACTTTTTTTTCTTATTCTATTCGTAACATTTATTCACTCAAAAGAAACGCATTGACCAAACAATGAAAACCATTTTGTAATTTTTTTTTACTAACCATTTTAACCACAGCGATAGCTCAGTGGGTAAGGGCTATTATCTGAACGGGTTCGAATCCCGCCTGTCGTAATTGTCACAGTATTTGGTTGTGTATCCAACCCCTTTCCCACATGTACTCTTCCTCCAACATAATAGTAATGATTCTTGGAGGGACAGCGTCAATTTGTATGGTATGATGTTTGTTTTTTATACATAATAACCTAAACGCTACACAATATTCAACGCGCGATTCGCCAAGCACTTTGGCATTATCAGGAGATGGTTAGAACTAACACGTTAGTTTTAATCTTAATAAAATTTGTTGTTTTATCGTATCAACATTTAGGTAGTCTTAAAATATAGATTAAATAGCAACCACTAGATTCAAAGAATACATTAACTTAGCAGCCTACTTAAAATATGATAGAACAGAACAATATTTGCAATATTGCAAAAATGCAAGATACCTATATTGCAATATTTTCCAAACTAAAAATATTTTGGAAAAATACTTGGGCACGTCAATATTTATTTTCAATTGAACATCCTACGCTGTAATTTGACGACACAACTTTATTGTACATGATGTACTTTTCTTTATAGAACATCTTATATCAACATACGAGGGGGTACCCAAAACCGGAACAACATTGCCGTGGGCGGAGCTGGTATAGTACGCATTTCTACCGCTAGGCGTGTATAGCGCAACTCATTGCCAGTTCAGTGCCGCCTGTGTTGTCGACCTGGCTTGTTCTGTTCATCTGCAGTGATTGTTTTTGCTAGCGCTGTTTTGTTCTTGTTTCGTTTTTTATGATGGCAAGTTTAAGTGAACAACGTGCAGCTGTGAAATGTTGTTTTCTACTCGGCAAAAATGCTGCTGAAACTGTTTTGATGTTGTAAACCGCTTACAAAGATGACGCTATGGGAAAAACTCAAGTGTACGGGTTTGCTCGGTTTAAAAATGGCGATATGTCGATTGATAACAAACCCTATTCTGGACGTCCATCAACTGCCCGAAAGGACGAAAATGTTGAAAAAAATTCCAGAGCTTGTGCTCACAGACCGTCGACAGACAATTGATCAACTGTCAGAGATTAGTGGGTTATCTTGGAGCTCGGTTCGGCGAATTTTAACCGAATATTTGGGAATTAAAAGGGTTGCTAACAATGCACCTGCACACACAGCCATATCTGTTCGCCAGATTTTGACTAAAATTGGCATGGTTCCGCTGCCTCACGCACCTGGAATGAAAGGGGCATGAAAGGACACCGATTTGACAATATTGAAGATTTCAAGGAAAAAACCAGGGAGATGCTGTCAGCCATTTCTAAAGATGACTACAAAAAATGTTTCGAAGCACCGGTGGGACAAATGTATTAGTTGTAATGGAGAGTATTTTGAAGGGGATAAGGTTGTTTTGCAAAAAAATTTGAAAATATATAGTTTTTAAAAAATAATTCCGGTTACTTTTGGGTACCCCCTCGTACATACAGGATAAGACTTTCTACACCTTTGAACGACAAAGCATTTCTGTGCATATGCTACGCCCCTAAAGTCCCAAGTGCGTTGCTAACTATCTTAGAAACTGGCTGCTGTTGAGATCCACCGAAAAAGCCGTTTATTCTACTGCCTGTCAATTAGTATACAGAACAGTGATCCTTACAATCCGACGCCGAGGTGTGCTTATTGCCAGCAATGGCGGCCAAGACGTGACCCATCCCACACCGTCTCCCCTTCCACATAGAATCTTGCAACTTGAATTCAACTTAATAATAATTAATTAATAATAATACACTTTTAGATTCTCCAGGAACAGCCAATGCCGAAAATGTATTTTATTTTGGTACATAAGTAACAAATTTGAACTTTGTTTTATCCCTTTGTCGAGTTCTCAATTATTATATACTAGGCGCAAAAATGAAAGGACATACAAAAAACAAATTTTTGGATGATTTTCAAAGTTATATTTGGAGGAAAGTGGTTGTAGAGAAAAAAAAATGAAAAGGAAATTGAAGCTCTTAAGTTTATAGGTTTTGGATCTTGAGTTTAAATTTTTAGCATCAGCAGTTTTTGAGTAATCATAAGAAAACCATAAAAAAAATTGCTTGTATTTTAAAGGGTCCACGGACTTGAATAAATTGTTTTAGATAATTTCATAATAAAGTTATTTTAGATAATTTAATTCTCATTAATTTGACCTATTTTCGAGCCCTTTATAATCATATTTCGCCGTTCAGAACAAAAAAGTTATTTTTGACTTAGGTAATCAATTACTCAGGAAATAATTAACGTACAGAAAATTAAAGTAGGGTTTTGAAAACTGCAAAGTATCCTTTACAAGTTGTAGTTATTGGTTTTGCTAAAAAAAAAAAAAAGTTTTCGAAGCAAAATTATGGATTGAAAAAGATTGCATATAAAAAAACGCATAACTAGGGATATTTGCATGAATTGGCATAACTTTGCAAATAATGGATAGACTAAGGATATTGACTACAACTTTTCAGCCCTTAAGTACCCCAAAGAAACCCTGATAGTTTGTGCTAAAAAAGGTAAGGATCGATTTTTCAATTTTTATTCAATTTTAGTAAATAATAAAATTCAATAAAAGTAAAAAATGTTTTTTTTAGCAATAATCCATATTTTCATTATCACAAGACGTTAATTGTAAAAAAAAAATGAAAAAGAAATTGAAACATTTTTTTTATTTACAAGGAGAAACTTGGAGCTACAATTTCCTTTTTTTTCTCTACGACCATTTTTCCCAACTTATAGCTCTTTGAAATTCACCTAAAAATTTGTGGTTTTTTATATCCCTTTATTTTCTGCTCCTAGTGTATTATGTTAGAAAATGTACTATATTTTCCAGTATTCGCCGATACATCAAAGTTTAACTAACTATAACTAAAAAATCACATGTCAAAGAAGGTTACATTTATGTTCCTCTAAAATTTGATATTGTTTGAAGAAATGCTTTTCTGGAAATTAAGTTACAAATACAATATTTAGTTAGTCGAAATCATTGCCCAAATTCGGTACAATTTTTATATAATCAATTAATATCTCGAAAAGTACAGCATATAGTGAATACTACAAGGTATGAATGATATGTGAAAACACTGTTTAATTCGGTTCAGCAGTTTTTTTTTTTGTGTGTAACCGGTCAAAGTGAAGACACAAATTCAATACATTTGGAACGCATTATAGACCAATGTTTCTTTTAAAACGTTTGAAAGGTTCTCTTTAAAATATTTAAAAATATTGAAATGTACCGTACTACTTTCACAGGTACAAGGTATAATTAAAAATATCTACAGGTCTACATTAATTTTGTGTGACACTGATGTATTTTTACTTACTGCTTTCGACTTCCGCGTTGATGTTGATCGTCTTCAAGCGCAGTTCCTCGTTCTCGTACAGCATTCCCCGCGAGGACTTCCTGTCCAGCCTACAAAATACAATGAGAGTTCGATCAGGTCGTGCCTTTCATTTTTCCCACGCACTCAAAAACAAACGGGAAAAAAATAAACTTCACGCAGAAATTCCAGTATCGTTTCCATAATACAAAATAGTAAAAGTCATGCTGTTAGTAAAAGCCTTTAAAATGTTAATGTAGTTGCTCAACGCACGTGGATGCATCGTATGCGACCCTTGAGGTACGTATTACCGAAAATAGTTGTGATTGAAGTACAAGCATCTTTGATGTTTCCTTTACAGCTGTTTAAATGCACGAGGAAGTTCAAAGCTGATTTTTAGAGAGTATGTTTACCTAGCGTTATTATTGTGTCTAATATTATAGCCATTTTATAAAATTTAGTGTAAAACGTGGTATTAAATGATTGGATAAAAAGTACGTTTTTTCGTCAAGTCATTTTTTCTAATAACACACGATTTCCAAAAATACCTAGGTTTACACAGAAAGAAATGTCCGTTGTGGCCATTGTTATGTTATGTAAAAATTCATAACATAACATTGTCTGCAACGGTTCTACGTTTGTTTATGTAAAATTAGGATATACAAATCGGGGTATAAATACAGTACCTATTAACTTATGCGATAATCAATAAATTTCTTACTATACCTATACTGATTTACATATTCCACGTAATTTTACATAACCAAACGTAGGTCCGTTGTGGCCAACGTTATGTTATATATTTTTACAGATATTTATTTCTGTGAATTTGAAAACTTGAGAGGTAAAGTGATGATTATATTACATGTGTTTATTTATGTGTACATGGTGGATTTGTGAGAATTACCACTCCTCTTTCTCTGTTATTTCAGAATATATTGTCAGAAAAGCAATTGAAACAAATATGTAGCAGATGTTTAACTAACATTATTTTTTTGAAATGTAACGCCCTATATATCTATACGTATTATATCGTTGTAATCAGAAGAACACGCAATTCAACAAATTAAAAAAATATAGTGTTCCATTAAAACAAAAAAAATGTTTTACATCTCCTACATTTTTGTTTCAGTTGTTTTTCTGATATATTCAAAAATATATGCATATTCAAAACAATACCCTCGTAACATTTTTTTTTCGTACTTCTAAAGCTAACGGAGAAAAGAGGGGTGGAAACTCTAACAAATCCACAGTGTACATATATACCTACATACGAGGTGTGCAAATTAAGTAATGAGATTGGCAACGTAGCGCCCGATCTAGCAACGTAGCCCGATGCAGCACTGCGGGGACGGGACTTGGAGGGGCGGTAGGTTAACATGTAATGCACCTTCAGTACAAGTTTGAACTTGTTAGAGTTATTTGTTTGGAGCCCAGGTTTTTCGGTGGTTTCAGGCATTCTCAGAAGGAAGAGAGTGGATTGAAGATGAACCACGCAGCGGAAGGCCTTCATCTTCAATAACGGATGAAAATGTCGATAGAATGTGGGATCTTGTGCGTCCAGATCGTCGGTTGACGACAAGAATGATCGGGGAAGAGTTAAATTTGAATCAGACCACTGTTCATTAGATTTTGACTAACGAATTGAGGATGAGAAAAATCTGCGCAAAAATGGTTCTAAAAACCTTTTGCAGGAAAAAAAGGACATCAAAAGATAAAGATGTCTTTTTGGAATCGATTGTAAATGATCCCCACTTTATGGAACGTGTCATTACTGGTGATGAGCATTGGGCGTTTGAGTGCGACCCCGAAAACCAAGCGCCAAGCATGGAATGGCACACTTCAAGCTCTCCAAGACCCAAAAAAAGCAAGAATGAGCAAGTCGAAGAAGATCACATGCATGCTAATTTGCTTTTTTGCTAGCCAGGGAATTGTCCACAAAGAGTTTGTGCCACCAGGCCAAACAGTACATCAACACTTTTACAGAGAGTCTAAATTTCGAAAAAAAGATCATGCGTGTGAGATCAAACATCAAGAACAAGTGAATGTTGCATCACGACAATACGCCTTGTCACACAGCCATTTCAGTAAACGAGATTTTTTTAACGAGTTTTTAGCCAGTAAAAACATTACCTGTGGCTCCTCAGCCTCCTTATTCGCCTGACTTGAGTCCTTGTGACTTCTTTCTCTTCCCGAGGTTGAAAAATCGCCTCAAGGGACGTCATTTTGGGACCATAGAAAACATTCAAACGACTGTAACCGACCAGCTGAAGGCTATTCCAGTATATGAGTTCTAACACCGCTATGAGGAATGGAAGAACCGTCTCCAGCGCTATGTGGCTTCCCATGGAAGTTATTTTGAAGGAGACAATACTGAATTGTAATTCTTTTCAAATTAAAAAAAAATAAAAAATCAGTCTCATTATTTAATTTACATATCTCGTATGTATGTTTCTAACAACAATATCTCCATATTTACATACATCTCGACTTTTGTGGTTTTTTATTTACAAAAAATGTTGATGTCAAGGAAACAAAAAACGTTGGTTTTTAAAATGTTCAACTCGATAAATAAACCCACAGTTTCGGAAGTGAGTATTATTAATGTTTATTATACGAGTACTTTTACTAAAAATTTTGTTTATTTTCATGCGATTTAGCTAGTTGTTACTGTAAAATAAGCTTCCGGCACTGATATGAGTATGTTTAAACGGAATTATATTTATGTATATTTAACCCAATCGGTTAGATGGTATGGCACGATTACTCAAAATTAATGCTATTAGAAATAGAGATTGTTTAAAATAACGAAGTCTTGTTTACTATGGCACAAAAATTGGATTGTGTGCCAAACAGATTTATCAAATCGCAGCATTTTTTACTCACGTTTTACATTCAACACTCAATTTACAAAAAGTCATGACATAAAATTAGAAAATAATATTGACGATTCATATATTATTCCCTCTCCTTATATGTAGTATACCTTATGGTATCTGCAGATTGCTTTTTGTTCTGCTATGAAGTTTTTACTGCCCATCACAACAGTCAACGTAAAACTGTCTACATTTTCATTATAAACTTTTATTTGACTTGATAAATTTGTACACGCGCTATATTGAATATGTGATATCCTGCTATAGTATACATCTGATAGCTATCTTTTGCTTCTGTTTATGTATTATTAAATAAATGGCTTTGTTATTAAAGACAATAACGTCAACAAAAAAATTCCAACGTGCGTATTACTTGGATGAGGGCATGTTTGACCTTTTTCGACGGCTTTAGTGTTCAGGAGAATAAATTTATATTACAGAAGTATGTACATACATATGTATACACCTCTACAGTCATTAGTAAAAGTATTCACACACCCACTTCTTGAAGGTTGCCTGAATTCTAATTTACTTAACTTTTGTACTTCAGTATTGTTTTTTTTTTTGCTTTTGATAGGATTATGGTTCTGAAAAAATGTCGCTAAAAAGATAAACAGCTCCGAAAATATTAAATCGTTTCACAGTGTTTTTAGTCATATTAAGGGAAATCTTCAGATTACTATATGACTAACTGAAGCGTTTTGTTAAACATTTTTCGTAGACATGAAAAATTTCTAAAGTTGAACCAATAAAGTTACGTATTAGGCCCTTTTGGGATCTTGAAAAATAAAAAGACAGGATGTACAGCGAAGTGAGTTTACTCGTACCTACAAATAGACTAGCGACTCAGTGCATCCGTCTGAATATATAATAGAAGCGGAATGCGCTGAGTTTGTAAATTTTATCTACACAGGATATATTATTTTATATAACTTTTGTTATGTTTTAAATATACTATAATAACAAAAATAAAAATAAATATTTAGAAGTCTTTTCACATAATTCCTCCCCTCTTAGAAGGAACTTCGGGTTGTGCAGGCGTTTCCAGGCGTGCAGAAGCTCGAAGTGATGACATCGGCACGTCTTCTGGGGAAGATGTTGGTTTCCTCTGGTGTCTTCTCTCGATCCAGGAGTTGATGCTTCTCCTGAAGATAAATATGAGAAATAAGATGATAACTCCAATTAAGATCCAGGTGATCCACTGGGTCCAAGAGGAGGCGCTGATTGAAGCGGGGTCTATCAAGGGGATCTGCATATCGATGGCTTGAATTTGGGAATTTAGAGATTCCAGGTCGTCAATGGTGTTGTCCAAGGTGGTACTGGAGATTTGTGACGTTTCCACTGCAGGTAGTAGAAGGGCTGATGATTGAAGGGTCGAAACTGGCATGAAGAATTTTCTTCCATTCAGGGATAGAATACATCCTTCGTGGTTGGTGATTAAAGTGTCCTGCGAAATGTAGTGGTGTCTTGTATTTTCACATATTTCCTCGATATGCATTGGACGAGAAGGTAGAAGTAGAAGCTGTCCTGAGGGTAGCATGGTCACGTAGTCTCTGCGGTGACGTACTTTGTAAAAGGTACAAGTGGAACTGTTGTAGTTGTGGATGATACTTGGGACGCAAGCTGGATTTTGTTCATAAATTTCTTCCATCGATTGGTAGTATTTTCCAACTTTTGGTGGTTTGGTTGAGAACCATTTGTATTGGTTTGGTTCTGTACCTAGTGCCAGGTAGGGTTGTTCAGGAACAATGGATAGGTTTGAAGATGACATAAAAATTTGGAAAAGGTTATATTCGTCAGGATTGTATATTGGGATAAGAATTTCCATGTAAATCATCGAATTTGACATGTAACTTTTAATGTGAAATAAAGAATAAACTGAACTTTGATCTAACGTTGGCAGCATTGAAGGGTCATATAAAGTATAGAGAATTTTGAAAATTTCTGCTATCACTAAAGGTGATATCACATCAGAGTGTACAATATTCAAATGGCCAAATAATAATCCATTTTCTATTTGATCTAAAATTTCTAAGGTTATAGTACAATCGTTTATTAAAATTTGTGTGTCCATAAAATCTGTAGCCAGTTTCCAATAATTGTTAATTTTGGTCATGGCTTCGGTTATTTCTGTTGTGAATGAATTTAGTATAGACAATTTAGTAGTAAGCTGGTCATTTATATTTCGTTGATTCTTATAGAGGATTTCAATTTTTTGTTCTAAAATTTCTTTTTCATCATTGCTCATTAGTCCAAAAAGTTCCGAATATATGTTACCAATAGGGTTCAACAAACCTCGTTTCACACGAGTTTCTACTGAAGTTAATATTTTAAATTTCTGATCTACTCGATTTGAGAGGTAAGCTAGTTGATTGTGCCAAAAACTCTTTGATTGGTGGCGTATTTAGAGATGAGTTCACCAGAATGGAGATATGTTGTTCGATTTCGCTTAGGTTTACGATATGGACAAAAGAGTGAAAAGAAGAGATCGTTTTTAAAGGACCAAGATTAATGGGCAATATTGGGTTGTTGATGGGTTTTAGATCTAGTCCTAGAGCTAGGTCCTGCGTCAGTGTCGTCATTGTCAGGAGTATTAGGGGGACCATTTTCCTGTAACAAGGAAGGTTTCTTAAGTGTTCGTTTCTTTTTTAATTTTTGATTTGTGGTATTTCCCTTTTTTAGTTAGGGCCGTTATATCTAAATCTTGAATAATTTTTACTTTCTCGAAAGGGTTTTGAGTTTTTTTTTAGACCAAGGAGTTTTTGTTTTCAGGTAAACTGAATCTTCTGGTTCTACTGGTTCAGGATTTGATTTATCTTTGTTTGTTTTGAGGTTACGTTTTTCTTTTTCGTTTTTTAATTTGTTTTGAATTTGTTGGTTAAGTTTTTCCGAAAGTTTTCTAGTGTTTTCTACAAAATCTTGGGTCGTTTCTACCTCGCTTAAAATAGGGGATATGATCGTTATGAATTGAAGGGAAAAGAACCGCAAAGGGGGTTTGTTGAGTTGCCGAATGTATAGAATTATTATAGGTGGTGACAGCTAATTTCATCAAATAGTCTAGAGGTTTGTGTGGGTTTTCAGTCTTTAAAACTCGGACTGCTTCTAATAAGGTGGAGTGGAACCTTTCCACTGGGCTATTACTTTGAGAATTTTGTGTTGACGTTACGTGAATTTGGATGTTATAGAGTTTACAAAATTGCCTAAATAACTCATTTACGAACTCTTTTCCAGGGTCGTGAATTATTTGTTTAGGGGTTCCGAAAAAAATGAGGTAAAAGTAGTTAGTCCTTGAATGGTATCTAAAGCGTTTCTAGAATCTATTTTAATGGCTTGGCCAAATTTGGAAAAAGGGTCGAACAATGTGAGAAATATTTCTTTTTCAATAAGAAATAAGTCTATATGCAAAGTTTCGAGAGGACGCGATGGGGTTGGAGTAGTTTGAATTTTGACTTTTTGTGGATTACGGTCATATTTTGTAAGGTTACAAATTTCGCACTTAGTGATGTAATTATGAACATCTGTCGAAAGGTTTGGCCAATATAGTTTTTGAGAAATCCGTTTGATAGTCTCATTTATACCTCTATGAGTGGTTTTAGTTTCGTGAAAGAATTTAATTTGTTCTTGCCTGTCATCTTCCGAAATAATATCTTTTAGAAAACAATTTGAAATTACTATTTTAGTTTCTGGAGAAAAGTTATTTGATAAGACTCGGAGTGTTTTTGTTTTTATTTGGTCAGAATGGAAATATACACAGGACAACTTTGTATGGGTTAGATAATTTTTTTAAGACGTTTGTTATTTCGTCGTCTGAGATAGAAGTATGAAATGTAATACTGATTCGCATTTTATCGGGGAACGGTTTTAGTTCACGGGCAACAAAACGCTCTATTATACTTGGCGACTCGTTAATAAAGACTTGCCTATTGTAGCTATTAATGCTTCGTTCGGAAATTTGCGGAGCACAGATAGGGTTTTCTATGGCAGTGTGTCGCGTATTATCGGACAATTCTTCCAATTGTTTTAATAAGTTTGCTTCCTCATCGGGTATCGCGGCGTTATCTGGTAAATATAAAGCAATTTCTGTATTTTCTACGTTATCATTTAAGGCCGAAAGTAATTGTTCCATTGATTCTGCCGGTGGGTTATTTAACAAAGAATTTAAATCGTCATTTTCTAGGCTGGGCAATTCATTTAAATTTAATTCGTTAATTTTGACTTTTGATAGAGCATTGACTATTTCATTTTCGGTCTTTTTAAGTTGTTGGCCTTTGGTATGAAAAAGCCGTTGATTTCTATTACAAGGTTTAAAATTTTCTTTTCTTTTTACCGCGTTCATGCGATCGGTCCTAGGTGATGTTTTTTATGTTAGTGTCAGTTTCTTTTTAAGGGTGAAATTTTTAATTTGGTAGGGGTGTATTTTTCTAAAGGTTCTACCCTAACAGGATAGTTGAAATATTCAGTACAAGATTCATCGGAATAGTTATGTATTTCTACAGGGGCTTGGCCATTTTCGGCAAAAGAAATGGTTTCTGGAATGGTAATATGATCAGTTTCGATTCTGGGAATTATAATTTCACCATAATCGATCGAGACTGGAATTTGAGTTTTAAAATTTTCGTTTGCTTTTACTGTTACTCTTTTAGATGTTTCTAAAGGGTCTCTAACAAAAAGAGGAATCGAAATTTTGTCATTAAAAACAACTTTATTTTTATAATCAAACAGAAGGTCAAATTGATTTATTGTATCTAATCCGATAAGTCCATCAAAGAAATCATGAAAATCATATAGCAAAATATCTATAGATTCATTACTTTGAAATTCATCAAAGGCAGGAATCGTTGCACAAAATTTTGTTCTTTTCTGTCCCATACAAGTTCTAATTACATTTGTGGATTGATATACACATTCCGGATAAAATTTTTGAATAATATCGGGACGGATCATTGTTTTTGAAGAACCTGAATCAATTAATAATTTTAAAGGTGGATTTGAAATTTTGATATATGATAGAGGACTTGCAAATACCGAATTTGTCTCAAAAATCATTTCTCCGCTGGGGTTTCCGAGGCTATTAACCGAAAATTTTCATTTTGATTATTTTCTAATTCGTCAGGGTCATACAACTCGGTTTGTTCAGGAGCTAAGGAATAGTCTTGATAATTTTGTTCATATTCTGGTTCAAAATAAGGCGGGTCATATTCTTGCTCTAACTCATGGCAATATTTTTGAAAGGTTTTTATGGGCATATTTTGGTATTTGGTCAAAGTTGTACCGGAAATGTCCATAGGTTCCGGTTTATATTGTTGGTTTCGGTTAGAAACCTGGGTATTTGGACGATACGTTGGCGGTGGAAACCGTCTTGGTGGTAACTGAGGTTTAGGCTGATAAAAGTTTTGCCTAGGGGGAAGTTGTTGTTGAGTTTGTGGTGGCATTGACGGAAATTGCCTTGGCAAATAAGATGGTGGATTTTGGAAATTTGGTCTGGGAACGACCGGTGGTTGCCTATTTGAGGTCTGAATATTTTTTGGTGGCGGAATGTTTGGCACACGACGATTCGAATTTTTAAATTCGTAGAATGTCTCTAATTTAGAATGGCTGGTACGACTTGCTCGAGTGTAACCAGGTCGGGACGGGACAAAATTATGGGCTCATAGTTTGGCGGCAAATTGCTTTTAAGTTTATTTAAAAGAAGAGAAGAATATACAGATTGAAGGGCATTCCTCTCAATAGGGTCATTGTAATGTAACTGAATTTTTTGGACTACTTTGGATCTCATGGCTAAAATCCGGTTACAAAATACTGAAATAGGTTCCCTAAAATTATATTGCAGCAAACAAATTTCGTTTTGCCACGTTTGTAAAGATTTATGATCTGAATAATTTTGAATTAATAAATTTCTAATGCTACGCCAATCCTGTAATTCAGGGCGACCCAGTACAAGAAATCGGGCTGGACCTTTTAATTTATTTTTTTATTACATTTAGCAAAAGCTGCCATTGGAGTTCGCTTGGTTCAGGGATCTCCAATGCCAAAAGAAACGTGTCTACTGAATTTACGAACTGTGTCAGCTCAATTTCTGAGCCATCAAAATGTGGAATTGTGGCACTCAAATGGTTTAATTTTTTGGGAATCTAAAACTGCTTCTTGAGCCATTTCGCTGCTTTCTAAATTTTCTACAATTCTATTTCCTAACTCTACAACTAAATTGTCTTCACTTTTATTAAATAATTTACTAGGTACTCTGTATGGTCTTGGACCACGTTTACTCATAAAAACTCTAAGTTACTCGAACTCAAGTTTGAAAATTTATTTTTCTTTCGACTTATAAAACTTAAAGTTCATCGAACCCAAGCTCAAACATTTATTTTTTTCTTTCAATTTTAAAAACTTAAAGTTCAGCGAACCCAAGCTTGAAAGTTTATTTTTCTTTAAACTTAAAACCTAATGTGATAGCAACGTTTTACTGAAAATAGGACTATGATTTGAAAGTCACTACTCAAATTCGTTGTTCACTGCTTAAAATTAACCTATCCTCCAATATACAGTTGGGAAATGGACAGGGAGTCTACAGAAGTACTGGCACAGGTACTCACCAAGTATCAATTCCAGTTCCAGGTTGATAAAACCTTTCAGGATGCAGCAGAAGACACCAGGTAATCCTTCGAGTTATCCTTAAAATTCTAGCACACGGGCGGGAGACCTACTAAATTCGGTCCACTTCACTCAACGCGAAAATTCCGTCGGTAAACGAGCGGGCGGCCTACTCAATTCAGCCTACTGGTTTCGCGTGAATTCCGATCGCGGCGAATTTCTCTAAATTTTTCGTCCCTAAGGCCTTAATACGGTTTTGTTCGTAAGATGGCTTCTCTGTTTAGAAAAACTCCCACTTGTGCGATAAGGGTTAGCCAATCCTACCGACTGCGCCAGTTACGTATTAGGCCCTTTTTGGGATCTTGAAAAATAAAAGACAGGATGTACAGCGAAGTGAGTTTACTCGTACCTACAAATAGACTAGCGACTCAGTGCATCCGTCTGAATATATAATAGAAGCGGAATGCGCTGAGTTTGTAAATTTTATCTACACAGGATATATTATTTTATATAACTTTTGTTATGTTTTAAATATACTATAATAACAAAATAAAAATAAATATTTAAGAAGTCTTTTCACATAATTATAATATCATGAATATTCAAAAAAAGCCCTGTACTCCACACATAAGTCTAAAAAAAAATAACAAATTAATATCCTTCTAGAGAACCCGACGTGTTTTATTGAAATTTGATGAACAGCGATGTTTACGAAAACTATAATAAGGATGGTAGAGTTTTGAATTTTTATGATGTTTTCGGTTCAATTTTTGATGTCTAAGAATAATTTATACGAACCAAGTTGGTCAGGTAGATACTCCGAAGATTTCACTTTAATATGAGCCCAAGAACTTCGAAATTGATTTAGTACTTTCGGAAATCTTCAGGGTTTTTTGAAAACATCGCAATTTTACATTTTTAGCGATATCTTTTTACACAGTCGACATATCACTTTCAACTTCCTATTAGAAGTAAAAAAAACAATAATTATTGTGATACAAAAATGATCAGAATTTAGGCAATCTTCAAAAGGAGGGTGTGTGACTACTATTGGTGCTGACTGTAGATACATAATGTACATACATGCGAGACTGGTCAATATAATTGAGTACAAGAATCTTTGGGCTTTTGAAATGGGAATAAAAATCAGCTAAAGGTTGCGTGAGCTGTTAGTATGTGCGTAGCGCAGAAAACCTATTTACCTCGATAACTTGGAATCCCTGCAAGAAAAATTAAAGACATACAGTTAATGACGTGCCTATTTATCTAAATTTGGTGCATGAACGTGGGGCTAGCGAATGGAGCAAGATAATGAGTAAATATTGTGCGTGTGAATGATACCTACCTATGCACATGCCTGTAAACAACATTAAAAAGTATTTTGTAGTAAAAGAATGTATAGACTTCGTGTATAAGATTTACATGAGAAAGAGTGACCACAAAAAAACGAGCTTTTTTTAGCTTGTTTTTCAAACACCTGTAACTTTACCTGGGTTTGGTGAAATTCAACTTATAAAAGCTCAAAATTTTCGTCTCATCATAAGCTAGTGCGAAAAAGACGATTTATTGCTCCAGGTCCTGTGCATCCTCTTAAATAAAGGGTTAACTAACCCTCCATTTTTCCATTACGCTCATGCGAGAAAAAGCATAATTGCTACCGCCCAATAAGTAAGCCCCCATAAATTGCTACCGCCCAAAAAGGCGGTTTTACTACATACAATATATGGTTTCCGAAGTATTTTTACCTCCTGAACACGAATCCGTGGTCAGGTTAACCGCATAACCTCTCAGTCCTCAGCAAATCGTCAAAAATCTTCAGAAAAATGAAGATTTTCGAGAAGTGGCCGGATATACAGTGTGACACATGGTTTCCAATGTTTTTTTGCTTCCTGATCAGGTTAGGCCCATCGCCTTTCAGTCTTCAGCAAATCTTCGAAAGATTTTGGAAAAATGGAGGGTTAATTAACCCTTCATTTAAGGGGATGCACAGGGTCTGGAGCAATAAATCTTCTTTTTCGCACTAGGTTATGATGAGACGAAAATTTTAAGCATTTATAAGTTGAATTTCATCAGTTCCAGGTAAAGTTACAAGTGTTTGAAAAAACAGGCTAATTTTGGGGTCACTCTTTAAAGTGATAAATGTCCACACAAGTTTATTTTAATTATCTGTATATAAGTGATTGACTTTTATTATTAATTGTTTATTGATCACAGTAATTAGTCTACTATTATTTGTATTGTTAATTTGATACTTGGTTAGAACTAACTACTACACTGAACTGTTCACATGGCGAAAGCAATTTGGTGACATTTTTAATAATCTATAAATACTCCGCAAATATCTTTTTTTTTGTATTAAGCTCTATTTATGTTTTATATATGTGTGCGCAGATAGACCTGAGCAATTGTGTGTTATCTTATCAACTTCTGAAAAAAATTATAATAGTTTTACAACTATAAAAACCAAAATCTTACTAGACCCCAACACCAGATGAAAATATTATTAACTGTAACCTATATGAATTGTGGTTTTATTACAAGGTGTACTAATTTCTCAGACTGTATAATACTTATTGTTAAGAAATGTCTTTTAAACTATATAAATCATTCTTTAGACACAAAAGAACATTAACCTAATGCGTCCAAAAAAATGTAGAAAAAAAATACTAATACAGTTGCTTTGTTTAGCCGCTAGAGGGCCTCAAAATTCCGTGAAAATGTTTTTCCTTAATAACCCTAACCGCGGCTATTAATTGTGACCATTTTTGGAATACGACTTTAGGCCTACAATTGACGTTTGTTGGTGCTATTCAGGGCATTAAAGTATAGGACACCATCAAGCGTAGTTTTCTGCAACTAAGTATCTTCATTTAACCCGTTTTAGAAAAAAAATATTCCTGGTGTTCCAACATCAGTTCTAAAAGCAGTCTGAGCATCATTTGTAAATTTGTTTTTAATAGTTAATTCGCTCATCCAGCCAACATTTTACAAACGGTAAAAGAGGTAAAAAAACTCCAGAACTAAGCAGGTTATTTAATAAAAACGATAAGTCATTATTCACGCATTAACAATATATCAACAGAAAACAATGCTCGACATTCATTAGAAGGTGGTCCTTAGCGCTAAAACCTCTAATTTTGGGCTTTAGTCTCCCAAAAATGGTCAAAATTTATAGCCTCATTTTAAAAGAATTAAAAAAGAAGAAACACTAAAATGTTTCCTGAATTATGAGGCCCTCTAACGGTTAAACAAAGCAAGTTTGGCTATACATAAGTTGGCCTAAATCGTTTTATTTTGGGTCAAGGAATCAGGGTATAAGAAACACTTTTATCGGCGGAACTGATCGATATATCGACCAACAGTCATGTTGGGAACTCCATTAGAGGAATTCATTAAATATATATATAAAGAGGTCGATTTTAACTCAAATTTCCCGCCGTTAAAAGGTTAATATCTACAGGAACTGAACTTCGCTTTCAGAACATATTTTTGTACTATCTTTATAATTAAAAAACTGCAAAACTGTTGTCTGTGCAAAAATTTTGTTCTGAATATAAAAAAATAACTAACGAAAACTGGTTCGTGCTTTTGATTTTTTTTAAACTTAATTTGTTATACTCCCTGAATATTTACAACAAATTACAAAACTTCATCAAAACTGACTTCTTATGTGGATTTTACGTATAAGACCTTTTAAAATAGGTCGTCACTTGTTTAATGTCGTTAAAAAATAATATATAATATTCATATTACCTACAATTGCCAAGTTTGCCATTGCACCTTAAATTATATTTTTCAGGGTATCTTCCCATCAATTGTTATACTTATTTCGTCAATAACACAGCCACACAAAAAAAAGTGACGTGGGGGGCTGACTATGTGTACTGTATGTTTTGGGGTCGCTGAATCTGCATCCGGGGTCAGTTTTATCCCAGCACTTTAGAGTTCGGCCATAACTTCAAAAAACACTCTGAAATTCACCATATTCGTAAAACCACAAACCCTATGCCTCTTAATCCTCATAATACTATAATACAATAACCCAATAACTCCACAGCCACATAACCACATAGCCACAGAACTACATAACCCTGTAACTCGATGCTGTAATCATGTAACGCAATCTCTCACAATGAAACTGATTTTACATTTCTCAAGCAAATATACACCATAAAGAAATCTATAAATAAATAAATCTGTAAATAAATTAATGAATCTGGGAATGCCAGAACTCCGACTGCATATGTACATGCCGTAATCCAACGTAATGTAATTTAAAAAAAATAATAAATTTATTAAAAAAGTTAGTTAAAATAAAGTTTAAAATTGATGGAAAAAATAAATATAAATTAAGACAACTTTATGTATATTACTATACTTAAGAAAATTTTGAAGAGCCGGCACGCGATGCCGCGAATGAACAGCGAAGGCCGTCCATACTATTGGTTGCTTCAATATCCCTCGCTAGAAAAATAGCCTGTTTATTAACATTTTATTGTCTGAATTTTACATTTACATAAGTTTTGTTGAGGAATTCTATTGATTTGAATGAAAAAATATTTCAATTTTCGAATTTATAAAAGATATATGACGCCCATGGAATCATAAAGTGACCGTTTTTTTGTTCCCCAGGGTATTTATCATTTTCAATTAAAAATAGACGGACTATACAACCATTGGGTTATTGTATTATAGGATTATGAGGTTTCGGATCCATAGTGAACCCAGACGTGCTTGGATGAAACTGACCCCGGATTCGAATTCAGCGACCCCAAAAACATACAGTACACATAGTCAGACCCCCACGTCAGAAACTTTTTTATTGGGTTTTAGGGTCATGGAGTTATGTGATTATGGGGTTATGTGGTCATGGAGTTATTAGGTTGTGGGTTCATTTGATTATTGTATTATAGGATTATGAGGTTCCGGAGCCATAGGGTTTGTGGTTTTAACGGATATAGCAAATTTGAGGGTGTTTTTTTGAGGTTATGGCCGAACCCAGATGTGCTGGAATGAAACTGAGCCTCCCCAAAACTTGAGACTTCAGCGTCCCCAAAAACATAGAGTACAGATAGTGAGACCCCCAGGTCAGAAACTTTTTTTTGTGTGGCTGTGTAATCCGTAAAGATTCGGCCTACTTTTGACACCCCCTTTGACAAAGAAAGTTCGCTCACAAACCAAAAAACGGCTTAGGTTCTGCCCTTCCGGACGTGTTAGTAATCGACCTCTCACCTCCTGTTCGGCTTGACATTGCAATCTTTCCTCCTGGTCCTCAGCATATTCATCGGCCGCGACATGGTGCTCGTCGGTGTCGGAGTGTCCAGCCGAAGTCGTTCTGTCGAGGATTTCCTCCGCTATCCGGGCACCGTCATCTCGTCGTCAATTGGCCCCCGCCAATCGCCGGCGGCCGACGGCAGAGACACATGGGCCATTTGGAATTTTCTTTTTCGTATAAACAAACATGCCGTTTGATATGGAACGTACGCCTCTCGCAATGGATCGCCTGTTTACGTTCGGAAATACGCCCGCTTAAATATTTTGCTTCGTGTCGACGCGGTCCTGAAAATAAGAAATGTTACTTTACATTGCCAAATTGTACGCGGCGCTACAATGTGGATTGGGTTGGGTCTGGAAAGGATTTTCCGCACTAAAAGCGGCCTACACACTAAATGTACTGTAAAGAGCAAGAATCGTTTCCAGAAAAGGGAATAACAAGAAGGAACACTTATGATTGACTCCTCAAACTCGTATGATTGCACATGAAAATTTGTGTTTATATTTCTAGTTTCCATGAATGTTTCATGAAGTTTTGCCGTTTTTCATGGTTTTGGAAACAAACGGTTAACTGTTCCTACTCGTCATGGTTTTATTGCATTTATGATTTAATAACGAATGATGGTTATAATTTATTTATGAGTGAATTAGTTTATTGTTGAAGATAATGTAGATAGCGCATGAGTGAGATGTGCTGGGAATTAAAGGTCCTGTATGAGGTGTGAGAAAAGGGTCTGATATACAAAAAAGCATATTTTTGTGATTTTTTTTCAGAGTACCTTGTTTATTAATATTTTAAAAAAAAATTCATTATTACGCATTATTCTAAGAATATTCTGCTAAATTTTCATAAAAAAAATATTGAAAAATGAGCCAGTGGTAGCGGTGAGAATCGAGTCACCTCAAAAAACAGTTTCCATGCGGTAGTCAGGATAACTCATGATTGCTTCATCCGAAATTAAAAAACCAAAAAGATTTCTTTAGTACATAAGTTTATCTTGGATTTGAACGAAGGAATTAACAAAATATTCATTTTTGAATTTTTGGTAAAGGTTCAATCAAAAAACTGATTTTTGTCCAAAATTGCTCTTTTTGTTTAATTAAATAATAAGTTGTAATTGAAAAAAAAGAAATCCTTCGCTCAGAACCGAGTATTTAGTATGTAAAAGAAGTGTGCAAAGTTTAGGTGAAATCGGTCCAAAGGTTTTCGAGAAATTTTGACTACCGACTTAAAACAAAAGTTTTGAGAAAAACGCGATTAAAGTTTGATACATGAATAATGATGCCAACGGTGTCAAACTAACTCGGTTTAGTCTTTCAAAAAGACCCTTTTAAAATCAGGTGTATTTTTAAAAATATAACAACAAACGAGTCTATTCATGCCTATAGAAATTAGAAAGAGAGAAACAGAAAAGAGCAGCTGCTACAAACCACTTGCCGCGCCGAGCGTAATGACGGTCAAGGAGACCGAGCCCGGAGACCAATTGTCTATAACTCGAAAAGTTTTGCTCCTAATGACTTCAAATTTTCTGACAATATTTCTTATAAGTTGTAGTATCAGAGATTCAGAGAGAAAAATTTTTCCGACCCTTTTCCCTCTTTAAATAATCGAACTGATGCTGCTACCAGCGCGCTGCGAGCGTGTCGCGACAAGTTTGAACAGAACTTTGTCTGGTGATACTTTCCCCACTCTGAGCTCGCTGGACAAGCCAGTGGGTCGCTCAGTTTGACTGTAGCAGTCGTTTGAATTAGTCTACGCACCAGTGACACGTCGAAAAAATGTTAAGTGTTCAGATGGAGCAATGGGTTAATCTCAAGTTACTTGTTAAACTGGGGAAACTTTTACAGAAGCCTATGCAGTGTTTAAAAAAGGGTAAAAAAATGTGAAAAAAGACTATTTGCAAAATCCAAAAAATCGCTCGAAAAATTTTGAAAATTCTAGTGCATTCATTGAGCGATTTTAAGAACTTTTTATTCTTGACAATTTTTTGTAAAGTGCATCATTTTCCAATAAAAAAAATCTTGAATTTTTACGCAAAAAGCAGTTCAGGCGCTATTTTGCATAACGCATAAGGCAAAAAAATCGATCTATAACCTTTTAAGGACGGGACTGGTCGGTATTTCGACCACTCAAGTATCATAATATTTTTGAGTGATTTTGGGGATAATATTATGTTTTGAATATAGAAAATATAGTGTAACAATTTTAGGTAGCATATTTGACCTTGAAATAGTGATTTCAAGGTCGAATTTTTTATTCGGTATTTCGACATGTAAATTGGTATACTCACGGTAATCAAGCACTCCAAAGTTAGAGGCAAGGGGACTCACGGTGATCAAGCACCCCAAAGTGAGAGGCAAGGGGACCAAAATTTTGTCCTCAAGGGGGAGAACAAAAATCAAGCACCCCAAAGGGATCAAATTTTCGCCACATCCACGCTGTTGATCATGGGTCATGCTGAGAGCAAAAACTGAAATATTTCTTGCAAATGACTCATAATGAACGTTACTACTTTTCTGCACCCAACGCATAAAAAAACGTACAGATATCATTTCGGACAGAAAACAACGGATTTAACCTTGAAATGCAATTTTCAAGGTCAAATATGTCTTCTGGACATTTTTTATTATCTTTTTTCGTATTCAGCGCATCGAATTACTTAGGAATGCACTGTTAATTCCACAAACAAAATTTTTAACATGGGACTTTCCGTCCCAGACGGGACTGGTCGAAATTTCGACCACCAACTTTGTCGGGCACTTGACGTGAAAGATTCTTTGATTTTATGTACTAATATCGTGTAAAAAAAGTCCAATTTCAACCTAAAAATCCCCGTCCTTAAAAGGTTAAACCACGTATACTTAAAGTTCAAACATTTATTCCACCGGTTAGTGAGGTTGAGAAGTGTGCAAAAAAATCGTGCCACCATCGCGGAACGGGTACGTCTTAAACTTCAAAAAATATGTCCCTGTCAAATTTTTCTGTCGCAAATAGTATTACTTATGAGGCGCTGAAGAACGATGCACCGGGAATGGCGTTTTCGGCCGAAACAGGCTAATATGATTCTGCATTCTTGTTTTATTAAATACATATTTATGTTGGCTTGGGGATATTTAAGAGTCTGTATTACAACAGGGGTGCAACATTGGACTAGAGTATATTTAGTACAATCTTATTTTGATTTCCTTATTTTTTTATTTTGATTTACTTATTTTGACTTCCAGAATCACTGGTATAATGTTTGCTAGTTCATTTAGAAACACTCTTTATAATTTGTATTGTACAGTTTTTCATTATTTTTGTCAATTTGGAATGAAATGACAAGAGGGGCCTTTTTCTCACAAATCCTTGATTATTGGATTAATAAGATACCTGGTTATTAGAATTAATAGAGATATGGAGGAAGTAGATGTTTAAAATCCCTGACACGCCTTCTAATCAAAAAGGATTTGTGAGAAAAAGGCCCCTCTTGTCATTTCTTGCCAAATTGAAAAAATGAACTCACATTTTGCCATACTACAAAGAACATTATTTTTGTATATAGAACGGCGTATTCAATTTTTTGTATTTAAATTCGGACCACCCCGTATAATGAACGGCGTTAACTTTGCAAAATGTACACGGTGACGGTCTTCAGCGATACATTAAAATTGACTCGCCCGGTAGAGTTCACGCCCGTGCCCAGTAACGAGAGACCTCCGCACGAAAAAAGTTCCGGGTACGAGCACATTGGCTCGCGTGTGACTAACGTTCTGAGATAACGTTGACGTTAACGTTCCCCCCCGTGTAAACAGTATTTCTATTTACGCGTTTTTGATTTATGCACTGCGTTTTACGATTAGGAAACGCTATTTTGTTTACCTACGGCCTGTGCCGAGGTGCGAAGTGGAAATACGCGAGCGCGTATTGAATGTGAATCAACCCATTCGGGTCGCGAATAGAGAAAGGAAAAAAAATACAGTATGTCCCCGGATCGAGTTTAAAAGAGGAAAACATTTTGTGTTTTTGGTTTCTCAGAAAAAGGAAAACACTTTTTATGATTTGCCCTGCTTTGTGTGGAGATGGGCAACAGAGTTTTAAATGACGTAGGATTTCATAAGCTGAGTATTTTGTTCTCTGATGAATCTACCTTTTTCAACAAACGGCGTCGTTTCCTCTAAGCATTGCCTATATTGGAGTGAAACAAATCCCCACTTTACTATTTCTTGCCTCGAAGACAATATATAAAAAAGTTAATGTGTGGTGTGCGGTTTCATATACAAATAGCATTATTGGTCCATATTTTTTCAAAGAAAATTTAAATCGTAATACATATTTGGAGATGCTAAAAATTTTTTTAACAGATAAGCTTGATGAACTTCCTGTTAAGTTATCGAACGAGAATGTTTTTCCAACAAGATGGGTGACCTTTAATTTAATGAACACTGGATTTGTGGAAGGGATGGTCCCGTTTTAATGGCCGCCGAGAAGCCCGGATCTGACAATATTTGACTTCTATCTATGGGGACGTTTAAAGCAAATTGTTTATCGCGAACCACTAGAAAATGATGAAGAGCAATTAAAAACAAGGATTCAAAAATGCAGTCATGTCCTTGTCAATTGAGGAAATTATAAATAGTTTTAACGAATTTAGAGCTCGAATTGAAATTTCGTGCAGAAAAAGGAGAAGCAATATTTGAATAAAAAATTCTGGTTTAGTTTTGATTTCATTTTATAATCAGTTGTTTATTTCAATGAATTAAAACATGAGACTAAGTAATTCTAATCATTTTTTTAGTTAACTAATTAATTGAGTTTCTATAGCATATAGTATCCTAGACAACGAAATTATTGGGTTAAATCCGCCAACTAGAATTACTTATAAAATTTTGTGAAATCCAAATTATGAAGAAACATGGTATTATCTCGAGAACCGTTTGGGTTATATAAAAAGTAATTTGAGTTTTGGGGGTTTGAAATCAAGCAGACCACATCATCAAGTGCACTTTTCTGAAGAAAACGACAAAAACACAAAATTTTTTTACCTCTTTTAAACTCGATCCGGGGACATACTGCATATCGACATATACCGTATGTAAACTAAATTCTATTATACTAAATTCTGTATTATAATAATGCAGACGTTACAAGGACGTTACACAAACCACTCTCTCCAGTTCTTGACTTTTGCGGCACGTGGGCTCGGTTCTCATTGAAATAGGGGAGGGTACAAAATCGCCAACAAATGCGAAGCGCCCCACCACATAATTACTGAGTAGGGCTGCTGGCTGGCCACTAATTTCAGAATATACATAGTACATATGTATGTGTATATACTATGCATATGTACTGTATGAATGTACATATGAAGATTCAGGAAGATGGAAGGAATACAAAAAATGCAAAATATATAGGGTGACTCAAAAAACTGATGAAGATAAGCACCTCCGGCGAAACCGGAAGTCAGATGTGACACCAGTAAATTTTTGTATAATGAAATATCATTATTTCTGAGCTAGAAAGATCAAAAGATCTTTCTAGCACTTCTAAAGTATTCATCGTTGGGATCTTTTAAACTAAAATAGATATAGGGTTGGTTAACTTACAAAAACTTTGTGTTTTCTAATTAAATATCATTTTTATTACTGAGATAAATGTAATGAAATTTAGTATAATTATATAAACCAATATACTGAATGTATTGGACGTTTCGGAAATTTGCCAGGCCTATTTCGACTTTTCATGGCAATTGAACTACTCAGTAAGCTAGGATATTTAGGTTTTTCGACGCTTAATGGAGCCTTATGACTAAAGCCGGCAGATCCGGGCGGCGGGCCATAACCGTACGCGTCATAAATTTATCCACTCTGTCAGCGAATGGTCGCTTTCTACCCTTCTGTGGCGTCGACATTTTCGTTATACGTAAAAAATAATACGCGATTTCAAGTAAACGCTTAGAACGTTAAATATAAACTGACTCGCATCGCCCGCCGCGCGTTCAGCCGGCTGTGACTCGTGCACAAAGCCTGCATCACGCCACTGGGCCGCCGCGCTGACAGCCGGCTTTACTTATGACTAAGTGTGATAAATCGATGAAATCGTAATTTTATTCTTTATCCAGTGATAAAGAAATCCAACATCCATTCCTGGCCATAAGAAAATCTAAACTTGCCTATTAAAACATGAAGATCTAGTAGGCCTGGAAAATTTCTGAAACCTTCAGTACATTTAACATATCGGTTTATGTAATCGCACCTATGTATATAGGTGTGAATATAAGGAAGAAATAGGAAAACACAAGTTTTCATTTTTTTCAGGATATTTCAGAAACGATGCGATGAATCGTCATTTTCTCTTCATATTTTCATATAAGCAATCCTGGATTCTTTTTTTAGTTTAAAAGATCACAATTGTGTACACTTTAAAGGTGACCACTGTGTATATCGATAGTGCTACATTTATTCAATTGAATTGTTTATTCGTTCAGACATTTATTTTAGTGCTTTTTGAGAAAATTAATTACAACTGATTTATTTCTATGTAAATTAAATGTAAATGTTTATTTTCATACCATTATTTATGATTTTGAAAATAAGTAGAGGTCTTTTTATATTATTCACTATAATTCTCAATAAAAAAAATGGGTTTGAAATAAATGCCTACAGTCATTACCTTTCTGAAATAAATGGACATGTGGACATGTTTATTTAAAATTTAGACGAAATCATCGAAGAAATATAAAAATATTTCTGGTTGTCCAGTAACACAGTAACATTGTTTTTTTAGAAACATTTATTTAGCAAACGTTCCATGATAAAAAACTAGTTAATGAAAACGAAATTTATATTTTTGTTTTTGAGGACGATTTTACATTATGCAGTTTATTGAATACCATTGTTTTAAGTTTGGGAAAGACTTGTTTGTGTTGGTGTTTATTTTTCTGAAATGCAATCAGGTAACCCACTACGCACATGGCAATTTTTCATTAACAATTTCTTAAAGACAAACAGACAGACAGTACATTTCGCCAACACAATATGTGTCAAGTAACTGTCTCTAACATTTAATAATGTGTCAAATAATCTTCCATATACATATGTAGTCTGATGATTTAGTAACTCAGGTTACGTGAACGACCAACATAAAAATAGCCTATGAACGTGAAATGCATTATTTTTTTGGGATCCATTGACCTCTTCTTATTTATATCGGCGTGGCCTCTGTTAAGATTACCATTTAAATTCCGTTTATAAAGAAAATGACTGTGCATATTACTTAGTGTGAAGTTCTAAATATGATCCAAACAGTTCCCGTTCCCCTGTTCCAGTGGCAGATTCCTTTTTAAATGCAAAAAATATACCTAAATATTTTTTTTTTAATACAACCGAAAATTTTACACCAAATGCGAGAATATGTGTTTTAAATTTGTTTTTAATAAATTATGCAAATAAACTACTCTACTAAGTATAAATTATGCAAATAAACTATTCTAATAAGTAATACTTTTTTAGATTAGCACCATTTGCGTTCTATTCGAGTTAGAGACGTGCGGTTTTTAATTTTCGGTAGCCTATAGGGTTATTTTAAATGCCCCGAAGGCGCTACGTTGTGACTTAAAGGGTTCGCCGTCTACTACCCAAAAAGCAACCCCATGTCGAAAGAGTGACCTCAAAATTAGCCTGTTTTTCAAACACTTGTAACTTCACCTGGAATTGATGAAATTCAACTTATAAATGCTCAAAATTTTCGTCTCATCATAACCTAGTGCGAAAAAGATTTATTGCTGCAGACCCTGTGCATCCCCTTAAATTAAGGGTTAACTAACCCTCCATTTTTCCATTAATGAAGACTGAAAGGCGATGGGCCTAACCTAACCACGGATTCGTGTTCAGGAGGCAAAAATACTTCGGAAACCATATATTGTATGTAGTAAAACAGCCTTTTTTTTATTGGGCGGTAGCAATTATGCTTTTTTTTCGCATATGCGTAATGGAAAAATGGAGGGTTAGTTAACCCTTCATTTAAGGGGATGCACAGGATCTGGAGCAATAAATCTTCTTTTTCGCACTAGCTTATAATGAGACGAAAATTTTGAGCATTTATAAGTTGAATTTCATCAATTCCAGGTAAAGTTACAGGTGTTTGAAAAAAAGGCTCGTTTTTTGGGTCACTTTTTGAATTTGCAAAATTTTTACATGGGAGTGTAATACACGAAAGTAAATAGTAGCCTTCCGCACGTTTGCCATTTTTTATTATGAAATTATATCGCACTATTCCACATATTAAATATGGCGGAGGTTGTACAACAGCACCAGCTATCACGGGACTACTGAAATAAATACGAATTAAGGCGACCCCCCCCCCATCACCTACTACGCGATTTGCCTATGCGTTGAGTTGCCGTATGCCAACTTTAATTGTCACTAATATTTCATATTGTCACTGAGGATCTTTAGAGCTCTCTGCATAAAATGTCACAAGAAAAAAATAATATGAGTAAAAAAACAGTTACATATGGTTATTTACATTACTCCTCCACATTACACTAAACAATAAAACACTAATATGTATCTTTCAAAATATGTGGGTATACAATAATGGTCAATTAAGTTTATTTTTTAGTGATACATATGCTTTTCTTCGAGTTCTATAAAAAGTCTCCTGTTTACTAAAACGGTTGATGTTATTGCAAAAATGACTTCAAAGATTTATATATTTTTTATTGTTTTTGATTTTTAATATGATTATTCTCAGGAATGTCGCAATACAATAAAAGAAAAGCGTTTCATATCCCTTTCTCACGAACCGCTGCTGTTTAAATATTTACTCGCAATATGTGCGTGCTGCCTACATCATTCTATATGCTGTTCGGATTTCTTTTGTTGTACCATCAAACCGATCATCGAGATCGTTTAACATATGTATCTACTGGAAAAGTGGGAAGAAGAAAGCTCTTGTAAAATTTATTGTTCTACTTCTTTCAAGTTTAGGTCGCGTAAATTGTGTCGGTTAACTTTTTTTTGTGAACACTCGAGAACAGTTTAAGATAACAAGTTTGCTTAAAAAAAAAAAGCTTGACAACTTTACTTTCGGATGGCTTTTGTCCCAGAATGGGATGAGCGACGGTATGACCGCTAGAAGGCTCGAAAGGTGAAAAGTTACCCTTTTTTTTACGTTATATATTGGTACGTAAAAAATAAAAAAAAATGTTTGGCAACCATATTATGAGGTTTTTAGGGTCGCTGATTACGAATCTGGTGTCCGATTTAGAAAATTCGTATTTTATGGGGCCCTATACCAAAAAATATCATGAATTTCAAAATTTTAAAAATACCACGGTATTCTACACAAAATTTTGAGTAAAAAAAAGGTCTCTTGCATTTTATCAATTTAATGCGTATTTTTAGAGTAAAAAAATCGAGCTTTTTTTGAAGCAAAAAAAATTTTTTAGTCATACTTTTCCAAATTTCGATTTTAAAGTTTTAACCCTCTGAATAGGGATAAAAACTACCCTTAATGAATTCAAAAGTATTTTTATCGCAATCTACGGGAAAAATGCGATGTTTTTTACTATTTTTTCATTTTTTTATTCGCGCATTTTATCAATTTAATGCGTTCGAGTAAAAAAATCGACTACCTCCTTTTGCTCACAGTTGCCTACTCTCCAATTTTTTGTGAATGTAGTGGAGTTTCAATATAAATATGAGGGTTGTCTGCACTCCAAAGTCTCATATTCTGAAAGTTAACGTAGCTCGAAAGATGGAACTAGGTCTTATGAGAAAAAAAACTTTGTCGAAGACAACATCGTTAAAGTGGTTAATAAAACATTGGCAGAGCTGTTGTGTTAGAGGTTCGTCCACCCTGAGAATTTCATGTGTGGATTGCAGATGACATGGATGGAGCTCCAAATCATTTTTCAAAATTCATTGACACGTTGTATAGGGCATATTCACTTGTTGGGTCAGATGGGTAATTGATGTTCTTGGATACCACTTTCCTAACCATTTCAACGTTTCCTTCTGTCCATACTGCCACTTCCTTGCTTCCAATTGACGCTTCCAGTTTGCCGGTACAAATTTAGGAAACGTTTTACTGATCGGCTAAAGTCGTCGAAATGAATAACTGCGTCTGGAAAAACTTCCCCGAATTTTACAAATCTGACAGCCACTTGTCAAAAGTTTACATTTCTTTTCGAGTTTCGGACATGACCGCTATTTCCATCTCTCTCGTTTATAGCCAGGTTTGATTACCTTTTTTTTTTGGATGACTATTATTGAAACTCCCCTGACGTTTACCATGGCCAAAATTGTACTACAAATCTTTCCGGATTGTATAATTTTCAGTTGTATCTCAGTTGTACCTTCACAATTTCAGTAAAAAATATTTTAACATGTTTCTGAAAATTATCACATTATCGATAATAATAGACATATCATAAAAAACATACAAACTAATGTAATAATTCTATTCTTAAAGAAAAATGTACTAACTATGTTTTGGATATTGCATTTTTAATATTTTATTCTTAATTTATCTTAGCAATACCAATACTAATAAAAATAATTTTCTAAAGATTCTAAAATAAACAAATACGGTTTGGATAAGGGAGGAAGATAAGTAACATTTTATTTGTCGAACGCGATTCTCACTAATCGTTAAGTAAATTAGGATTCCCTTTCATATGCTTTACCGTAATAGAGACGCAATTTAACGGATTTGAAATAAAAATGGTACGCTCCATTTGAAGTTCTAATAATAGTAAATAATCTTTCGTTCAGGGGATAATAGTGTTTATTCGTACGCCTTTTACTTGTTGGCTACCGAAAGAAACTCGGAGAATGAATAATCGCATTAACAGGTGATATATCAGAGGAGAACCTCAATTTTTTCGTTGTTTATCCTACAGAATTCGGTGTTTCGTGTCAATCAACCCGATCGAGCGGTCAGAATTAGGTTTCTCCGTGTTCAATAGGTCGTTTTATTTAAAAGAAAAGAAATTTATGATTATCGTTAGCTGTCCAAGACGTATTTTTTGTGTTTTTAGCGCGTCTACCGTAGGTACAATGTACATTTAGAAAAAAATAAATCGGCTACATTAAAATAAATTTGGCCCACTCGCCGGCCATTAGCGTTCGAAAAAATTGGTTTCTCGGAGGAAAACCTCGCATGTACGTACACTAATGACAGTTTAAATTAATTTGTCGGATTTTAGTGCCGCATTTTCAGCAGATCCAGCCAACTTAACGTGTTAAAACGTAGGTTTAACGTTCTGTTCGATAAACCGTTAGTCGGCGGGCTACATACATTTTTACAAGGAGTGTGAGACAAAAAAATCAGATACGTTTTATGGTTAATAGATATTTAGATATTAGAATAAAATAAACCTTTTTTAGTGGGTTCTAAAAATGAGTGACATTAGTTTTGAGCAACGGTGTGCTATCAGGTTTTGCCTCAGACTTGGACACAGCGCAACAGATGCTTTTGTAAAAGTTCAACACGCCTACGGAGACAGTGTTTTTTCAAGAGCCCAGGTTTTTCGGTGGTTTAAGGCATTCTCAGAAGGAAGAGAGTCGATTGAAGATGAACCACGCAGTGGAAGGTCTTCATCTTCAAGAACCGATGAGAATGTCTAGAATACGGGATCTTGTGCGTTCAGATCGCACAATCGATGCGGATGATCGGGGAAGAGTTAAGTTTGAATCACACCACTGTTCATCAGATTTTGACTAACGAATTCGAGATTCAATTACATGACGGATTACGAGTCCGACCCTGCGTTATAGCATTCTTTGCGGACCCTAAATTACAGACGGCATCTTGGTTAACATTTTTATTCTAGAAGGAATCATTGTTAAACTGATATTAAACTGTTCCAGATTTTTGGTAGACGCTGTATATACCAGTTTTAACATATTAGCGTAATTAGCGTAATATGCAATTAAATGTTAGTAAGTTATGTGAAAACAAATTTGTTACTCATTGTAATTAGTAATTATCATTTTAATAACAACTGGTTCTAAAACTGATATATACCATTGGTTCTAAAACAATTACAAAAATATACTACATATTTTATTTTATTAGATTGGATACTACACCTTCTGGTAGAAACTATTTCGGATTTAAAAATATATGGTTTGTCATCCGTTATATTGCTGTTTTTCGTTTGTTTATTTTTCTAAGTCGCCGTAGCGCGTAACTATTATCTAAACTGTAAGTTAATGAAGTTATTTATAACGTTTTCTTTTTTTGGCGATTATTTATTTGAGCGATACAATGTAATTAGCCGATAAATACGGAGGTGTATAATTTTGTTCACTGAATTCCTGAGGATGGATATAGGTCCTGTTATTTTAAGTGTTTCCTCGTCACATAATTATTTGCTAGTTTCTTATTTTCCTATCGATTAAACATTCCTTTGCGGTAGAGGTTAGGAGGGTTTAACAGATGTTAATTGTGTATAATGACGTTAAAATCGCTTCCTAAGGAATCACACTTCCACATAAAAAAATTCCACATTCTTCTAAATAAATGACTCGAGCCAGTTGAGTCGAAAAATAATCGATTTTTGGATTTTTACATTTTTTTTATTATGGTATCTGAAATTTCGTATATATTTCATGAATCTATTTCATGTGTCCGAGAAACTCCACTATACAGGTTATTTCATGACGACTGTGAGTTATCCAGATCTAGAAATGGGCTGGGACGATTTTTATAAAATTTGATGTGCGGTGATGTTCTGGATTTAATGAAAATTTTGGAGTTTGGAGCACTTGCGGTTATACCGGAAATCCTATTAACTTTCTTATTTTAAACGGAACACCTTGTATATTATTTTGTTTTACTGTTAATGTTGTTATATAACTCAAAATTTCCAAGTTATATCAACAACATAACTGTTGTTTATTTGTTGTGTAGTGAAATTATTATATAAAAAAGAGAAAATAGAAATTTCAAAAAACTCATTCTCAATCTAGTTTTTGACTGTAGAACCCTTCAGGGGGTTTTTTTTTCCTCTTTTTTTTCCAAAAAACTTAACCCTATTTAAAAATTCAATTGTACAAAAAAACCTAACAGAGATAGTCAGTCGTTTTGTTAGTCTCAATTATTGGGGGATTATTTTTTTCGTGGGGGAAGTAATTAACATTAACGAATGCGGATTTTTGCGAATTATAATAATAATGAATAATTTTTACATGAAAAAACATTTTTTTAAATCAGAAAAATCCAAAATGGCGACCGCCAGAACATCGTAAATTGAAGGCCGCGAAAATTTCCGTCTAAACGGCTGACATTGTAGCACCCTCTGTTTTGATGTGAAACAGAAATACAAAATATTTTCTTAATCAGTTGTGTTTTGGTCAGGGAACGAGATATTTTTTCGATTACTGCAAAATTACAAAAATGGCGGTAAATTTAAAAAAATTGTTTTTTACCAATGTTTTGTTTACAAAAAAATTAATTAAAACTTTTAAATGTTTTTATCGAAAAAACCGGCGCGTCAGACTCTGGAGAAATGTTTTTTACGCATTCGTGCAAAATTTCAAGTCGATAGCTTAATTACAGTGGCCGCTAGAATGTCAGCCATTTTTAAAAACGTGATTCTGAGAAAAACGCGTTTAAAGTTTAAAATGTGAATTATTCAAAGGGGCTTGTATTTACCGTCAGTCTGCAATGCCTGGTCCGTAAAGACATCCCTCCTGACACACAAAAATAGAAAAAAAAATCGATTGTTTCATATGTATAAAGTCCCCTTAAGTTTTAAAAAAAAACATTAGAGTATATAACTAAATTCATTATTTGAATTACTTTAAGTTCGCAATCAAATTAAATAATGTTAACTGTCATTATAAAATATTTAAAAAATATGTTTCGAAAATATATGTTATTGTTTCCACTAATTTGCCTCTCTCAATTATTAACGGAGATAGAAAAGGACAGTTCTAAATCACACATTCTTCAAAAACGGTACATGTAGTATGTAATTCATCTCCGTTACGTGGAATGTGGAAATAATTATGTAAATAATAGAATGCAATTGCAGGTAGGGATTGCCAATTTTCTGATTTCTGACTGTTTGAATACATTCTTGAACATTTTTAACAAGTCTGTTAAAATTCTTATTCTCAGCCAATATCCAATTTGATCTTTGAAAAATATCTATCGCTAATTAGTTTTTACGCTTGACAGCTCTGTTATTATTAAGAAGATTATAAACTTAATTACAACCACATTTCGTATTACCGACGTAGATACGTGTATACGAATATGACGTTTAAAAAATTGCTTCACACCTTTAGGTTCTCTAAAAGGCGATGTGGATATAACCCTTGCGCCTTCCACGCCATACACTACTCCTTTATGGCATGAAATGAACCCATTTGTTGCGCTCGTTCTTTCAGTGGCTTAAGACGACAAGCGCGCGAACATAAAACAAGTCACGGGGCGCTAAAAAAACTGGAAACATTATCCGTGTAAGCGCTAGTTTCTCCAACATCCGCCTTAATTTGTGGGAATGAAAACGTCGGAAAAAGTTATCGCGTTCGGTGAGACGTGCGCCGTGTTTCTTGCCAGATGGATACTAGATTTCGCAAAAAAACTGTATTGTCTCTGTACAAAGATACGTCAAACAATAGAGGTAATTTACTAGTTCTGTCGTTTGTGGGAGTTTAAGGATATGTTCGCATATACATTTTTATAAACAACAGTTTAATGTGCATCATTAGTCATTAGTAGAGCTAGGAGGTCAATAAGAGATCCATGTTTTACCAGAGGCGGCTCCAGGATACCACTGTTAGTGCGTTCCGAAATGTTAAACAGGCATTACGTTATACATGTTATGGTGATTGTTGTAACCCAACTAATCGGCAAAGGAACCATAATAACAAGACACAGAACTTGCATACACACGGTAGCCGATATTACAACGTGTCCGTACTGCCAGTTGAGTTTCCATAAATTATATTATCAATAACTATTCCATATGTTAGGAGTTAAGTTTTAGCTCCTGTCAGTTAAAATAGCTGCCTGTATCCTTGCACTCCAACGAGTCACAATAAGTTACGCTGGTAGTGGTGTCCTTGGTAGAACGTCCGAAAACGTTTTTCTTCTGTATGTTGCTCTCACAAATACCTGTATCACATTCACTTGTATCAAATTCAAGGCTGTCAACATTAGAGTAACAGTTTCGGCAATTTGGTAAAGCCCGTGTACCAAATTCAGTCCCTCAACCACTACGCTAGGTATGTTCTGTATTTTAACATCCGTTGTTTCGTCAATGTTAAGCCATATAGGTTTATCGTGCAATTCCGAGACGATACTTTTTTATGTTCTCACACAGTGGTGCTATGCAACATCGTCTAACAGTTGTTTCTGCAGGTAAACTAAATTCGCGTACTTTCCACTCACAGCGTGCTGGACAACTTGAGCTGAATTTTGACTAAATCCAAGTTGAACTGTCTTTGTCTGTCTCGCGCACTCACACCACCACTTATACGAACTTTATGTTTGTCTGTAGCAACATGCTGAAAAACATCTGTTTTTACATGCCAGGTCAGTGCACTGTCACACACAGTACAACGCAGTTCACTGCCATTAAAGGTCAGTTCCGCAAAATTGTTTATCCAACGCTGCACCGTAACATGTGACAGACGCTGTCCCGACATTTTTACAAACTTATTCGACGTTTCATGCACACGAATGATGGATCGATCAGCGCAGATTAACTAATACTAAACTAAGTAATACTAAAAAAATATATCATCAAAGTTGGCCGACCAAAAAATACCATCGACATATAGAACTGGACTGGCGATTGACGACTGTGCATCCAAACTCCAGTAGAAAGAGAGGGAAAACCTGGGCGACATATTTTCTCTCTCTCTAACGCTCTATGATTGGTCGTTGACTAAAGACGTTTCCACCCGGCAGTGCCGTATCTTGAAAATACCATACCCGCCGGCAAATAAACAAGGACAGAGATTTCGCCCAGGTTTTCCCTCTCTTTATACTAGAATTGTCAACGCGCAGCTCAGATAGCCAGTCCAGTTCTATATGTCGATGAAAAATACGTATTTCTATTCTTGATCTTAACTGTATAACCTTATTTAATTGTCACGGCTGTTACATTATGTGCCATTATTTATTTTACAATTGTGTCATTTGGTGTGACAACAACAATGTTTCGTTTCGAGCTTCAAGATAACCGCAATTTGCATTTAATTTGTTCATAGCCAGATTTGAAGACGTTTTTTTTTGATGGTTTGTTATAACAATATTCCAGGCGGTCGAAATATATTATAACACTACAGTGAAGACGTATGTAGATGTCTGCATAAATTTAATACTTTACAAACTAAAAAATATTTTTTTAAAATCCTCGGACAGGTCGATTTTTATTTTGAGTTGCTCATTGTATTCTATAATTTAAAGTAGTAGTGGCTCACAACTTTTTTTTACAAAGACATCATCGATCTTTTTTTTAAATAGTACACCTTTAATTTTTTTCTACTTTTGGATGCTCCGGTAACAGCTAATTACAAAAATGTATAATACTTATGGTCTCAAGTAATTCGTCTGTGAAATAGAGAGAACATTCAAATAAATTATAATTTAGCATATATGTAAGTACTTAAATATTTACATTGCATGCCATATTTACCAAGGCTGTGTTGAAATTCATCTACAACGCTATTTGTTGTCTTTGAGCAAATAAGTAGTCGTCTTATTTCATTCTGAATTATCTGTTTCAAAACATCAATATTATTAGGACTATTAAAATAAACATACCCATAAGATAACCCCAAAAGTAATAATTAAGGGGAGTTAAATCAGGAGATCTTGCTGGCCGCTCTCTATGCGGTCGCCTTCCAACCCACCTGTTGAGGAAAACATCCTCCCAATCCCAGGGGACCATTCTTAGATCCTACTTTTTTGCGCTAAAATTAGTTTTAAATGTTTTGTTAAATTAATACCACAATACTACCACTTACTAGGTAAGATTTTTACATTTTTCTATTTGATAATTTTCAATAAAAAAATTTGGGTTTTTGCATAATATGTCCCAAAGGTCGCAGTGGGCTGTTTTTATCCCACTGGCTTTCTTTAAGACAAACATTTTCATACATTGATCAATTTCTCAAAATATTACTGAGATGTATACATTGTAATTGAGACCGAAGAGGGTAAATAGGTTGTTGACAAAGGGATACGGATTTTGTTGATATTTATTGGTTATTAGTGAATTAATGATACAAGTTCAGTTGGTAATTTACATTTTAAGTTTTAAATATCTCATAAGAAATCGCATTAGCGACACCTAAGTTACTGTGTCTCAAATATTTGAGGGCAGTTTTAATAAATAGGTCAAAGTTTTAATTATTTGTTAGATATCAATAATATAAATGTCAAAGCAGTAATGCCTATTTAACATTGCTTTACTGAATTTGTTAGATAATAATATTTTAATCAGCTACTGTTTACTCATTTACAAATTATTCAAATATTTAAAGTAACATCTGAAATGTCTGATTGATAAATGACTTTTAACTTAAGTTGGTGCACCCTCTAACTCTAGAATTCGGCTCGACTGTCGATAAAAAGGATACTTTTTACCTTTTTTTATTCAGTTTTACCTAGGCCTGATCAGAGATACTGTCGATGGAACGATACCACGATGTTGAAAAGATTTTGCTTGTACCCAGTACAGTTTTGCTTGTATTAAACGATACATACACTTACAGTCCAACCTGTAATTAATGAAATAAGTCATCAGAGAGGCTCTGGTCAAAATTCCTGATGACGCAAAACGCAGCGACGACGCAAGATGTCAACAGTAGGTTCGCTAATTTTGTGTTATCGTTCCGACTAGAAAATAAGATTTACAAAACATTTAAGAAGAAAACTTATTGTTAGTGCGACATATTTTATAATTACGTTTATTTTATTTTACAAGGAAAATGTTAGAGAAATAATAAGAATAATAGATTTTGGACATCTGACTTTTTAAAACCAAAATTACACAACTTAACTGGTTTAAGAACTGGTGACAGTTTACGAGGTGTGTAAATTAAGTAATGAGACTGGCAACGTAGCGTCCGATCTAACAACATTGCGGAGATGGGACTTGGAAGGGCGATAGATTCAGATGTAATGCACCTTCAGTACAAGTTTGAACTGGTTAGTCATTTGTTTGTTCTTTTTGTGATTGTTTTCGTAAACCGTTTTTTTCTAGTGCGTTTTAAAAATGAGTGACATTAATTTTGAGCAACGGTGTGCTATCAAGTTTTGCTTCAGATTTGGACACACAGCGCAACGGATACTTTTGCAAAACGGAGACATAATTTTTTCAAGAGCCCAGTTTTTTCGGTGATTTAAGGCATTCTCAGAAGAAAGAGAGTCGATTGAAGATGAACCACGCAGCGGAAGGCCTTCATCTTCAAGAACCGATGAAAATGTCGATAGAATACGGGATTTTGTGCGTTCAGACCGTCGGTTGACGACAAGGAATGATTGGGAATCACACCACTGTTCAAGAGATTTTGACTAACGAATTGGGGATGAGAAAAATCTGCGCAAAAATGGTTCCAAAAAACCTTTCGCAGGAACAAAAGGACACCAGGAGAGAAAGGTGTCTTGATTTTTGAATCGATTGAAAATGATCCCCATTTTATGGAACGTGTCATTACTAGTGATGAGACTTGGGTGTTTGAGTACGACCTGTAAACCAAGCACCAAAGCATGGAATGGCACACTTCAATCTCCAAGATCCAAAAAGCAAGAATGAGCGTCGAAGATCGAACGCATGCTGATTTGCTTTTTTGATAGCCAGGGAATTGTCCACAGAGAATATGTGCCTCCCAGGCCAAACAGTAAATCAACACTTAAAAAAATCTCATTACTTAATTTACACACTTCGTATTTTGAACGCAAATCGGTAAAAATTAATTTGGACCATCGCGTGTATTTTTATTTGTGCAGTAGTTCTAACGTTTCTTTTTCCTGTGATCCGTAATGTTTATATCGTTTCGTGAAAAACTACTAAACCGGTTATTTTGCCGAACTAACTGCACTGGTAAATCTGTTTGCTTACCTCCGTAATAATATGCCGTAAACTTCGCATAAAAGAAAATAAACGCTCTCCTCGCATTGGGTTTCGCAAACGCAAATATTAACTCCGTCGGCGAAACTTCAATAATCCCCCTTTTCTATAAATTTAAAGTTAACAGATACGTTTCAGCTCGCCTAGTAAATACTATGTGGGTTCTAAAAAATATATATGAAATTATGCGAACATATTTTTGAAGTAGACGGATATACATGTTATATCGATTTTCGATATAATGATTTTTTAAAAAACAATTTTTTTTCTTGTTTCACTTTTTTATTTTAGAGTTACAATTTTTTTGATTCAAATTACAGTTGTTTAATTTTGACCGAGAGTGAGCCGTTGCCGAATAGCACTAACTGGCTAACGAACGAACGCGTCTCACGACTTTTCTAAACTGGTCTGACTTCAGAACTAAACTATCAGTACAGGCGTTTGTTGATGCAAGCTTAAGCCTTTTTATAACTTCCTAGATGCTGATCTTTTTAATAGATTTCTTGGAGACGTTTATCGTAATCTTACAGGTTGGCAGTTCTTGCATTAACAGACAAAGGGCCTTTGTTTCAGCGTTGAGATAAGACGTGTAGCTAAAATTGTATTAAGTTTCAAGATAAGAGAAATATGTTTATCTCAACCTCGAATGTTATCTTATGCAACATTGTTGCTTATTTGATTATACTAGTGTTATATTCTTATATAACAACTTCCCCCTATTATTAAAAGTTGGTGTTATATGTACAGCAACTTTTAACAAAGCGAAATATTTTTTAAATATGAAAATACAAAATTAAAAGTAGGATATGAAACATTTAAAATTGTAAAATTAATATGTTGAACATAATTAGTAAAAGGTTAAATTGATTATTGATTAAATCAAAGTCTTAAAATTTCTTTTCACTTGGTTTTAGTACACTGGCACTGAACTAAACTGATTGTTTTTAATTAAATTTGATGTCTTCTTCTTCTGGGACAGCGATGTCTTCGGGACGAATGGATGGCTTCCTTCTGGGTAGTATTGAAGAGAAACGCAGCTTGCTGAATCTTGAGGGTCCTGGTGGAGGTGGTGGAGAATTTGAAAGGGCGATGGCTAGTCTCCTTTTTCTTTGGCATTTACAAAAAAATGTAAAGGATAATAAAAGTAATTATTAGAATGATGGTAAAATAGGTAAACCATGAAATGTGTTTGGTGACTAAAGGTTCGTTGATTAGGTCGTCGAGGGTTTTGGAATATTCGTCTAATTTGTGCTTGGCAATATCGAGGTCTTCAATGTTGAGGTCGTTTAGTTTTAGAGGTTGTAATTTGGGGATTTGAATGTTGTCTGGGATATCTTCACAACAATCAAAAGGGATTAGAATCTGATGAGGGTCGTAGTTAGCGACGGTGACGTCATTGGAATCGGCTTGAACTTTTGTTGCTCCGATGAATGCGGTACATCCAGGTTGTAATTTCAGGATGGAATTTTTGAAGATTAATTCGGTTCTTGAATTTATACTTCTGCAGTTGACTGTGACTTGAAGAGGTTCTGGATTTATAATAAGCCAGGTGGTTGGAGTTAACTGTTGGACTTTGTATCCTTTTGCGAAAATAACAGACGTTTGACAGTTTTCTGGAAGAGTCCTTAGGTTTTTGAGTATTTGAGCTTCGCATATGGCGTTGTCATCAATTGGATATCCTAATAAATTTGAACAAATCCTTGTGCCGGGAAATAATGGTTTGCATGTGTTTAAATCCGACATAGCAATGTACATCAAAGAATCGTCATCACGCGCGATATATTTTTGAGAAGTTGATAGTACATGATATAAACCAGTTCTGTTGTTTAAGATAGGAATTGGGAAAATTTTGAATAAGGTGTAGCGTTGTTGGTCGATTAAGGGTATTTTTAATACAAATACTAAATTTGAATTTGTTTGGAATGCTTCTAATTCAATTATATCTAGATATTTTGCTACATTAGATAATTTGATTATAAGAGGTAAATTGTTTCGATGTAAATTTTGAGAAATTTCCTGAAGTGAAGTTATCAGGTTTTCAGGATTAATGATTGAAGAATGTATTATTTTTAGTCGCGCAAATGTTATTGAATTCAAAACATTATTTAACTGATCTTCGATATACAGATAACTTTCCATGAGCAGTTCGCATTTTTCTAAAAAATTTAAGTTTGGCTTCAATTATTTTTATTTTATCTGCCGTTTTGTAGATTGAATCTGAGATTATTTTAATGTCATTGTTAAATGTGACCTCATCGATTTGTAATTTTTGTATGGTTGTGTTAAAGATTTTGATAACACTTGTGGTTACCGATATTTGATTTTTCAGTAAGTTTTCTAGTTGGTGTTCATCATTTGTTAATTTGTTAATGCAATTTGCATAATATTCGCCATCTTCTGAATCTAAATTTCCTGTTATTGATTTGAATATTGTTCCGATGCCATTTAGAATTCCACGTTTGTAACGTTTCGTATCAAAATTGATTTCTGTAATTTTTCTTCGATTGATCTCGAAATTTGTGTTAGTAAGCTAACGTGTATTTTTACTTGTCCCTTGAATAAATTCATGTTTTCAAAATTTGGTTCGATTGTTTTTATTAAATTTTCTAATATTTTTTCATTGTGTTCGAATGCGAGTTGTAGTGCAGATACATTTTTGTGTACTAGCAGTGTCCATTTTTTGTTTGTAATCGTGATTTGACTGTCTTGATGGTAATATATTCCGATGGTATTGTTGATAGGTGAAATGGTGTATTGTGAAATTGTTGTTCCGATCAGCAGGAGTATCCTGAAAGTAAATTTAACTTTCAAAATAGGGTTTCATTCTATCGAAGTTTACCTTTAGTTTTTTGATTTGTTTCGGGATTTAAAAGAATTGTTGAATTTTGAAAGGTTTCGATAATTTCGAAAGGACCGTTAAATTTGTTTTTCAATTTGTCCTTTAATTTGAGATTCTTTTATGTAGACTTTATCTCCGATTTTGTATTGTGGAATATTTTGTGATATGTGTTTGTCAAATCTGGTTTTAGCTTTTTCTTTTTGTAAATTTGTTTTTGTTCGAGCGATTTTGTAGTAATATGAAATTTTGTTATTTAAATCGCGTACGTATTTCGAAATTAATTCTTTTTGGTTGTATAGTGTTTCAGGAGGACGACTAGACGTATGTCCGAAAATTAGTTCGTATGGTGTGAAACCGTGAGTTTTGTTTACTGAATTGTTATAGCAAATAACAGCATATGGTATGACTGTTAATGGATGTTCGTTTGGATTTTCTAATAAGTTCACTCTAATCATTTCTAATAGTGTAGCATGGAATCTTTCGACTGATCCATTACTTTGAGGATGGTTAACGCTTGAAAATGTTAGTTTGATGTTGTAAAGGGAACATAAATCTTTTAAAAGTGTGTTGTCGAATTCCTTTTCCGTAATCACAATGTATGCGAAGAGGGTGTACCATAATGTTGAAAATAGAGTAAAAGAGTGTTTACTGTCGATTTAGCTGATTTGTCTTGAAGTGGATATGCTTGGGTGAATTTTGTTAATTCGTCTCTTATTGTTAGGACGTAATTTCTAGTTGGAATTTCTAAAATGTCTATATTGATTCTTTCGAAAGGTGTTTTTGGTGTTTCTGTTATTACAAGAGGGTGCTGCTTAGATTTTTCGTAAAATTTTGGATTTTTGACAAATTTCACAATTTTGAATCGAATTTCTCTACGTCTTTAGTTAAACATTGCCAATTGTATTTGCTTTTGATTCTTCTTATTGTTTCATTTATTCCGCGGTGGAGGTTTGCTTTTCCTACATGATATTGTTCTAAGATTATTGGAATTTGATCTTGATCGGGAATTTGAATTAAGTTTTGGCAAATAGTTAATTTTAATTCTTTTTTCAGAAAAAAATAAATGAAAGCATTTCTAGAATGGGTAGGTCTAAATTGTTTTCGACATAATATGTTTTTGAATGATCGAAAATATCTTTCTCTCTGTAGAGTGTTATGAACATGGTTTCGATTACTTCGTCTGGGTCAAATGGTAATAAGACGATGTAGTATTTTCTATTTTTGATTGTTTTACTTGTGACGACATTTATTTTGTTATGACAAAAATTTGGATTTTCCTCAAAAATGTCTTCGATTATTTTGTAATGTAAATCTTGTAATTTGTCTTTTTTGGAAAAATGTTATTATTTCTTTATGTGATTTGTCTAATAATTGATCATTTGTAAAATTGATTTTCGAGTAGTCAATTAATGATTGAGTTTTATATAAGTTTACAAAAGTATCGAGTTCTTGTAAAATTGTTTCTGGTGAGATTTCAGTTAAATCTGAGGTATTAGATTCGTTATCTGAGTTTGAGGTGAAAATTTTGTTTTGTAGTTCTGAACATTTTTGGAAATGATTGATTTTAATTCTTGAAAGGGCATCTGCATTTTTGTTAATTTTACTGGGTTTGTATTCAATTTCGTAATCGTACTCTTCTAATTTTAAACGCCAGCGAGCGAGGCGACTTCCTGGGTCTTTTATTGAAAATAACCAAGTTAATGGTCTGTGATCCGTTATTAATTTGAATTTTCGTCCGAAAAGATAGGTCTGAAATGTTTGACTGACCATACTATGGCGAGAAGTTCTCTTTCGATAGTTGAATATTTGGTTTCGGCTTGACATAAGGTTCGTGAGGCATAAGCAATTGGAAGATCTTTTCCGATTGGGCCTTGTGATAAGACGGCTCCTATTGCGTATGAACTTGCGTCAGTTGTTAAAATAAATGGTTCATCAAAATTTGGATAGATTAAAATTGGTGAAGAGGTTAAAAATTCTTTTTAATTGATTAAATGATTTTTGACACTCAGAATCGAAATTAAATGTGATATCTTTTTTGAAGTAATTTTGTCAATGGTTTAGCTAATTTTGCAAATTGAGGAATGAATCGTCTGTAATATCCTGATAGTCCTAAAAAATGATTTTATGTCTTTTTGATTTTTTGGTTCTTGGGAAATTTGCGACACAATTAATTTTTTCGGGGTTTGGTTTTACTCCGTCGGGTGTGATTATGTGACCTAAATATGCAACTTCTTTACGTAAAAATTCGCATTTGTCAGGTTGAATTTTTAAATTTGCTTTTCGTAAACGTTTAAATAGTTCTGATAATCTAGCAATGTGTTCGTGAATGGTTGGTGAATAGACTATGATGTCATCCATGTATACGAGACATCTTTCGTTTTGAATACCTAATAAAATATTATCCATAACTCTTTGAAATGTAGCTGGTGCATTTTTAATCCGAACGCAACACGTAAAAATTCGAAATGTCCGTTCTCTACTGAAAAAGCTGTTTTTGGAATATCTTTGGGTCAATTTCGATTTGGTGAAAGCCTGATGCTAGGTCAAAGTAGTGAAGTATTGGCATTTTCCTAATTGATCGAGTAAATCTGAAATATTTGGAAGAGGGTATTTATCTCCTACGGTAACTTCATTTAACTTACGGTAATCAACGACTACGCGCCATTTTTGTTTTCCGGAGGCGTCCATTTTTTTGGGACAACCCATACAGGGGACGACCATGGTGAAAGAGATGGTCTTATTATACCTTGTTGTAACATTTTTGAAATTTGTTGCTTTACTTCATCTTTGTGAATTTGAGGGTAACGGTACGATTTAGTGAAAATAGGTTTTGCGTTTTCTGGTGTCTATTGAATGTTTAATTTCGTTGGTAAAGTTAAATTATCTCCTTCCAGATAGAAGATATCTGAGAAATTTAAACAAAGTTCGGTTATTAAATTTCTTTCTTCGTCGTTTAAATGTTCGAGTCTCAATTGATTTTGAATTTCTGAATTTCTGTCAATAGGGAATGATGAATCGGGAGGTTCATCAAAATTTTGGCAATTTATTGAAATATTTTGGATTGGTTCGAGTTCGATGTCTGAAAAATTTATTGATTTTGGAATAGCATTTGCGTTGAGGACTGTTGAATAAAATTCTCCTTTGTTATTAATTTTGACAATAGCATTTGGTAATCTAACTTTTTCTTTTTCTTGAGCTACCAGTATAGCTTCTGTGTTGGTTAGGTTGCAATTAAATTTAAATATTTGTTCGGTACGAGGTGGAATTGAAATGTTGTTTTCAAATTTTGTTTGAAATTTTGGAACTTTTTTTGTTTTGAGGGTTTTCCTGTTTTTCCGAGGTTTCTTCTACTTTAAATAAAGGAATGGTTTTGAAATTTGTGATTAGTTGTTTGTTTTTTATGTCCATGACACAGTTATAATGTTCGAGAAAATCTGCTCCTAAAAGTCCGTCGAAATCGATATCGAGATTATGAATGTACACTTTGTGAGGGTTTCCTGATGTAAATGGGATTAAAACTGATTCTTGTATTAGAACTTTTTGATCTGTAATACCTTGTATTACTAAATTTTCTGGGGAACGTTGAGAGTAATTTTTGCATGTTTCTGGTTTGAAAATAGAAAGTCCGGCTCCAGAGTCTATTAAGATTTTGAATTTATCGGTAGCGTCTTTTATGTAATAAAGATTTTTTGAGCTAACGGTTAAAAGTGATTTTTCCGATTTAATTTCTAAAGGAAGATCTGTTCGTCTGCCTGTTTGTTCAAGTGTAGTGTTTGCATTTGGGATTGAATTTCGGTTAAGTTCGGTGTTAAATCTGGCGGTTGGTTTTCGATTGATAAACGCTTGTGAAAATCCTGGTTTTCGTAATGATTGTTTGTATACTCATGTTGGTAATTTTCGTCGTAGTATTGATGAGCTGTATCATCAAATGTATTATGATGTTCGTATTGGTTTTGATGAGCGGTATCATCAAATGTGCTGAAATTTGTTTCGATTTGATTTTGATGAGCGGTATCATCAAATGTGTTATAATTTGTTTCGAATTGATTTTGATGAGCGGTATCATCAAAGTAGTATTCGTTGTTATACTCATGAATCGGGGAACCATAGTTGTAATCGTAATATTGATTTTGGGTGTTAAAATGATGAGTTTTGGGTGATTGGTAATTTGATTTTGTCTAATTATCGGTGGTCTTTGTTGATTGTTGAAATTTGGGTTAGGCCTTATCGCTAAAGGTCTATTTTGTTGGTAATTTTGTGTTGAATTTGGCAGGTTTGTTGTCCTATTTTGGTTAAATTGGGGCTTAGAAAAATTTTGGTTAAATTGTGGTCTAGAAAAATTTTGTGATGATGCTTGATTTTGATTGTAATTATTCGAAAAATTTTGAAATGGGGAATACTGAGAATTGTTTTGTCTCATCCGACATTCGTTTATTGTGTGACCTAATCGTTTACAGTGTGAACATGATTTTTGGATGTTTGGTTTTTGTAGGTTGGGCCTAAAAGAATTTTGTTGGTTTGTTACCTGTTTGTTTCTTTGTAATTTTTGTGATTCGAAATAAGATAGTTGTAATTCGCGTTTTATTCTGCCAATAGCTTGTAACATATCTCGAGGGTTACTTGCTCTTATGATAGGGGCTAATTTTTGGATCTAAACCTGTTAGTAAAGTGTTTAGTGTCATTGTTTCTATTAAGTTTGATTGTGCGGTTTTTTGTTCTGGTGTTAAGTGTTGTTTCTGAATTGTGGCGTGCATTTTTGCGTTGTGTGTTTGCAATCTTGATACAAAAATTTAAAGCTGACTCATTCGAATGTTGACTAATTCGTTGGAGGTCTTGTATTAGAGAGGTGAGATCTCTTGAATCTCCAAAATGAGTTTCTAATAGATTTTTAATTTCATCCCAGGTGGATGGGTTTCGTGAATTTACAAGTTCCGCCGCTTTTCCGCGCAATTTATTTTTGACATGGAGAGTTAAAAGTATTCGTTGGTTATCTACTGCCATATCAAACGCACATCTTACGGCATTTATGAATGTTTGTAAGAAAATCTGATTTCCATCAAATTCAGGAACGATTGAAAATATTTCGGCTAGTTTGTAGGGTTCTACCGGAATGTCTTCAGTTTCGTGTTCCATTTTGTTTTGATTTTATTTAAACAAATTAAATGTGATTAACAAAAAATATCTAGGTAAAAGAGAATTTTTTTGAATTTTTTGAAATTTGTTTCACAAAACTTGCCTAAATGTTTTCTTTTTGATTGTTACTGACTAGAATGGTTACTAATTGGTAAATGGGGTAAACAGAATGGTTTGTATCCTGTTTTTCTTTCAACTTAAAACTAGGTAAAGCGTGACAATGCAAGCGAGACAATTCTTTGACTTACCAAGCTTTTTCCATCCGTCTCGGCTTCTCTAGGCGAACTAGTTAGGCAGCTCCTTGTTCTAGAGGGACTAGGATGCTCGAAGATCGAAGGTTTTGATGCTCGAAGATCGAAGGCTTTGATGCTCGAAGATCGAAGGTTTGGATGCTCTGCTTTCGTCTCAAGAGAACCGCAAATAGTGAGGACCGGTGCCGTGTTCTACTTGTGATTTACTCCTGTTTCTTTCTTGAAATTTCTTTCTTGGAAATTTTTTCTTGGATTTTCTTTCTTGAAAATTCTTTCTTCTTCCCTTTTCTTTGGGGTTTCTTTCTTGAAATTGTTTCTTCTTTTTCTTTTGGGGTTTCTTTCTTGAAATTTGTTTCTTCTTCCCGCAGGTTCTTTCTTCTCACTGAAGGATTGGAATCCCACGTCACTAGTTAGGCAATGTCCGTGTTCTAATAACGCGTGAAATCCGCACGACTGCGCCAATTTGTTATATCGATTTTCGATATAATGATTTTTTAAAAACAATTTTTTTTCTTGTTTCACTTTTTTATTTTAGAGTTACAATTTTTTTGATTCAAATTACAGTTGTTTAATTTTGACCGAGAGTGAGCCGTTGCCGAATAGCACTAACTGGCTAACGAACGAACGCGTCTCACGACTTTTCTAAACTGGTCTGACTTCAGAACTAAACTATCAGTACAGGCGTTTGTTGATGCAAGCTTAAGCCTTTTTATAACTTCCTAGATGCTGATCTTTTTAATAGATTTCTTGGAGACGTTTATCGTAATCTTACAGGTTGGCAGTTCTTGCATTAACAGACAAAGGGCCTTTGTTTCAGCGTTGAGATAAGACGTGTAGCTAAAATTGTATTAAGTTTCAAGATAAGAGAAATATAAGCTTATCTCAACCTCGAATGTTATCTTATGCAACATTGTTGCTTATTTGATTATACTGGGTGTTATATTCTTATATAACATACATATACACATACATAATTATATAAATATTTATATTTTAGCAATAACATTTTCTGCGCAAAAATAGAAAAGTTTCTTATTTATTGATATATAATTCATACCAATTTTTAATTCGTTCTTTTGCCCAATACGTACAGGGCGTTTTAAATCCTAGCTGAGGGTTTATTCTTATTTTCAGAAGACATTCGCGTAAAAAAACGATGGCAAAGGAATCACTTCCCTGTTGAGTTTTTTCAGCATTTTTAGGTTAGATGTAAAAAATCAAGGTGTACGAGGTGTGTAAATTATGTAATGAGACTGATTATTTTTAAATTTTTCTATTCGAATAGAATTACAATTCAGTATTGTCTCGTTCAAAATAACTTCCTGGGGAAGCCACACAGCGCTGGAGACGGTTCTTCCATTCCTCATAGCAGTGTTGGAACTCATATACTGGAATAGCCTTCAGCTGGTCGGTTACAGCCGTTTGAATGTTTTCTATGGTCCTAAAATGACACTCCTTGAGGTGATTTTTGAATCTCCTCAGAGAAAAAAGCCACTAGGACTCAAGTCAGGCGAATAAGGAGGCTGAGGAGCTGCAGGAATGTTTTTACTGGCTAAAAGCTCGTTTACTGAAATGGCTGTGTGACAAGGCGCATTGTCGATGCAACATTCAGTTGTTCTTGATGTTTGGTCTCACACGCATGACCCTTTTTCGAAGTTTTTCAAGAATTTCTCTGTAAAAGTGTTGATTTACTGTTTGGCCTGGATGCACAAACTCTTAGTGGACAATTCCCTGACTACAAAAAAGCAAATCAGCATTGTGCAAATCAGTATTTGATATTCGACTTGCTCATTCTTGCTTTTTTGGGTCTTGGAGAGCTTGAAGTGTGTCATTCTATGCTTTGGCGCTTGGTTTCCGGGTCGTACTCATTTTTAGAACAACCCATCACACATTTTTAAAACGCAGTAGACAATACCGGTTTACGAAAACAGTCACAAAAAGCAAACAAATATCTCTAACAGATTCAAACTTGTACTGAAGGTGCATTACATGTTAACACACCGCCTTCCGAGTCCCGTCTCTACAGTGTTGCTAGGTCGAGCACTACATTGCCAGTCTCATTACTTAATTTACGCACCTCGTATGTTTGAAAATATATTGGAATTCCTTTACCTCATAGACGTATTTATTTTTTATTGTTAATCATACTCCCTTATGAACTCTTAGTACGAATTTTTGATGGATTTACACTGCGCTAGGCAAATCCCATTGTGGTACATAGGAGTTTTTACACGAGTAACAATTTGTAACGGTTTTTAAAATTCGAGAACCTTTTGATTTCGCGACAGCCTGTAACTGAAGAGGGCAAAGGAGAGCACTGAAGTGACGGGTGAATAAACGTCATATGGAATAAAAATCTAATACCTAAGGACCCAAAATGTGTGTCATAATGCAGGGTCGGCACTATACAACTTTATGATAATTAAAGTATAAACCGTATTTTTTAAGCGCCTTGTAAATTATATACGCCTGTATTTCTTGCCCCTGCATACGTACACCACTAACCGATCCTGCCAAGGCGCCGGGACTCACGTTTCCGTGGTAGTCCGCCGGTCCCGTGCGGGAGCGCTGGATAGTTAAATGCAATGTACTATGCGTGGGAGCAAACTTTCCGAACCCTACTAATAACATATTATAACCTGTTAGCAAGTTTAGTGAACCTGCACATATGACTTTTATTTATGAAACTTATGGTAGTCGTGCACATAAAAGTTACTATTGTTGCAATTTACATACCAAAATAAAAAAAAAACTTGCAAATTCTGTGTACCGGGTGGGCAAATTTCGATGTTTTTATAGGGTATCTCGGTAACTGTAAGGGCTATGGAAAAAATGAACCCACCTTTCCCGACCTCTTTTTTCGAGATAAATTCATTGGTGAAAAACCAGAATTTGCTATATCTTTTCGTTTTCGAGTTGTAAACGAAAATTGATTTTTTTGAGTTTTCGGATTGGTGTCGATAACTCGGTTGTTTGTAAAATTAGAAGAAATCTGTTTGCACGTTCTACAGGCACTTTTTTAAGTAGAATAGGATTTCCTTAACAGATTTTTTATATCTTGTGTAGTTTTCGAGTTATGGCATAAACTTCTATTTTTTTAAATGGAAACCATAGTTGGCTATGATTTAGCTAAAAAGAGGATTTTTTTTCTCTTTACAACGATATATAGTTTGTGAGGTCTATGATGAGTGTTTATACGGAAACAGTTAAAAATTTTAATTTTTTGTATAGGTATACTTACTTTGTTTTTTCTTTGCAGGAAGAGTAAGTTTCTATAGTAACACATTGTTACAACAATGTTTTAATAATAATAACTGTTGCTATGGAAATTTACTCCTGCGAAAAGTAACATAAATACATAGTAACAGTCGTATATAATGAATGGTATATTAAACTTAAATAACTAATTATGACATATTAGTGACTAATTAATAATTAATTATAACATATTCATAACAAGAAAGTTTAACACACTTAACAATCGAATTTGTAACAAATAATGTATGTAAAAAATACGATACAATATATTTTACAAAAAACAAAAACTAGACAGATTAAAAAAATACGAGCATGATTATTTACCTAAAGTTTTCAAATTGTCGTCCGTTGTTTGCGATGCACAGTTCACATCGCTTTGAAACACTTTTTGTTGCATTATAGATGTGAATATTTGAAACGGAATTCAGACAGTGTATAAGATTTTCTCTCAGTTGAACCAGTGTATTATTTGTCTTTTTGTATAAATTGTCTTTAATGGTTCCAAAAAAGAAATCTAACGGTGAGAGATCTGGCGACCGAGGAGGCCACTTTACTGGCCCATTGTTCCCTATCCATTTCTCCCCAAAATTAGTATTTAATAATATATTTATTTGACCTCATCCCACTAATTAACTATATAGTTATATGGAAACAGGTCACTAATCCTACATTACAATCAAGTATTTAATAATGCCGAGATTAAATTAGTATTATGGGGTGGTGCCCCGTCTTGTTGAAAAAATACATGTCGTCTTTCGTTAAGTGGCAAGTTGTCTAAAAATTCTTCTACTATGTGGTAGTTTATCATATTGTAATACCGTTGACCATTTAAATTGTCATCATAAAGTTGGTAAGCTAAAATGCGGTTATTATATAGGGCACACCATACACTAAAACCGAAACGTCCTTGATTTTGAACATCAACAGTCTGATGAGGATTATCTTCAGACCAATAATGTTTGTTGTGTCGGTTGAAAATTCCGGCACTACTTACGTAACTTTCATCTGTCCAAATGATATTTTTAAAAAATAATTGGTCTTGCTCAATTTGTTGTAGGTACCAATTGCAGAAATCCAGTCGGCGTTCAGGATCAGTTGGAAGGGAGCTGTTGTTGTTTCCTTATTGTATAAGGTCTAAATTTGTGTTTTTTTTAAAGTGAAAGTGCTCTTCGTCGCGATATACCAGACTCTGCTTCAATTTGCCTACTTGAAATTGAAGGATTTACGACTACCATACCAACAACATTTATGGCAACATCCTCAGCATCTTGAATACGATAATTTTTTGGTCTTGGTTTATTAAATCCTCCGTATTCAACGAGGTTTTCTTTTAGTCTACCAAAGATGGACATATTAGGTTGTCTCCTTTCAGGGTAGCGATTAAAATATGCTTCCGATGCAGCTTCAGAATTATATCCATTTTGAATAAAACACTCTAGCATATTAAACTTTTCGTAATTTTGATACGCCATCGCGCCTTGTCAATTTCTTTAATCGAAACTTTAAAAACTATAATGCAAGCAAAAACCAAACATAAACAATTAATCAAACAGTAATGTGTAACTGTGTATTTACATCCCAATATCCAACTGTTCTGTTTTCAAAATGACAGGCGCCTACTGTACAAAATCATTGAAATTACTATACTGTCCTTTATTAGAAAACATATGTTTTTAACTGTTTCCGCATAAACACTCATCATAGACCCCACAAACTATATATCGTTGTAAAGAGAAAAAATCCTCTTTTTTAGCTAAATCATAGCCAACTATGGTTTCCATTTAAAAAAATAGAAGTTTATGCCATAACTCGAAAAACTACACAAGATATAAAAAATCTGTTAAGGAAATCCTATTCTACTTAAAAAAAGTGCCTGTAGAACGTGCAAACAGATTTCTTCTAATTTTACAAACAACCGAGTTATCGACACCAATCGAAAACTCAAAAAATCAATTTTCGTTTACAACTCGAAAACGAAAAGATATAGCAAATTCTGGTTTTCACCAATGAATTTATCTCTAAAAAGAGGTCGGGAAAGGTGGGTTCATTTTTCCATAGCCCTTACAGTTACCGAGATACCCTATAAAAACATCGAAATTTGCCCACCCTGTACATAGTACATTAATAGTTTGTATTAATAGTAATTGGATTAATATTAATTAGTAATTAATCTTACCGTGATTACTTTTATGAATAGTTATGAATACATTATAACAGAATTAACCCTCAACAAAGCGAGATTACGTTGCAATTTAAAGATAAAAATGACTATGTTTTATATAATCTCTTCGTTTTGGCGAGGTCTTGTTATCGATAGTTAATGACAAAGCCAGCAATCAGACAAGCAGAGAACAATAACGCAATGGTCATCGTTTATTACAGCAGTCACCTCGTGAAAAAAAGCCTCATATTTCTTTCAAAATAAAAGGAAAGTGCGGATTGACCAGAAAATTAAATTACCAATTTTAGGAACATAACGCATAAATTGAATAAAACTTGCGATGTTGAAATACCACGCGGTTATTGCGTTGTTTTATGTGTTATACTTCTTGATCTTAACAAAAATTATGTTTATGCCACCTTCTTAAATATTTTTCGCACCCTGTACAATATAGCATCCACTTTTAAATCCGGTACACCCAAAGAATCCATAAGCAAATGATGCGGATCGCTGCATTTTATTAATCAGCATAAAAAACTACAACACAACATTCACCTCACTCACGAAATCACAGGTTTTGTAAAAAAACGTTATACATTAGCTCGCAGCCGGTCAAATAGCAACTGAGCGACATATAACTAATTCATTAGAATCCTTATACGACCCAATTTTAACCTAAAATATGTACTTTTTCATAAATTATTCATTATATAAACAACCTCTGTTCACCATCCGACTCTGTCTTTAATATTTTAGTGCTCTCTCTAAAATGTATGTAATTCGCGTATACCCTCTTGTGTACACCAGACATCGGCCAGTTATGAAAAAGGACAAATAGAAGTTAGACGACAGATAAGAAACAACGGCACTAGTCGTTGGAACGATAAGTGTGACATTTGTAGTTTTTCACATCCGGCCGATGTCTGCTGTACACATACAGTATATTTGTTTTGATTGATGTTTAATATTTTTTCTGAATATTAGATATACCTACCGATAGATTATCAGCATTTTTTTTGCTCAAATTTAAAATCCGGATATTTCAGAATATTTTAGGGCTATTAAGTTAGGAAATTTTTTTTCACCGTTACTACCACATCTGGAATCTGGATCTAATGGAGTGTGACTCAGAGTCATATTCGACACTTTGTGTATCATCCCTGATATAGCCGTCTCTCATTCTCATATTTTATAGGTGCTTCCGTAGCTGACAGTGTCTTGTGAGGGATTTCTGTTACAAGACTTCCATAGTCATTGCTAAATATATTTTTGCAGCATCCCCGCTGGAGTATTGTATAAATTCCTAGCAAACTGCCAGCTGGTTGTTTCATCCCACACCTTCCTGACTTTCTCGTGGGTGTTTCCTTTGATCATTTGTATCAGCAAATGGCAGAGTATTATTGGAAGCAGATCCGAAGATAATTAATTTCAGCTTCTTTGTTGCATTTGCACCGTGCATGGCCTTGCACCCAACTCACAGATATACTGCTAGAGTTGGTTGCATAGGTATTTCTTGCCCACTGTCTGTATATTCTTTGATCCATCAGTGAAGATATTTATTATTCCCTCAGTGACTGGAGGATTACCAATGTTTGGGTTGCATGGGGTCTCTCAAAGACAAAGCAAGGCGAGATGGTGTGTTCACTAGCCTGCAGTAAAGGCATTTTATTTGTAAAATACTGCCACATAAAATCGATTTTTTCAGTACTGTGAGTTTACGTCATGAAAAAGATACGCACGCCATTAGCAGCTCTAAATTGTGAAATTTGTTCGAGTCAATTTGTCGAATGAAGTTTATGGTTAAAGTCAAAGGTTTATCAACAAAAAAGTACGTTTTACAAAGTTTCCTTTATTTGTTCAAATGAAAACGGATCTCTTATTAAAATTAAAAACCTTAGATAACGTTTTTCAAACGTACATAATGTATGTTTATAGGTACATCTGTTCGGATAAAGAAATTATTTTCTTTTAAATTTAACGGTGAACAGGTCTTATTGTTTCCAGCTTTCACTTGGTTTATGTATATTATTAAGATGAATGAAAATGAATGTTTGTAATTAATCTTATACTTATACGATATTTTATAAATAGCGTTTCTAAAGGTTACTTAGTATCTGCCATTATTTTTTTCTGTACGAAAAATGGAAGTCGTATGGTGTAATAAAAATAGGGGTTACCGTTTTAAAAAATGTAATACCTAACGGCTTTATACACAAAGTCCATTCAAATACGTTGTTCTCTTTCATAATTTTGTATTGCTATATTCAGTTACTTCATTTTCAAGTATGAACGTCAAAAATGAGCCATATTTTCATTGCCAAGGCCTAAGTCCACAATTTTTGTTCTAAAAAAAACTGTAACTAATTTATTTTTTACGAAAAAATAGAAATATATAAGGATAATAGAATAATTTAGAGTGCCTATAGCAATTTATTATGCAACAATATATAGGGTGTTCCATTTGAGAATTTAGAGCTCTTAGTGATTTAAGGAAAGCCGGAAGTGGAGGATTTATTATTAGTAAACGCTTTCCGAAACAAAATATTTCCATAAATAAAGAAACAGCAGGCTGATACATGATCTCGTTGACACCCGGTATATAAAAAATATTTCGTTACTTAAAGATGTCCATGGACTGGCGGATATTGTTTCATTATTCCGTAAGGACTTCAGTCTACTCTTTCAAGGATGCCAACATTTGGATAGTGGTCAGAATTTTTGGTAGAAAAGATGAAATAAGTAGACAAGTAGTTATTGTTTTTTTTTTTTTTTTTTTTGTACTACTTTGATAATTATAAAACAACACACTAATATCATTGTTTATCAACATTTAATGACTTATATTTTCTAGTTTGATTGATTCAGAGATTGAACAATTGTTTTTGTTTAATCTTAGTGTGTGTTTTCTTTGTGTTTTCAGATGTGGTACCTTCGTAGTCACTGAAAACACTGAAAGGCATACAAAGTTTTTAATCATATTACTGTTATTGAGACCTATGTTTAAAAAAAATGTGCTCAAGGTAATTCGTGTATGTATGTATGTATGTATATTATAGTTACAGCAATTACTCAATTTGAAGGCGTAACTATCCTGTTTGGATATTTGTTCCGTCTCTACTCTTTCAAGGATGCCAACATTTGGATAGTGATCAGAATTTTTGATAGAAAAGATGAAATAAGTAGACAAGTAGTTATTGTTTTTTTGGTACTACTTTGATAGTTATAAAACGACACACTCATATCATTGTTTATCAACATTTAATGAATTATATTTTCTAGTTCGATTGATTTAGAGATTGATCGATTGTTTTCGTTTAATCTTACTTAGTTTGTGTTTTTTTTTGTGTTTTCAGATGTGGTACCTTCGTAGTCTCTGAAAACACTGAAAGGCATACAAAGTTTTTAATCATATTACTGTTATTGAGACTTATGTTTAAAAAAAATGTGCTCAAGGTATTTCGTGTATGTATGTATATTATAGTTACAGCAATCACTCAACTTGAAGGCGTAACTATCCTGTTTGGGTATCTGTTCCGTCTAGCCTAATGATGAATATTACCTATTAATCCACTGGTCCAAGGATGAAGGTTCATATGCACGTCGTATATAAAAAAACGAGGATCATTACGCGTGCTGCCACAACGCTGTAGGCGAGGGCGAAAATTTACAACAATTAAAATTAAAAGAATTAGCGGATTACTTCGATTTCAGCACTACCGATGCCTGGCATTGTGAGGCGATATATAAAACACGTTTTTTAAGCAAACAGATCCTGTCGTGTAAATATTTAGGTTAGCAGTAACATATTCGGCGCAAACAGCAGGATTTAGGGGTATTATTTAAACACGGAATCTTTTTTTAATTCACCACCGTAACTGGTATCACCAAAATTTTACAGTGTCACCCTATGCATTATAACCTAGACACACAGCATAGCGTCCGCATCGTCTCAGATTTGTCACACTTCAGATCTCGCAGTCACACACAGCACACTCGATCTTTTTAGGTTAAATGTCCCCGTCACTCTGTACCCGTCGATTTTTAGGTTAAAAGCTCGCCGAATTCGCCACTCGGTTGAGGTGAAAGTAAGTCGTCGCGAAACTGCGAGTGGCTCCTGGGAAAATCCTTCTCCCGGTATTTACGCTTTTCGTCTTTTTCCTGTCGACGGTCTGCGTATCGCGCCGTCCGCCTTCTGAAATCCCGTCCGGCCGATTTACACGAAAAGCGGATCGCTCGGACCCGATGTTTATATCTTTAAAATCTGATGCTAAATATATCGGACATTTATTTCGGGAGTTCGCGGCGCGAGATTGGAGCGATTCTGAACGAGAACTGCACAGTGGCGGTCCCTAAGGGAGGCCGAAGATGTGTGCACGCTTATCGTCTAAACTCGGTCCAAGAGTTAGTATCATACGGCCAGCCGCAGCGAATGCAATTTTCGAACTTTTTTTACCGTCGAGGCATGGTTTTACCTCTCTGGTTATGTTAATTCTCAACAAATCAGATGGTGAGGCTCTGAAAATCCACATTTCTTTATAGAGAAGTCTCTGCATTATCAGAAAGTTGGCGTGTGAGCGGCTATATCGAAAAAAATCTTAAATGGCCCTCTCAAATCGGCACTTTACTGAATTACTTTAGAAAATTCTGTAAATGCAGTAGGCGATAAAGATGCGATAAAATTACTAGCCGGACGGTGCACCAATTCACGTAACTAAACTTCCATAAGAAGCAAACTACTCACCAACCTGCGAATAATTGCAGCAAGGTAGGCCTATGAATACATTTGAGTCTAGAATATGAACTTTCGGTCGGCATACCAATGGAATAGCTCCAAACTCTACTCAGAATGTCTCAAATTATATAGACAGAAAAAACCCTTTTCCTTAACTTTCTAACGGCTTTTTTAAAAAAAAGGGGCCTCCACAATCCCCCCCCCCCCAAAAAAAAAGAGCCTTTCCCCCCCTTTTTTTTTTTTTTCCCCCCCCCCCCCCCCCCCCACCAATTTTATTTGGTCGGTGGAAAAAAAAAAAAAAAAAAAAAAAAATTTTTTTTTTTATTTTTTTTTTTTTTCCACATGGGGCAACCGACCATATGTAGTGTTGATAAACAAGGAACAGCGAACAAAGATCATCATACACATCGTAGTGCCATTTACCCACAACATTCAGAGGGTTGAAGGAGAGAAGATCGTGAAATAGGAGAACCTGGCTGAAGCGCCTTTGGAGCAAGGGCGTAGCCAGGGGGGGGCGATGGGGGCGATCACCCCCCCCCCAAAGGGTCAAGTAAAAACCAAAATACTCGGGGGAATGCGGTTGCCGTTGCCTGTAGTGACCTTTTTTTGGCTTTCATGTTTAATCTGCAGCGATCCCCCCCCCCCCAAAGGGTCAAGTAAAAACCGAAATACTCGAGGGAATGCGGTTGCCCTTGGCTGTAGTGACCTTTTTTTTTGGCTTTTTGTTTTATTTGCAGCGATCGCTTCGGGCTTTTGGTTGCCGTTGCCTCTACTGACCTTTTTTTTTTTTGGCTTTTTTTTTTCATCTTTACCCCGCCCCTAAAGCTACGCCCTTGCTTTGGAGACTATTGAAAGTAGAAACATGCGCCATGAGTGATACGGAATGTAGGCCTCAAAGGGAGTGATGACGGCCAGATTTGTCAAGCACATCGCGGCATTGTGACTGCATCATAACATCAATAGAAGTGGCCAGAAGGCATCCAACAAACCTGCCACGTTGTTGTATGGGTTTTGGAGCAGGATGAATTTTCTTCCTTCGCCTGAGCCTACGAAAAAGCCCCTCCACCTTTTCTGAGGAGTTTCAATTCCGGATTTTAGTTAGCCACCCTCACAAAATCTTAGGACTGTCACTGGGAGCATAAGCACCTGTGCTTGAATCCTTCAAGTTTTGCTTCGCAATATTAATCTTTAATGCGTTTTTTATTATAAATTTCGACGATTTGTTTTACTCGGTGTTTACACGTACGTGTACAATTGTAGATTTGGCGTGTTTAGATAATTGAATCGGTGTGTGCAGAAACAACACATGCCCATTTTATCTCAAAACGGGGTTATTTCGGGAAATGATTGTACAAGGGTAATTACATCGTACTACCCAAAAGTGACGCATGTACCTACTTACAGGGTTTGTCCGGAAAGTAATGTCAGTGAATTTTTTTCCCGAGACTGTACGCGCCAGCCCGCGCTTTACGTGCTGGGATTGTGGTGGGGGGATCTGGCAACAAGATCCAACAAGCGTCAGTTGGCTACCGGTCGTTGTAGCGGTCGCATCACTCGTTCTTTGAGAGTCGTTACAATGACCCGGTGCAAGAAAAAATGCAACGTTCGCTTGAGCAACGGATGGCGATCAAGTTTTGTGTGAAACTGGAGAAGAGTGCTGCGGAAACCATTCCAATTCTCAGGCAAATTTACCGGTGGCACAAGGCCTTCGCAGAAGGTCGGGAAGATGTCAACGACAAGAACCGCGCTGGACGGCCATCAACCTCCAGTTCCGACGACAATGTGAAACGTGTGCGTGACTTGTTGAACACTGACCGTCGTCTAAGTGTCCGTTTAATTTCCGAAACATTAGACATTACGAAAACCATTGTTCACGAAATTGTGTTGGTGTCTTTAGGAATGAGGAAGGTGTGCGCGAAGCTCGTGCCAAAAGTCCTAACGGACGATCAAAAAGCGAGGCGCGTCGAAACCTGCAAAGAACTTTTGGACACCTGCGAAGACAACCCCGCTTTCCTTGATGACATCATTACCGGGGACGAAAGTTGGGTCTGTGAATACGATCCGTAGACGATCTCACATATGGACCTCACTGTATATTGTTGTATCCTTTTAACATGTTCAAACGAAGCACAATATATTTTGAATAACAGTAAAGAGTTTTTTGGATTTTTCTCGAAAATTGCTTTTTGGTACATTTGGTGGTGTTTCTGCATACACCGATTCAATCATTAAACGTTTTTATTAATTTGTTTGTTGCTAAAGTTGTGTGTGCGTTTATTTCTTGGCACGAGGTGTAAATAGCTGTTTGGCGACGTGAGCATGTAATATGAATGTAGAGACCGGAAATTGGAATTTTTTCTCCGAACCGGCAAAGTCACGACTCACGATAATTGCACATTGCATTACCATGTCCTGTAGACTAGTATAGACAGTGTTCGTAAAATGTCGCAGTGAATAAGTTTTGGAAAAACGATTTTTTTTTAAGTTTCTAAATATAGCTATACATACATGAACCATACGTGTTTTGTATACGATTTCAATTTGTAATTTATGGAAAACTGAAAATTCGCAGTTAATTCTCTATAATAGACAGCGGCTACGGCTTGTGGAATTTGCAATTCTAGTATCTTCGTAAGCATGAAACCCACACCAGATTTTAGGGGGTTAATGCTAGATCTAATTGGAAAGACTTTACACATACCAATACCAAGAGTTTTACACATACCAATTTATTGCACAATAAATTGTAGAATTTATTTTTCAATAAATTGTCCAATTTTAGTGACTGTTTACACTTTGCAATATTTGTAACAATTTATTGGCCAATTTCAACACTGCCTACTCTCAATGACTAAAATTATTAGGTTGGTACAATGAAATAAATGTAAAAAGTTACTAAATATCCCTAAAATTGGCCAAGAAATTAGAGCAAGTTCTAAATTCTACAATTCATTGTACAATTTATTGTGGACAATAAATTGGGCGCAATTTCTGTTTTACACGTATTCTAATAAATTGAAAGTCAACTTGTACAATTCATTGTGAGAAAAATTGGTGTGTGTAAAACGGTCAGAAGGTTGCAATAGCAAAAAAAAAAACTTACAACGAAACTTGCGAGATTTTTACAAAAAAATGTGCATCTTGGATAGGGCTGCAAAATATTTGCGAAATATCATCAAGTAAATGCAAACTCTTTTTTTAGTCTCTGGTATTTTTCAAAATTTCGAGATCGAAAGTTAAAGTTATCGAAATCGGAATTTTTTATTTCATATCAGCGCTACGATTCTGAGATTTTGTAATAGGTTAACTTTAAGATAACCTATAAATAATAGGTTAATTTAAATGATATTTTGCAAAAATCATGATAAAAGTCCACATGGTAGTTATTAAACAATCATCGCAAATTTTTTTCTCAGGTTTCGTTTGAAATTGTTTTGCTATTTTACCTTTCCGTATGGGTCTAAAATAACAATCACCTAAAATTTGGTGTAGGTTCTAGACGAAAATACGAGAATTTCAAATTCCACCAGCCGCCACTGACATTAGATGAGAGCGATCGTAACGTTTTTAAATATCTAAAATACACTGAAATAATCAAAATAATATAAATGAATCACTACATAATCACTATCAGTATCCTCCGACATTATTTATTCAAGTGTTTATTACTGACACTTCTTTACTATCCAATGTTCTCATATGTTTTCGATTCCCCGATTGAGCGAATTGAAATTGGAAAATCATCAAACTACTCTTCAAAACCGAAGAACGAAAAAACTGAATAAAGTTTGTAGGATGAAATTCACATAATAAACTTTTTAAATCAACCTAAATGTTCTAAGGTCTTCTAATAAGGAAAAAATGTATCACAAATAAAATACATACAGTAAGTCACAAAATTATTCGTACCCTTCCAAAGATTAAATTAACATGAAAAATCCTCATGTTAAGAAAATAGGCAGAACTATGACTTCTTGAGGATAATGATATTAAAAAGAACGTACAAGTTTGGAAGTCACGGAACAAAGATTAGAAAAATAAAAAAATAGGTATTTAACTCACGTATGTTGAAAAAGATCTCAAAAAAATACAGATTTTTCCATTTAAAAAAAAATAAAACAATTCTCCATAATGGAGATCTGAACTAAAATGTTTGCAGGGATGTCACAAGTAATATTTTTTTTTGTTTCAGTGTTCGCAACGTTAGAAGACTACGAGGATTATGAAGACTATGACGATTTTTCCAACACGAACTCTACAACAAACGGTAATTGTAGCGTACATATTGAAATAGATAAATATTTAAATTCAAAGTAAACAACGCTGAATTGTAAAGTACTAATACTCGTAATTCATCAACTAGTTCTTGACTTTCGTTGCGTGTTGTTATACACATGATAATATGGGGATGTTTTATTAAACTAACAATAATCTTTTGATATTTTTATCCAAATATATGAACTTTTTTTATTGGAAAAGTGTGGTGTACAAAATTTAAATCTTTTGCAGTTTTTACAAAGAGGCAATTAAATGTGAAGTGAAAACGTTTACAGAGTTTTACTAACATTACACGCACTATTTTACTTTTAATAAACTTTGTTCTTAATAAAATCCCCAAGACTGAAAAATAGATCCAAAACATTCGCTGTTTCGTGAACAACATTTTGTATACGGCGACCTCAATGTTATATCACTTATGTATACACGTATATACTTTAACCAAAAATAAACAAAATGAGTCATCACACAAGCTACAGACCGACGAATTGTTGGCGTTAGAGTCTCTTCTTCTTAGGAACAATGAAAATTGTTCCATTAGTTCAAATTTGGTCACATCAACTCACAAAGATTCACAAACTCTTAATAAATTTGAATGAAATGCCCCACTGACAAAAACCAAACGGTGTAATGGTATTGGTCTGTAGGCCTTCTCTCTAAGCACTGAATCACTTACATCAACTTACAGACCGAAGATCCGACTTTGCCAACATTATATGTACTTCGCTTCTTCTTTCCAGGTTCGTTGATTTTTACCAAAGAATTAGTTAACATAACTCGGGCCTCAGGAAAAACGGCAAAGCTCACGTGCGAAGTACAAAATTTAGACGCGAACAATACGAACATCAAAGTCTGGTTCATTTGGAAACACAACGAAGGACCTGTGGAGGCCGATACTACGTTTAAGATAAGAAACCTTAAGGTATGCCGTACGGTTTAAACGACGGTAGATGATTGTAAAGAAATTACGTTTGTATCTATACGTATTTTTTGTTCTAGTTAAAAGACAATATTGTTAGATCCGTTTTGCGAATTTCTAAGTTGGAGTTCTTCAACAGAGGTTTCTATGACTGTATTGCCAGTAACGGCATCGATAAAATAAAATCTACTGGGTTTTTGGAGATCAATCCGGAGATACACAAATGGGGTAAGTTTTTTTCTAATGTGTTGCCATTTAAAATACCGTTTACTGATTTTTAAACAATGGATGATCAAGGAAAATGTTTTATTTAAAAAAGAGAATGATGCTTATCTCTATGGATACAATTTTATAGCTACCTACATAGTCCAATTATTTAAATTTGAATTTTTGATTTTACGAAAAAACAAAAACAAAGAACAACAAGGTGATGCAATTGATGCAGAGACAGTCTGTTAGATACAAATTAAGCTCTCTGCAAGTCGCTATGATTACGCATAGCGCTTTCAAAATCATATTCTCAAAAAATATTTATCTCATATAGTTTATGAAAGTAAAAAACTGTTCCCAAATTGTAGGAGGTACTTGTAATTTTGTGAGGTATAAAAAGTATTATCTGTATTTGGAAAACATTAAATGGGAGCATTGAAATGTCTTTGTTCAGAACAATATTACAATAGGTACATCAGTTACTTGATAAAAATGATATTGTCAAATAATTTAATTCGTATTTTGCAGGGAGTACAGATATTAACACTTTAAAGATTGACAGCACCAACCCAGACAGGTGAGTGTGTCATGTACAGAGTTATTAACCCGGTTATTAATTAATTATTAAATTAATTTCGCTTATTTTTGGAGAACACGAAGAATCGGCATTCATATGGTTTATAAAATAAAAAGCCATCCAAAAAATATGTCTATATATCATCAAATCTGTCTATGAACGAAAGAGAAGGATTTTACTACTTTGGAACATATTATTTAATTGCAATTCAATTTTATGTTCTACATACATACACATATTAAATTCATTTAAACAACTGAACCAAATCTCGTAAATCTATATCTACATACATACAGTAAAGTACATACAGTAAAATGCATGCTTGTTTTATTTAATCAGTAGCAGATTTTTTTTCCGTTAAATTATGTTCGTTATAAGGACGGCGGGCCATATTCGTACGCGTCATACTACTTACTACTTGTATGTGCAAAAGCAAAATTCATGAAAACAATACACTATTGCAATTTATAAAGAGATGTGTTAAACTTACCCTGTTATTTACATTGAGATGTGTGAAAACTTTATGCCCGCCGCCCGGATCTGCCGGCTTTTTATAAGCAAGTTCGAAATACATACGTTATAAGTATAGGAGTTTTGATTGGAAAAGTAATTTCATTTATTAAAAACAAGTGTTCGTTATACATCATCAGGGGAACGTTACATCAGAGGTCATCTGTATTATAAGTAGGGTTGGCAAAGGTATTAAGTCCGTAACAACAATATAAACAATGTAAACAACTCCGTAACAAATAAAGTTTTATTCACTAAGAGTTGCCAAATCTGTCAATCCTGGATTGTGGTTTGCAAGAAGACATTTTAAATGACATTTTAAAAACTGATCCCCCCGAAAACCTGGACGTAGAGAGCGACAATTCAGATGGTTCTGAAGACAGTTCTGATTTGGACGAGGATTTAATATAGCATGAACCGATAGGTTGTTACCACCTATAATTTGATTGTATATAGATTCAAAATTAATTTTAATTATAATGTAAGAACGTAATTGTAATTGTATGAATTTTCATAATGACTAGCCACGCACTCCCACTTCTCTCCTTTCCACAACCCTCATATAATTGACGCGTAGCAAGTAACTTCCCTGACGTACAATTTCCAACTGACCTTGAGTTGACTCAGTTGAATCGCAGTTGAAATTCGGAAAATAATTTTGCGCAAAACTCACGTGTAAAACAAATGTTTAACAATTCTCTTTCGATCTTCACCTTTATTTTTGAATAATTATTGGTCATTATATGAAAATAAAAATAAATATGACATATCGGAAGCAGAAATGGAATTGTTGTTTTTATTCACTGGTTAGCCTAATGTATGTAACTGTCGACAGTCTGAATTAACTAAATGAGACTTTTAACTCATTTATATCTGTTATTCTTTGTATTTATGTAACTAGGCTGTTAAATACCTGTTATTTAATTACACCAAATGAGTTAAATGTCTCATTTAGTTAAACCAGATTGTCGGCAGTTACACACGGCTACATGTACATTGTTTTATCGACAGTAAAATAAAAAAATACCAGCATTCACAGGTACAAACAAATTTCAGATAGGTCTAATACTATATCATAAAAAATAAAAATACCGTATGTTGCCAACTCTAACTATAATACGTTGTTTTTGTTTTTGGCTAACATATTGTTGATTCGGAGAGGCGCACTTTCTTTTAGCTTTGGGGAAATCACCACGTATTTACCCAACACCGCCGGAAAAGCGAACACCGGCGACTACCTGTCGACGGTGGGGTCCAAATCTAAAACGTTCTCAGCTCCCATCGAGTTCGACCTGGACTCCACGGGCAAACTGATGGAGAACGTGCCGATATACAATCATTCTGAGCCCTTCTGCCAAATATACAGGGGTCAGAGGTGTAAGGACTACCTGGCGGACAAATACGTGTTCGTCCAGCCGCCTCACACGCAAAAGGACATCGAGGACAAGCTCTACGCGGCCTTCCTGGTGATATCACAATCGAAGTAGGTTCATGCGTCTATACGTGAAAAATTTCAGAGCGATTGTTTTTATAACCTAATTAATAACAAGAAAAAAAACCATTTCTAGTATTTTTTTATCCAAAAAACTCGCCTGTCAAACGCAACTTCAGATAGTAGACGTGATTTTCTGTTGTTTCAACAAAATTTATCTTGATCTAAAAAAACACTTCATAAGAAAGTTAGAGCTCCTAGATGGCAATTTTAGGTCAGTTTTTTAAATATCTCAAAAAAGCTATTATATGAAGTTCAAACTTGGCGCATGTCATCTTCTAACCACAAATCGCTCAATGTATATAAGATTTCTCTACTGCGTCATACTTACAAGCCAAGTATACTTGATATACGAGGTGTGTAAATTAAGTAATGAGACTGATTTTTTAATTTTTTTTATTCGAATAGAATTACAATTCAGTATTTTCTCGTTCAAAATAACTTCCTTGGGAAGCCACACAGCGCTGGAGACGGTTCTTTCATTCCTCATAGCGGTGCAGGAATGGAGCATATTGGAATAGCCTTCAGCTGGTCGGTTACAGCCGTTTGAATGTTTTCTATGGTCACAAAATGACGTCCCTTGAGGTGATTTTTCAATCTCGGGAAGAGAAAAAAGTCACAAGTCAAGCGAATGAGTGGCTGATGAGCTACAGGAATGATTTACTGGCTAAAAACTCGTTTACACACATCCAGTTGTTCTTGATGTTTAAAGAACCTCTCTGTAAAAGTGTTCATTTACTGTTTGGCCTGGAGACACAAACTCTTTGTGGACAATTCCCTGGCTATCAAAAAAAGCAAATCAGCATGCATTTGATCTTCGACTTGCTCATTCTTGCTTTTTTGGGTCTTGGAGAGCTTGAACTGTGCCATTCCATGCTTTGGCGCAGTGGTGTGATTCAAATCCGTTCCCCGATCATTCTTGTCGTCAACCGATGATCTGAAGGCACAAGCCTTCCGCTGCATGGTTCATCTTCAATCAACTCTACCTTCTGAGAATGTCTTAAACAACCAAAAAACCTGGGCTCTTGTAAAAACACTTTCCGTACACGTGTTGAAGTTTGAAGCAAAACCGTTGCTCAAAATTAATTCACTCATTTGTAAAACGCACTAGAAAAAACCTGTTTACGAAAACAGTCACAACGAAGTTCAAACTTGGGTAAGAGTTTCGAATTGACCAACACTCCGATCTTGATAAGATCTACGCGCCCTTCCAAGTCCCGTCTCCGCAGTGTTGCTCGATCGGGCGCTGCGTTGCCAGTCTCATTACTTAATTTACACACCTCGTACGACAAAATGTAGAGGGTGTTCAAAATACAGGGTCAAACTTGACCAACTTTGTCCTTTATTAAATCGCTTATTTAAAATAGAATATACTATATTTTATATATAAATTCAAATGAACTTTGTTGCTTGAAATAATGTCAGGCCTGTTTCTTGAACACTGCTAGAACATCGTGAAACACCCTGTATACAAACATGAGAAAAATGCAATATTTTGAACAACTGCATGAAAACGAAAATATATTGAGTTATTTCAGTTACGACATAAACAAAGTATGCTATATACACGGACATAAAAATTAACATCAGTTAGTGATAAGAGTATTTGCAATTAAAAATAATCAGGTAAATAACTGCATTAAACCACTTTGTTTTGTTGAAATATGTTTCTTTTTTATCTGTTATGCAAGATTGACACACGCAAAGAATTTAGTAGATCGTGTAAATTATTAAACAGACCTAAATAATTTTGTTAAGTAACCTGAATAATTTTGATCTGTGTTAATCTGTGCTGATGGACATTTGATTAATTGTTGAAATGATTTAAACCTTTCATCGTGGAATGTGTTGAAAGGAAAATTAAATTAAGCAGCAGGTCAACGAGATGAACAAACAGAAAATAAGTTTTTTCTGCATATGTATAAAATGATGCAATTTTTCCCATACATTACTGCAACAGTTTAAATATGTATTTTTTCGTCATCAAAATCTTATTTTTTATTGAATCACTTTTAGAAAAATTGAATTCTAGATTACAGAAAAAGGAAATATGTAATTTCTATCTTAGATCACAAAAAAAGGAAATACGTAATTTCTAATAATAATTTTTAGAAAATTTATGTATTCTATATTTAGAATTTTAAATGAAGAAACGTGCATTTCATAGAAGTATATCGAAGAAATGGTTTGAACAACATTTTATAAATAGTAATCTTGACGATGGTATTTATTTAACTATTTGTATATATTCAGGAAAGAAATTTCACCAAACCAATTTGTTTTTTAATGATTAGAGTTCCAAAACGAACCGGTTTATTAACAAAAAAAAACTTATTTTCCAAAAAAAATCTTCAATAAACAGTTTATGGCAAAATAACTTGTATAAAAAATATAGCTTAAAAAACATAATATAACACCAGTTTTTACATACATACATATATAGACATCCAAAAAAAAAACGTCATCAACTCTGGCTATGAATAGCGGTCATGTCTAAGCTTTTCGGTTATGTCAAACTTTTGACAAGTGACTTTCACAATTTGTAAAATAAACAATGGCTGTCATATAATGTGACAGTCTTGACGAGTAAATAAGGTTATAAATTCGATTAAGAACAGAAATACGTCTTTTTTTTCTCGACCAACTTTGATGACATTTTTTTTGGATGTCTCTATATGTAGTCTATAAATAATTTTCTTTTTTTTATGTATAGTTTTGGGTTAATAAATTAAGTTCAAAATATTTACCAACCCCTTTGTAACAGAGGGTTAAAATTTGGTTCAGTCAGAAGAAAAAAACTTGTATGTGTACAATTTTTCATATGTAACAAACATATTCCTTCCTTATTTACTTCGCTTTGACCGCGTTTCCCGAGAAAATTTCGGAATTTACCGAGCTTCCTCTTTCAGCGACATATCAGCCAGCTGTAACAAATTTGCTCAACCCAGCATATGTTTCTCCGCCTTTCCGCTTTGCAAGGACCCCAAACAGATCAACATGTACCAAACAAATCACCTGTCCGAATTTAGGACGGCTACTGAGGAGAACAAGCGCAAATTTAAGACCATCAGGACGAAGCTGACCAATTCGTTGAGGAGGATATGCAGAGATGAGTGCCTGTTGTTGGAGAACGAGTTGTGCAGCAAGGAGTATTCCATAGCCAAAAGGCATCTCGTTATTGGTAAGTTAAAGATGCTGTTGTAGCCTGGATGTTCTTTAACGGAGTAAAATAAAACGAAGAAGAAAAATAAAAACAAAAAGATACAAAACTACCACATGGTACCTCATTGATTTGTGTTTTTCTGCTGATTTTCTTCAATGCTAAAAATAATTGTATGATCATGTTAAAGTGATTCAGACTTTGTCTACCTTTGGTCTATTTGTAGTGAAAAAATTTATATGCAAAATTTCAAAGACTCAAAATTATTGATCTAATAAAAATGAAAAATATTGTCTGAAATCGGAAACGCACATTTAAAAATATATTTTAGGTCAAATTATGGAGTTAGAAGTCTGTGAGCAGTTGCCTTTAGAGAGAGAGGCTAGTTCTAAGCACTGCCTAACCTTAGGTGTGGGTGACTTGACATTAAATAGAGGTAAGGAATTTCATAATATGGTTTTATTCGACTTCTATGTTATTTTTTATAGTAACTGATATTCTGTAAAATTTAGAGTTCTCATAGATTCAATATATCAGAATATATTTCTTTTTTTCTTTTCTATAAGAAAAATATATTGATTAAGTCATTTTGAAAATATGGAATATTTTTATAGAAGAAAAATGTTACTGGGATAGAGGAAAGTTATACAGAGGTGACCAAGACAGAGCTGTGTCGGGAGAGAAGTGTCTGAGATGGTCCCATCAGTTTCACATACCACCATCAGAATATCCCGAATTAGCAGGACATAACTATTGCAGGTACATGTTTTTAGAATTTTCTTAAATATTTTAATGGCAAATTAAGGTTCTCGTATGAAGAAAAAAATGGTGATTTTTGAAAAATTTATATTATGCATTCAATAAATATCAATAATATCATATAAAAATATTATATAACACAAAAAATATAGCTCTTATCACCGTTGTATTATGTCAAAAAGGAGTTTAGACTGTAAATTTGATGTGTTCCAGAAATCCTGGAGAGACAGAACAAGAGCCTTTCTGTTTCGTAGAACAGAATAGAAAAGAAACTTGTGGTATCAGTAAATGTGGTAATTATGTTTGATATACCTGCAGAATATATTTTTCCTATTATGCTTTTATATTTTCAGTGTACATTTATGGACTGTACGTCACTGCCATAGCTATAGTTATAGCCATAATGCTAGCAGTTATATTTGGCTATTGCTTCTGGAAGAGGAAAAATAAAATCAGTAAAAATCTACAAAGTGTAAGTCAATCAACTTGATGTTCCATTCGTAATATGGATTTCAGATTTCAAAAACCCCGAGTCGACTTAATCGGACATTTTATTGTATGACATTCATATACAGGGTTTTCTCCATGCTGTAGTACCTGGAGAACTCAAAAACAGTCAGGAAAAAATCGGAGAATTCGTTAAAAAAATCAAATGCCAAAAAAAGTTTTTTTTTCTGGGTCAGGATATTTTTTTTTAAAGGATTGATAATCCTTTGGAAATATGTGCCAGGATTTTGCAAGTCCAGCTCTGTGTAATAATGTTCACCAATAAAGAACCTCAATATTATTTCAATTCTGATTTTAAAAAATGTACAAATGAGGTACATAATTTAAAATACATACAATGAGTATGTATTTTTTAGATTTTTTCAAATAGTCTGTCCGGGAAAAGTCAAGTGTCATAATTTTCATACATTGATGATTAGTTCGTACCTTGATGGTACGAACTAAACTAAGTTCTACAATGGAATATCCGGAAAATTAGACTGGGGGCGTTTTTGAAAGCAGCGATTCATATATTAAACCGTTTGTTAGAAGGATTTCCCGCAGGTCAATAAGAACATCTATGGAAACCCAGGACCTAGCTCCCCCCATGGAACTGAACACCTTATTGCCACCTCATGTTCCCCGCAGAGAAACCATCACAACTCTAATAAAAATGGGATCCAAACTGTGCCTCAGTACACCTACAAGGAGGTTAGGTTTATAGACGAACTAGGAGAGGGTGCCTTTGGTAAGAATAATTCGTCGTAATAATATATTTTAGGGCACATCTTTATTGATAATATTTTTTTAGGAAAAGTGTATAAGGGTGAACTGAAGATGAAGACTGGCAAAATATTCGTCGCAGTAAAGTCGTTGAAGGAGAATGCCAGTGCAAAGACGCAAGCAGATTTCCAGAGAGAAATTGAACTGATCTCGGAACTGAAACATCCGAACATTATCTGCCTTTTGGGCGTTGTGATGAAACAGGAGCCGATGTGCATGTTGTTTGAGTACATGTCAGAGGTAATACATTTGTATTTTAACTGGTCTTTTTTTTAAACTGCAAACCGGTAAGGGTATTCGGAATCATGTGCTCATCATGCATAGGCAGCGTGTGCTTTCACTGTAGTTTAGATAATCAGTGTTGCCAGAAGAGCCTCTTATTTGGCTATAATAAAATTTGTTATGTTGGTTCACAAATGTTTACTCGATATTTAACTTCTGTAATATCAAAGTTCCCACCTATTCGGAAAAACCTGAAGTACCATGAAAATTAGAGAATTACATTTACTTGAAAACAGTCGAAATTAATCGTGAAAACTCGAGATGTCATTGATTTGTTAACAGAATCATGATATTTTAACAATCAGAGATAAGTTATGTCCATGAAAAGAATATATTTCGCATTAAATATGCATTTTATTGTACCTTTTGTTAGGGCGATCTACACGAATTTTTGATTGCAAACTCTCCAGAAGAAGGCAAATGTTTAACCCATGACCAGTTTCTAGATATGGCAATTCAAATTGCACAAGGTAAGTCTATATATATTTAGATAGAAATAAATCTAATATAATTCCTTACAGGCATGGAATACCTCTCCAGCAGTCACTACGTTCACAGAGACTTAGCTGCAAGAAACTGTCTAGTATCCAAAGACTTAGTTGTTAAAATTAGTGATTTTGGTCTTAGCAGAGACATGTATAGCTGTGATTATTATAGGTATGACACTATAAATTATACTTCTATTACACATTAAAACTTGTAACTGAAACTAACTTATTTCCTAGAGTTCAATCAAAGTCTCTGCTCCCCGTGCGTTGGATGCCCCCAGAATCCATTTTGTATGGAAAATTTACGACAGAGAGTGATGTCTGGTCGTACGGGGTTGTTCTATGGGAGATTTACAGTTACGGATTGCAGGCAAGTTCATCTTTTCTACTGCTATATTAGCTGACTAATTATATATTCGTCATTCCAGCCTTATTATGGATATAACAACCAAGAGGTGATAAACATGATTAGGTCGAGGAAACTGTTGCCTTGTCCTGACGCATGCCCCAGCTACTGTTACGCCCTCATGGTGGAGTGCTGGGCGGAGCAGGCGAACAGGAGGCCCAATTTCAGCGAGATAGCGCACAGGCTGAAAGTATGGAAGCAGAGTGGGACGACAAACGGTTAGTTCCTTTATTAATTTTCTAAAGGTAATTTTTATTTTTGTCGTAGAATTAGTATTTATTTATAAGTACATTTATCGCTTATTAATTTTAATAGCAGCAAAGATGATACAGGTTTTTATTAGAAAAAAATATTATTTTCCAAATGATATGAGTCATCAGAGAGCACCAGTTGTCCACTATAGTAAATATATTCAGTGGTGTCGTAGGCATCTATGATATAAAGGAATAGTAAAATTTATTGTTTTAGGGGTAATAAAACTTGCTCCATTAGTTCATATTTAATCACATTAAAGCACAAAGGTTTGCTAAAAGTATCCATAAAATGCTCCAATGCAACAATTCGTACCTATTTTCATATCTTAGTACTCTTGACTGTCAACTGATTCTTATTACAGTATACCGCATCACTTGAAACTCCCACTTGGCTGTTAAACGACACTAAACTGCATTTGCATTATTTTACCTCCAATCATGTGGATGACTCATTTCATTATTTGTTAGTTACAATATATTAATTCTTTTTAACAAGGTAATGGAGTTATATAACTGAAGAAATAAACCTTTTTTTTTGTTTGCCCTCCATCTTCCTCTATTTTCAGAAAAATGATTGAATTAGAAGTAGATGTATACTTCATTTTCAAGAGATACTTTTCATACTTAAGGAGGTTGGGAAAAATAATTATTGCAAAAATAGACCTTTTGCAAAAGGTGATGAAATTGTTGATATATATTCTTCAAGTAATAAAATTATCTTCAGAATTGTTTGAGATTTTTTCACCATCTAGTTTGCGAGAAAAAAATCACCAAATAAAGAAATTTAACATAGGCTCTTATGGACGTAGCTATTGAATTTGATAAAAACTACGTTTTGAATAATTAGAAAAATCTGAAACTTTGTACACGCATAGCAATAACGTCTAGGAAGAACATAGATTTACCTGGACATGATTGACCAGCTGTGTTGCACGCAATTATCAATTTAATTTTGAGTGTTCCACGCACTCGGGCTGGCGCTCTGTCGATGCGGCAACGCCGCATCTCCTAATTGTTCCTTTGTGCGTTTCTTCCCTGTCTCAATGCCACATTGCACTCTCTATAATTGTTTTGCCGAAATAAAACGACCTTTCCTACGTAATCTGTCAGATTTCTCATTTGATTTATCAAAATTTCCCCTTGGCCGAACCATTACCGACAAACTTTTTGAGGTTAGCAAACCTTTCAAATCGTTCAGCGTTGCCGTATCTAACTATAACCGACTTTTAAAAAACGCGGTCAATAAATTATTTCATTGTCCAAACTTGGTATATAATAATAAATTATTAATTTATCGTGCATTACAAACATACTACACAGCGAGTTCCATTTTAAATTAAAAAAATATGATATCAACATTTCACTTTTGCAAGTTGGAACCCTGATTTCTTATACATGGAAGAGATAGGAGTTTCCCCCTTGCCCCGCACCTCGGTGACCAACCTCCTTATAGAATATATAGAAATGACAGTACAAAAAATTGTATTCTTCAATTGAAAGTTTTACTTAACTGTAAGATTTTGAAAAAAATATATATCGTATGTGTTATGTACTGAGAATATAGGGAGTTTTTCAATACGCTAGAATCCTGGCGGGTGAAAACTTTAAATATTTTCTGATATACTATTATGTAACGTAGTAATGTTTATAGGAAATATCTAAATACAAAATAAATATTAAGAATCTTCCTAGTGCATGAATTATTGCCTTATTTATTCCAAACACATGATAAATGATAAAATGAACATCACTATTGTTATCATAGGATAAAGTCTGCAAGTACTGTTACTAATGTCCCAAAAAAATGTACAACCTTTCGTATTATCTTTCAAGGAGCCTATTTCAAGACAGCCCCTACCCCCCTAAAGCACAGCCAGGGCTCTAAGTCCAGCCACACCTCCGACTCTCAAACAGCATGTCCCATCGCCGAAAACCCGCCCATGTCCTTCACGTGGGAACGAGACCGCCACAAGCCCACCTCCAGTAGGCTGAACGACAGCCAGAGCAGCCTGACATCGCGGACATCCAGCCTAGGAAATACGACGCAGAGCACCAACTTGAGCAGCGACGCACGAAGGGAGAGACGGCCACGAAAAACCGTGGATTCCGTGGAGAAACTGAACCCGAAAAACACGGTCGTAAGCAGTAGTGGGAACGGTGAAGGCGTGGAGACTAAAATAAGCTTCTAGTTTTGTGGAAGGCCACGTGTATTGTTGACGGTTTCTTAGTAATGAGCAAAAAGGCTGAATTAACAAACTGAAGTAAATTAATATAAACTGAAGGCGTACTTAAAATATATCTCAGAGATGTTAAAACTCCAGCTGTAATTTTTTTTCTCAGTCATTGAAGATGAAGCTAAATACTTAATGTTTCTGAAAATTGTACTAAGTGGACAAAGAAGAAGCTTCTCAATAAAAATGTACCTATAAAAAAATATAAGGACTCTATGTATGAAATTAATTTTTTTAAATTTCTATTTTGGGAATAATTTAGCAACATCTCTAATAAATCTAGTAATTACGAACTGTTAGGTATCACCTTTTTTGCTAATTGCTGTGAGTCGCTATTTTTTTTTTTTTTTGGGACAGGTTTAAAACGGTCCTAAGTTTATATTGTTTCCTATTGAATTATTAACTGAACTGTTATAAAACAACATACACTTGTGAACAATTTTTAAAATCTTATTGCAATTAGGAATATTACAACAACTGAGTGGCTACTACTCAACCACTATCAAATAATATACTGAAAAGGCAAAGCAATTAAATATTCAAAACAGAAAACATAAAAACAGGTGTGTGTCTATGAATGTAAACATTTTCGTTTTTTTTTTTTTTGGAAAATCATATAGTCACAAGATTGTAATGTACGTTTTCACGTGGAAATACGTTATTATGTATATGTATACACTATTAGCAAAGTTCTTCAATATGTAAATGTTTGGTTAGAGGGAAGGGCATCACGCCAATTACATTATTTCCTTCATGGTGGCCCCTCCCATCTTCACGGTGGTGGGCGGGGCCACTGTAAAGGGTCTAATGTTATTGGCCTGTAGCCCTTCCCCTCTGACGATTTACTTACAGAAACTGACAGACCGAAGATCTGACTTTGCCAACAGTGTATGTATCTTGCATTGTGATTTTCTTTACTTACCAAAAAACACAGTGTCTAACAGAAAAAAGGTAGAGTGCATTTTTTATAAATGCAGAGAAAAAAAGAGGCAGCTCTTCATATTTGCAGTGTACCTAACAGTAACATTCATGTATTTTTTTTTTTTATTTGGTAGCTAATTTTATAAGTATTATATTTTACATTATTTTATTATATTTGAATAATTATTATTAATCCATCGACATGGAATGGTTGTGTTTAAAGTATACGCTATTTATGTCCCCTCTTGAGAGCAGTTATTGAACATGGTCAAATAAAATATTGGTCGGTGTAATTTTTCTCTTGCTCTCTTTGTATTTTACCTCGTACTTCTCTGAAATTAGTTCCAGTTAATTCTACAGTAAATTGAAATAAACAATGTTTATAAATTTCGAGTTTCTAAGTTACTAAAAATAAATGAAGCTGGGTATTATTTAATGCCAGCAAGTTTGAAAGATAAACGGATAATAATCCATAGTTCTCGCCAATTAGAAAATGAAAATCAGTGATTTTTTCAGTTTAATGAAAATAAAAAAAATAATTCATTTGTGCGTCACAGGCACTCTAATTATTTATTTATGGCTGCTACAAGCAAAAGCTCAGAAAACTACAAAGCATCTACATTTGGCAACTTTCAGTTTATTCGTAGCAATGTGAAATTCGTGCAAACTGAAAATTTTTTCTGTTTGCCTAATTCAGTTATGGCACTGAAATAATTACCGAATGAAATCAATCTCAATTTTATGAACGATACCTCCATATTTTGAAATTTACTAAGAGACCCTTACAAATCCTCAAACTTCAACAAAATCCAGGTCATACTCGCAGAAATATTTTTTTTCTAAATTATGTGCTCAATTCAATTATATATATTTTGTTATTTATGCGGTAGTAATTTTTTATATACATGTTTAGATTTATGTATTTTTGTATATAGGATTATATTAAAAATTAAGTCACATTATGCCAAATTTATCATATTACATAATATTTTAAACTTTTTTGATTTATACAGTTTTTATATTTTGATGTCTTTTAAAGCATGTGAAATTACTCAATGTTATATAATTTTTTTTCTAATGTGTTGAGTGTGTCAGTGTGAGTTTATAATATACAAAGAATATTAATTAAAATAGTGTTTTAATTCTCTACGCCTTTCTTTTTTGTTTAGCAAATGATTTCCCTAAGTTTTCATGTGTATTCTAAAAAAAAATTCTTGTGTTCTCAATAAAGTATGAGAATATAGCTTCCAGTAAGGATCTTGTGTCACACTTTGGCTCATAATTACTCAAACTCAAACTTGATGACTACCAAAGGAACGTTTTTGGTTCTATTTTTGTTTTTGAGAGGTATTTTAACAATTATGAGCCCAAATGTGAAGAATGATCTCCACTGAGTGATTGATTCTCAAAAGTTATGGAAAACGTGGAAAAATCTGGCTCAGAAGAAAACACGTGTGAACTTGAGGAAATAAAGTGTTTGGGGAATAATCAGCCTCGATATCTTAGCGATGCAACACACAAATATCATCGCATTGGTTTATCAGTCAATGTTTGATTTGTAGTTTGGAATAAGTTTCTCCAGAAGAGTGATGGAATCCTAATGGGAACCCAAAATGTTTAAGCATTAGTAATAAACAGGTTAGTATTTCATTAAAATATCCATGTATTTAAACAAACTTAAATAGGTACAGAAATATACAGTCTAACAAATATTATCTAGCACAAAAAAAAACACATTTTATGAAGAAGATGGTAGCAACTCCAGTCCTGCACATTCTTGGGCTATTCTGATGCCCAAAGCAAATAAGCCAATAGATTTCACAAGAGCCCTAAAATTAAACAATCATAACCTTACATTTTTGGTAATTCAGGTACTTGCCATTTAAAGTCGTCATGATATATTCCTTTGAAAAATGTGGTAACGCTGCCCGGTTTAGTCATCTCGTGTTAGTGATAATTTTTAGAAAACCAGTATTTTACTTGCACGACACCAAAAAAGAAAAAATGTCCAACAATAAAATATGTTAAGAATATGAATTGTCAAATGTCAATCGTCGAATAGTCAATTGTTCTAGCTTTTACCAGTGCTGGCAACATTATAAAAATGTGATTCTCATGTGCTGATTCCTTTTTGGAGTTTGAAGCACCCGATCCGAGATGTAGTTCTGAAACTGCTCTAAAAACCACAGCAGCTAGAAACATTTTGTCAAGTCAAATTTAATCTTAAAACACACAAAACGCCGCTGAAATGGCACACTGGTAATTTCATTTGGACCACGAGTCTTGGATGCGCAGTTGCAAGTGGGCAAGCAGCAAGGACTCTATTTTAATTTTAAGTAGTAATAGGGAAGGCAATAGTGACTAGTACAATTTATTCATCAGTTTTATTTAACTACTTAATAGTTTTCAGTTACACATCATACACAATTTTGTTCATTTTGGTGAATGCGCCAATGACTTTACGATACATCGGAAAAATAGACTTCCGACTGTGTGTTATATTTTGAGGTTTTCAAATGCCTTGAAATGCCATCGGGAGCACAGCGACACGCCTCTTCGGTATTAAGCTTTCTTGTACCCAAAACTTTATTTCGTGTGACTTATTTTGAGGTTTTCAAGTGCCTTGGAAGGAGGTGTTTTTGGAATTTTCAGGAGTACAGCGACATGCCTCTTCGGTGTTAAGCTTTTTTGTTTCCAAAACTTTATTTCGTGTGTTATATTTTGAAATTTTCAAGTGCCTTGGAAAATACTGGCGCATTCGCCAAATTTGAGACTGTCAAAAATTGAAATTTTGTTGATTTTGGCGAATGCGCCAGTGATTTTACGATACATAGGAGACATTGATTTCCGTAAATTTAAAATCATGACTTGTAACTTCAAGTCATTGTATCAGGAGTGCAGAAATGCGAGGAGGTATTTTTAGAATTATCAGGAGAACAGCGACACGCCTCTATGGTGTTAAGCTTTCTTGTTTCCAAAAACTTAATTTCGTGTGTTATATTTTGAGGTTTTCAAGTGCCACGGGATATACTGGCGCATTCGCCATATTTGAGACTGTCAAAATATTGACGCATTCGCCAAATTTGAGACTGTCAAAATACTGGCGCATTCGCCAAATTTGAGACTGTCAAAAATAGGAATTTTGTTAATTTTGGCGAATGCACCAGTGATTTTAAGATACATAGGAGACATTGATTTCCGTAAATTTACAATCACGCTTGTAACTTCAAGTCATTGTATCAGGAGTGCAGAAATGCGAGGAGGTAATTTTAGAATTATCAGGAGAACAGCGACACGCCTCTTCGGTGTGAAGCTTTCTTGTTCCCAAAACTTAATTTCGTGTGTTAGATTTTGAGGTTTTCAAGTGCCATGGGAAATACTGGCGCATTCGCCACATTTGAGACTGTCAAAAGATTGATGCATTCCCCAAATTTGGGAATGTCAAAAGATTGACGCATTCGCTAAATTTGAGACTGTCAAAAATATGAATTTTGTTAATTTTGGCGAATGCGCCAGTGATTTTACGATACATCGGAGAAATTGATTTCCGTAAATTTACTATCATGACTTGTAACTTCAAGTCATTGAATCAGGAGTGCAGAAATGCGAGAAGGTAATTTTAGAATTATCAGAAGCACAGCGACACGCCTCTTCGGTGTTAAGCTTTCTTGTTTCCAAAACTTAATTTCGTGTGTTATATTTTGAGGTTTTCAAGTGCCTTGGGAAATACTAGCGCATTCGCCATATTTGAGACTGTCAAAAGATTGACGCATTCGCCAAATTTGAGACTGTCAAAATACTGGCGCATTCGCCAAATTTGAGACTGTCAAAAAAAATTTGAATTTTGTTAATTTTGGCGAATGCGCCAGTGATTTTACGACACATGGGAGAAATCGATTCCTACAAACTTAATATCGTGACTTGTAATTTCAAGTCATTGTATCAGGAGTGCAGAAATGCGAGGAGGTATTTTTAGAATTATCAGAAGCACAGCGACACGCCTCTACGGTGTTAAGCTTTCTTGTTTCCAAAACTTAATTTCGTGTGTTAAATTTTGAGGTTTTCAAGTGCCTTGGGAAATACTGGCGCATTCGCCAAATTTGAGACTGTCAAAAATTGGAATTTTGTTAATTTTGGCGAATGCGCCAGTGATTTTACGACACACGGGAGAAATCGATTTCTACAAACTTAATTTCGTGTCTTGTAATTTCAAGTCACTGAATCAGGAGTGTAGAAATGCGAGGAGGTAATTTTAGAATTATCAGGAGCACAGCGACACGCCTCTTCGGTGTTAAGCTTTCTTGTTCCCAAAACATTATTTCGTGTGTTATATTTTTAGGTTTTCAAGTGCCTTGGGAAATACTAGCGCATTCGCCAAATTTGAGACTGTCAAAAATATGAATTTTGTCAATTTTGGCGAATGCGCCAGTGATTTTTCGATACATAGGAGAAATTGATTTCCGTAAATTTAAAATCATGACTTGTAACTTCAAGTCATTGTATCAGGAGTGCAGAAATGCGAGGAGGTAATTTTAGAATTATCAGGAGCACAGCGACACGCCTCTTCGGTGTTAAGTTTCTTTTCTTTGTTTCAAAACTTAATTTCGTGTGTATTTAGGTTTTCAAATGCCTTGAAAATACCATTCAAATTTAAGTCAAAAATTAAATTTTGAGGTTTTAAGTGCCTTAGGGAAATACTAGCGCATTCGCCATAATTTGAGACTGTCAAAAGATTGACTTCGCCAAATTTGAGCTGTCAAAATACTGGCGCATTCGCCAAATTTGAGACTGTCAAAAAAAATTTGAATTTTGTTAATTTTGGCGAATGCGCCAGTGATTTTACGACACATGGGAGAAATCGATTTCCGTACAAACTTAATATCGTGACTTGTAATTTCAAGTCATTGTATCAGGAGTGCAGAAATGCGAGGAGGTAATTTTAGAATTATCAGAAGCACAGCGACACGCCTCTACGGTGTTAAGCTTTCTTGTTTCCAAAACTTAATTTCGTGTGTTATATTTTGAGGTTTTCAAGTGCCTTGGGAAATACTGGCGCATTCGCCAAATTTGAGACTGTCAAAAATTGGAATTTTGTTAATTTTGGCGAATGCGCCAGTGATTTTACGTTTACTAACATCACGGAGAGAAATCGATTTCTACCAAAACTTAATTTCGTGTCTTGTAATTTCAAGTCACTGAATCAGGAGTTGTAGAAATCAGAGCAGGACTAAGTTTTCGTTAAAAATTTTGAGAATTATCAGGGACAAGCGACACGCCTTCGGTGTTAAGCTTTCTTGTTTCCAAAAACATTATTTCGTGTGTTATATTTTTAGGTTTTCAAGTGCCTTGGGAAATACTAGCGCATTCGCCAAATTTGAGACTGTCAAAAATATGAATTTTGTTAATTTTGGCGAATGCGCCAGTGATTTTTCGATACATAGGAGAAATTGATTTCCGTAAATTTAAAATCATGACTTGTAACTTCAAGTCATTGTATCAGGAGTGCAGAAATGCGAGGAGGTAATTTTAGAATTATCAGGAGCACAGCGACACGCCTCTTCGGTGTTAAGCTTTCTTGTTTCCAAAACTTAATTTCGTGTGTTATATTTTGAGGTTTTCAAGTGCCTTGGGAAATACTAACGCATTCGCCAAATTTGAGACTGTCAAAAATATGAATTTTGTTAATTTTGGCGAATGCGCCAGTGATTTTACGATACGTCGGAGAAATTGATTTCCGTAAATTTAATATCATGACTTGTAACTTCATTTCCTTGAATCAGGAATGCAGAAATGCGAGGAGGTATTTTGAGAATTATCAGGATCACAGCGACACGCCTCTTCGGAGTTAGGCTTTCTTGTTTCCAAAACTTAATTTCGTGTGTTATATTTTGAGGTTCTCAAGTGCCTTGGGAAATACTAGCGCATTCGCCATATTTGAGACTGTCAAAACTAGGAATTTTGTTAATTTTGGCGAATGCGCCAGTGATTTTACGAAACAGGAGAAATTGACTTCCGTAAATTTAAAATCGTGCCTTGTAACTTCAAGTCATTGTATCAGGAGTGCAGAAATGTGAGGAGGTAATTTTAGAATTATCAGGAGCACAGCGACACGCCTCTTCGGTGTGAAGCTTTCTTGTTCTCAAAACTTTATTTCGTGTGTTATATTTTGAAATTTTCAAGTGCCTCTTGGAAAATACTGGCGCAAGTTCGCCAAATTTGAGAATGTCAAAAGATTGGCGCATTCGCCAAATTGGAGATGTAAAATTTTTTTAATTTTGGCGATTGCGCCAGTGATTTTACGACATACTCGGAGAAATCGATTTCTACAAACTTAATTTCGTGTCTTGTAATTTCAAGTCACTGAATCAGGAGTGTAGAAATGCGAGGAGGTAATTTTAGAATTATCAGGAGCACAGCGACACGCCTCTTCGGTGTTAAGCTATCTTGTTCCCAAAACATTATTTCGTGTGTTATATTTTTAGGTTTTCAAGTGCCTTGGGAAATACTAGCGCATTCGCCAAATTTGAGACTGTCAAAAATATGAATTTTGTTAATTTTGGCGAATGCGCCAGTGATTTTACGATACATAGGAGAAATTGATTTCCGTAAATTTAAAAACAGACAAAAAATTTTTAAAAAATCGTGTGTAGATGAAGAAACAGTAAAAATGGAGAATTTGGGAAGGGAATTGATTTCCGTAAATTTAATATCATGACTTGTAACTTCAAGTCATTGTATCAGGAGTGCAGAAATGCGAGGAGGTAATTTTAGAGTTATCAGGAGCACAGCGACTCGTCTCTTCGGTGTTAAGCTTTCTTGTTTCCGAAACTTAATTTCGTGTGTTATATTTTGAGGTTTTTCAAGTGCCTTGGGAAACACTAGCGCATTCGCCATATTTGAGACTGTCAAAAGATTGACGCATTCGCCAAATTTGAGACTGTCAAAAATTGGAATTTTGTTAATTTTGGCGAATGCGCCAGTGATTTTACGAGACATCGGAGAAATTGATTTCCTTAAATTTAATATCATGACTTGTAACTTCATGTCATTGAATCAGGAATGCAGAAATGCGAGGAGGTATTTTGAGAATTATCAGGATCACAGCGACACGCCTCTTCGGAGTTAGGCTTTCTTGTTTCCAAAACTTAATTTCGTGTGTTATATTTTTAGGTTTTCAAGTGCCTTGGGAAATACTAGCGCATTCGCCAAATTTGAGACTGTCAAAAATATGAATTTTGTTAATTTTGGCGAATGCGCCAGTGATTTTACTATACATCGGAGAAATTGATTTCCGTAAATTTAATATCATGACTTGTAACTTCATGTCATTGAATCAGGAATGCAGAAATGCGAGGAGGTATTTTGAGAAATATCAGGATCACAGCGACACGCCCCTTCGCTGTTAAGCTCTCTTGTTTTCAAAACTTAATTTCGTGTGTTATATTTTGAGGTGTTCAAGTGCCATGGGAAATACTGGCGCATTCGCCACATTTGAGACCGTCAAAAATATGATTTATTGATTTTGGCGAATGCGGCTGGTTTTTTTTTCGTTGGAGGGGTTTTTTTTTTTTTTTTTTTTTTTTCTTGTTTGTTTTTTTTTTTTTTTTTTGTTTGGGGGGGGGGGATGGGGGGGGGGTTTTTTTTTGTGGGGGGGGGGGGGGGGGGTTTTTTTTTTTTTGTTTTTTTTTTTTTTTTTTTTTTTTTTTTTTTTTTTTTTTTTTGGTTTTTGTTTTTCGGCATTCGCCAAATTTGGGACTGTCAAAATACTGGCGCATTCGCCAAATTTGAGACTGTCAAAAATTGGAATTTTGTTAATTTTGGCGAATGCGCCAGTGATTTTACGATACATCGGAGAAATTGATTTCCGTAAATTTAATATCATGATTTGTACTTCAAGTCATTGAATCAGGAGTGCAGAAATGCGAGGAGGTAATTTTAGAATTATCAGGAGCACAGCGACACGTAAGAGAAAGCGACCGCCTCTACGGTGGTAAGCTTTCTTGTTTCCAAAACTTAATTTCGTGTGTTATATTTTGAGGTTTTCAAGTGCCTTGGGAAATACTAGCGCATTCGCCATATTTGAGACTGTCAAAAGATTGACGCATTCGCCAAATTTGAGACTGTCAAAAATTGTAATTTTGTTAATTTTGGCGAATGCGCCAGTGATTTTACGATACTCGATCCGTAAATTTAAAAATACTTTAATTCAAGTATTGTACAGGAGCAAATGGGAGAAATCAGGAGCACAGCGACTCTTCTGTTAACGAAACTTAATATCGTGACTTGTAATTTCAAGTCACTGCAATAAGAGAGCTGTAGAAATGGGAGGAGGTAATTTTAGAATTATCAGGAGCACAGCGACACGACACTCATCTTCGGTGTTAAGTTTTCTTGTTCCCAAAACTTTATTTCGTGTGTTATATTTTTAGGTTTTCAAGTGCCTTGGGAAATACTAGCGCATTCGCCAAATTTGAGACTGTCAAAAATATGAATTTTGTTAATTTTGGCGAATGCGCCAGTGATTTTACGATACATCGGAGAAATTGATTTCCGTAAATTTAAAATCATGACTTGTAACTTCAAGTCATTGTATCAGGAGTGCAAAAATGCGAGGAGGTAATTTTAGAGTTATCAGGAGCACAGCGACACGTCTCTTCGGTGTTAAGCTTTCTTGTTTCCGAAACTTAATTTCGGTGTTATATTTTGAGGTTTTCAAGTGCCTTGGGAAACACTAGCGCATTCGCCATATTTGAGACTGTCAAAAGATTGACGCATTCGCCAAATTTGAGACTGTCAAAAATTGGAATTTGGTTAATTTTGGCGAATGCGCCAGTGATTTTACGAGACATCGGAGAAATTGATTTCCGTAAATTTAATATCATGACTTGTAACTTCATGTCATTGAATCAGGAATGCAGAAATGCGAGGAGGTAATTTTGAGAATTATCAAGATCACAGCGACACGCCTCTTCGGAGTTAGGCTTTCTTGTTTCCAAAACTTAATTTCGTGTGTTATATTTTTAGGTTTTCAAGTGCCTTGGGAAATACTAGTAAAAAACGCATTCGCCAAATTTGGGACTGTCAAAAATATGAATTTTGTTAATTTTGGCGAATGCGCCAGTGATTTTACGATACATCGGAGAAATTGATTTCCGTAAATTTAATATCATGACTTGTAACTTCATGTCATTGAATCAGGAATGCAGAAATGCGAGGAGGTATTTTGAGAATTATCAGGATAACAGCGTCACGCCTCTTCGGAGTTAGGCTTTCGTGTTTCCAAAACTTAATTTCGTGTGTTATATTTTGAGGTTTTCAAGTGCCTTGGGAAATACTAGCGCATTCGCCAAATTTGAGACTGTCCAAAATATGAATTTTGTTAACTTTGGCGAATGCGCCAGTGATTTTACGATACATCGGAGAAATTGATTTCCGTAAATTTAAAATCATGACTTGTAACTTCTAGTCATTGTATCAGGAGTGCAGAAATGCGAGGAGGTAATTTTAGAATTATCAGGAGCACAGCGACATGCCCCTTCGCTGTTAAGCTTTCTTGTTTCCAAAACTTAATTTCGTGTGTTATATTTTGAGGTTTTCAAGTGCCATGGGAAATACTGGCGCATTCGCCACATTTGAGACTGTCAAAAGATTGATGCATTCGCCAAATTTGGGACTGTCAAAATACTGGCGCATTCGCCAAATTTGAGACTGTCAAAAATTGGAATTTTGTAAATTTTGGCGAATGCGCCAGTGATTTTACGATACATCGGAGAAATTGATTTCCGTAAATTTAATATCATGACTTGTAACTTCAAGTCATTGAATCAGGAGTGCAGAAATGCGAGGAGGTAATTTTAGAATTATCAGGAGCACAGCGACACGCCTCTATGGTGGTAAGCTTTCTTGTTTCCAAAACTTAATTTAGGTGTTATATTTTGAGGTTTTCAAGTGCCATGGGAAATACTGGCGCATTCGCCACATTTGAGACTGTCAAAAGATTGATGCATTCGCCAAATTTGGGACTATCAAAATACTGGCGCATTCGACAAATTTGAGACTGTCAAAAATTTAAATTTTGTTAATTTTGGCGAATGCGCCAGTGATTTTACGATACATCGGAGAAATTGATTTCCGTAAATTTATTATCATGACTTGTAACTTTAAGTGCTTGAATCAGGAGTGCAGAAATGCGAGGAGGTATTTTTAGAATTATCAGCACAGTGACACGCCTCTGCGGTGTGAAGCTTTCTTGTTCCCAAAACTTTATTTCGTGTGTTATATTTTGAGGTTTTCAAGTGCCTTGGGAAATACTGGCGCGTTCGCCAAATTTAAGACTGTCAAAAATGACGGTTTTGTTAACTTTTAACAACAATTTGTTTTTTATCCCTAATTGCCCAATTATTACCCTTAAAATAAGTTGACTACCACACTACATTATATAATATCGTCATGTCCATGACTTTAGTTTATGGTTAATTTATCCTTGATTAATAAAACGCATTTTAATAATTTTTTAATAGTTTTATTTTATTATGTACGTTACAATATAACATATATTTTGCTATATAATGATACACCATACGCGTAAAATTATTAACAATAAAAAAATTACAACTCTAAACTACATTTTGAAAAAGTTGCATGTCACCTGTCGGGTGGAAAATCCCAGTATTAGATGTCCATGCTTATATACGCGAATAAACTAAAAATATGCGCCATATTCAAGTATTTAGAATTAAACTTGTGCCTGAAACCACTTACTGTCCATCACATAAAAAAAGACGACAGTAGGATGTGTTTCTGCAAAAATCTAAACAGCATAAGGATGAATAAATAAAAAACGCTACATTAATGCGCAATATTTGTGCCCCATGGTCAAAATATAGCAGCTGTTTAAACAGATTTTCAATTATTATATTATTTGTGTCATTACCTATTAATATAAAAACAATCACGCTCGACCAAGAGTACTTCTAACCTAAAATCAGTGATGTACTTTTAGGTTGGGGGCGTCTGATATAGAAGTGAGTCAAGTTACAAATCATTCTGCTGTAAATTTTCGAAAGGGCGATACAGATAAAAAAACGGGTTCGAAAATATCCAACAAAATGTGTTATATGCCGTCGTGAACAATTTGAGCCCTTCGATTTTAGGATGATTTTGTTTCCAATCGAAAATAAAATGAATTATTCAAAATAGCATAAGGTATCTGCAAATTTTCAACTGCACTTAACGAGCCCCGCTCTTCGGTCCCCATATATACAAAAAATTCTAGCACACTTTTACGGTATAATAAATAATTAAAAAAATCATACACTTATTTTAATGGCAAATACATCCCGCGATACAGTGTTTATAAAAAGATGTAGAGAATATCACGGGAGATATATATGTATATGTATATATATCGCAATGAAATATTTGTGCTATAAAACAAAAAATCACGTGAATTTAATTTCCTTATTTGTTAAAAAAACAGTTTTTTCTTCATACCACTTACATACAAGCAAAAGCTATATTATTTTTACGGTAAAATTCTTATAGTATGAAAGTCAAAAAAAAAATGCTTAAACAGAATATTTACAAAACGGCGATGTTTATGGGAAAAAACTTAAAACGTAAGGTTACAATTTTCATAAAAAAAAAGACAATAAAAAAGAACAGATTATAGCAAAATGGAACACTGTTTTTACAGTATTTTTAGAGGCAGTATCTCAAAAGAATTTGATTCATAATCTGCCTGATAACTGTCAACCTAAAATAGAAGAAAAATGCCACAATTCTCTGTTTTGGTCTCTTTTGTGACATTACGGAATTTGAGGTTATGGCACACTTTTTAATATTTGGTTGAAATTTTTTAGACTAGTTTTTGCCATAATTTCTCTTTATGATCAAATCAACAGCAGATTAATTTTCAGTTTTTTAAACTCCACCAAACACATTTTCATTGAGGTACCTCGAAGATTTATCATCCTCTTTAATGGGTATTCAACAGAAAACCAGAGTATCCTCAATCAAAATGTCTTTGAACGGACAGTACGGTATTTTTACTAGTTTTGGTCATATTTTTTTTTGTACTTATAACAAAGCAAGAGAAAAAAATTGGAATATCCAATTTTTACACACGTACTGAACCGATTTCTTTGTTCTCTTCTCACCCACATCACAAAAACCTACTGAGACAGTGGGAATTAAATAAACAAAATAAAATAAAATAACTTAAAATACTGTTTTATTAAATTAAATGACATTAAATATTTACTATACAACATACATGTAAGCACAGGAGCTTAGTTTCTTTTTTTTTTGGAATAATCACAAAAATAACAAATACCTTAAAAACTAACGAAGAGGGAGAAATAAAATAAAATACATCACAAAGCTACTTCAAACATACTGACACAGAAAATAAAAATATGCTGAGAATAGGTGATATAAAAAACTTGAAGCGGAATTCAAACACTAACGATAAAAACTATACAATACACTCTAGAAATAAAAAAAATGCCTGACGGTTTTCAATAAATGCTCGAGAGAAATAACGAAAAATTTCTAAATGGCGGGAATTGTGATGCGGGTGAGAAACACGATAAATTTGGCATCGCTGTCTTAATTCCAGATACGCAGGAAACTGTCCCAAGAACCTGTACCCACGGCCATCCCATTTTCGGTCACTCCCAGACAACTGACACGATTATCGTGTCCAGCCAGTATTCCTGCAAAAAAAAAAATCACCTCAGCATCAGTGGGCTTTTTTTCGCGGGTAACAAGCAGCAGTACCACCTTTACTAAGTGAGGTTACGTTGCCATTTAAAGGTTACCACTTTCCTATTATATATAATATTTAGGTTTTGGCGAGGACAAAACTCTTATCAAACATAGAGTCGCTACAAACATGCGGGCTACAATTAGAAACGACGAAGATAAACAGATGAAAGGTTCGACGCGGAATGGAACAGGCCACGCCTTGTCGTGACCATATACGGGTGAGTTAATGTTGCGCTGTTGCAACTAGTCAACAATGCAATGTGGACAGTACAACAAAAGCAGCATTCAGGGGAGGAGCATACGCGCAGAAACGTTTTGTTATTTAAAGATGTAGAAATTCCAACCTTGTACACTCAGTTATCCTATGTAATAACTAGAGCCCGTAGAGTAATAATAGGATCGGTCTTAATACGACTGAAATACTATTATATGTGCCATATTAATAAAGTCCATCGTCAACTCCTGTATATACATACAGATTAGGAAATTGCACCACCATATTGGTGATACATGTGTAGAAGAGAATAAGTTAAAAGACACCAGTAAGGACAGACAAAGACAGTTAGATGCCACAGTGTTTCATGCTTATACACGTATAAGAAACGTATGAGAGCTACGCGTGATAGAAAGTGAAGAGAGGGGTAGTTGACACGGCCCATCACCGAATTGGTTATTGTTCTCTAGAGTCTAGACAATAATTCAATTCACACGTGCGCATTATAATTTATGGGCGGGGCGGGGCGTCCCGCCTACATAATTTTATTGCTACCCTATTGATGTAAACACGAAAGACAGAGAATAACGCTCATAAAAGTTTTAAAATGACATGTCAGTCTGGCAACTAAGGATATAATATTTCTCTCAGTTTCCTTTACTTGAAGAGTTTATTCTTTTCTATCTTTTAATGCTCGGCTTTGAAATCTTGGACTTTCCACCCCTGTATGTATATAGTACAATCGTAGTGCAATCAAATAATGTCGAGTTTGTGCAGCATGTTGCTTCAGACAAACGTAAGGCTCGTGTAAGTGCGCAAGACAGACAGAGATAATTTAACTTAAACAAAATTATGGTAAAAAGTAATTTTAAATGACAAAAGTTGAAGTACAGAACATAGCTAACGTAGTGGTTGGGGGACTGGATGAGGCAAAAGCCGTGGAAGGATATTGGAAAGCAAAAATGCGGAAACAATTAGTGAGTGTGTGACTAGCAGTCTACAGTCACTATAGGGCAAGAACTTTGAATTAAATAAACGCCTAAAAAGGACATATACTAATGTAATCCGTTACTGATAATTTACGGAAACTCGAGTGGCAGTATACTCGTTATAATGGTTACCATGTGTATGCAAGTTCCGTGTCTTGTGACTATGGTTCCTTTGCTGATTAATTGGGAAATATAAAACAATACACTGCTCTAGTGATCCTTGTAATCTCAACCTCGATGTATCTACATGCCCGTAAATATTCCATATACATGTAGGGAAAACCTCCACTTTGAGATAGATTAGATTAACTAACAGCTGAAAGATTTGGTGGAAAGGAATCAACCACACCTTGAGCCGCCTGTGCATGAAGTTATTGTTTCACAGTTTCAACTGATGAATGATACAACGATAACTAAACAAAAGCATTGGCGGAGGAGCATATGCGCAGAAACACTTTATCATTTAAAAATACGCCTATACCCTATACCCCCCCTTAATCCCAAATCTATATTACCGTTAAGTCGGAAATTTTGCCTCTCTAGCGCGAAACCTCAACTTTTTTTTAATAAAAGAAATATTTAGAATATACCATAGCACTTTTATAACGAAAAATGAGCCAACTGAACGAAAAATCAATGTAATTACCGTCGTCGGCAAAATTCATGAGAATATTTTAAAGATTAAATATTTTTAACCAACCTATTTTAAATCAAGAAATGTATTACACAATCTTTTTTTCAATAAAAAATATTCATTCGAGAATCCAATTTCCAAACGTAGTTCTAAAACTTTAGGGGGAAAATGGGACGCTAAAATGGGGAAGGGAAATAACAGAGGAGGAATAAAGGAATTAAGAGGGGCGAGTGTATATGAATTGGCAACTTATATTTAGAAAACATACTACGAAATATATTTAAAAAAATGTATGTACTTCAAAAAAAATGATTATATAATTTCAAACAAAATGAATATCTTACCTGCTGCTCTCTGTCTTCATGGAGTCCCACACGTTACAATTGAAATCATCGTAACCGGCCAACAGCAGCCGCCCTGACTTGCTGAATGCCACACTAGTGATACCACAGATGATGTTATCATGGCTATACATGGCCAGCTCCTGGTCGGCCCTAATGTCAAAAAGTCTACATGTGGCGTCGTCACTGCCCGTGGCGAATGCAAAACCGTTGGGAAAGAATGTAACGGCGTTGATGTCAGATTCGTGGCCGGGGAACGTCTGTTTGCAAAGACCCTCCCGAATGTCCCATAGCTTGGCGGAGGCGTCGCAAGCTCCTGCAAACAGCATAAAAAACCGACTTAAGTAATAATCATACTGAGTTTTTTTAGTCGCTGTAGAATTAATGTTTTAACGACTTTTGTCATATCTAAAGGGCATTTTCATTGCGTTTCACAACAAGTTTCGTGTATACGTTTATGTCTAGACATACATTATATATTCATTCTCTTTATTTCGAGTTAAAATGTATTGAGATGTTGAATAGGAAATTACTAAAATGGTGTACTATATCACACCATATATTATGATAAGATAAATCAATAAATCAGGGCATCAAGATTTTTGACATCTTAAATTATATTATTTCCTGAGGGTTTTCAAGCTGGTAAAGTTTGTATTTACATTATAATTTTGAAACAATCACTTTTTAAGCGGTTTCGGATAACAAGACGATTTGTGAGACAAGATTATTTCCAAATTTTCAATAATGGAATAAAGGAATAAAAACAATACATATACTAGTTCTGGAAGGTTAAAAATGAAACTTCGCAGTCTGTAAATAGCATTTTTCCACTTTTAGGTTGGAACCTCATAATCCCAGTGTGTCAGCAATTTTTAATAGAATCAGTCACAGAAATATGTTTCTAAAATATTTACTGTTTGAATAGTATAAAACACATTACTCCAAAAAAATGTTATTTCTGAGATTTCAGGTTAGAACATTACTTAAACATTCTTTGTATACCAAGTCAGATTAAGACTCAGCATTAAATATTACAACCCCATCTCACCCTGACCGTACTAAGTTTGTGTAATTATCAAAAATTTGACAACTGATTAGTGTTTGATGTTAACCAATCATTGTAAGAAGCAGATGTGCCATCTACATATGTAGGTATGTAGGGAGTCTTCAAAGACGTAATCAATGCTTTGATCCTATCTCATCTCCGAAGAGATCCTCTAGCACAATGTATGATTGGTCTGATTTCCTTTCAGTTCTAAGGTCCTTGTAGATTCGCCTACAAAAACTGCTTCCTCCAATGAATGGTTAACCTTGAAAGTAACCCATTTCCTCTAATATTGGAAATAAAGCTTACAGGCTGGAGCAGCTAAAGAAATAGGTTACGTACCCGACACAAACGTGCGCATGTCTGGCGACAGCGACAACGACATCACGTCTCCGGTGTGCCCCAGGAACGAGGTGACTTGCTGTCCCGTCTCGATGTCCCACAGCGCGCAAGACATGTCTCCCGAGCTGGTGACGATCTGGTTGTCGTCGAGGAAACGGCAGCACGATAGGTAGCCCGTGTGGCCGGGCAGCTCCCTGCTTACCCTCACGTTACCCTCCCTAGTTTTTAGGCTATATATAGAGCAAATGTTATCTAATCCGCCGCACGCTACGAAGCTTCCTGAAGGCGCGTACGCGCAGGTCATCACCCATGATGATCTAAGTGGGATGGCGTGAACCTGGAAGAGAACGGGTGGTGGTTAAATGCCGGCTTTTGTTTGACTATGAATGGAAAAGGTAGTTCCGGAGTGGCGCCGGAACCTTCAGTGCAGAAACAAAAACCTAGACATATGTTGTAAAGATTGTGGGTAGAAGTACATTGGGCAAACAGAAATATAAGTTTTGGTTAGACTTAAAGAACGTATGGCTCGCTTAAAATTTAAAAGCACAGGAAACTCAATTCGACTTCAGCTAAAATTATCAAAGCCCAACGCGTTTTTGATGTTAGCTCAAAGTATAAATAAAATATAATAAAAAATAAATGCTTATTATTATTTTTACTTATGTCTAAACTATTCTCATTATTATCTATGAAATAAATTCTAACTAAATATTGTTTCGTCAAGATATGAGGTCATAAAGAAGAAAAATAGAAATATAAATATTAAATGGGTCACCATATTTTTGTTCAAATACAGTACGCATTTATAAATGTAATAAATCACTTTAAGAGATAAAGTGGTATCAGTTTGCGAATTTATTGCACCTAATACGAATTTCTATTTTACTTTTTTCATTATACTATACTTATTGTACACAATATCTGGTAATAATAGTGTGTAACAAAATTGCTGCCTGATGTTATAGTCACAGAACATGAAAAATCGATAATTTGGGCAGACTCAAATAAATTTGCCAAGTGGCACAATTTAGATGAAAAAATTTGCAGTTTTATGTTTTCAGAAGTGAGTAATAATAATCTACTGTCAGCAACGACAGTCGTCAGACACCTACTTTTTGAAAGTTGCTTCAGTTGCTCATAATTTTAAGTTGAACGAAAAATATCATAGAAATTCAAAAAACCCTGTACTATAAAAAATAAACGGATTAATATGCTTTTAGAATTCGCAGTTTCATAAAAAAAAATTCATGAACAGCGATTTTTACGAAAACTATAAGAATTTTACTTTTTTAGCGATATATTTTCACTTAGTCTACTTTCACACTTGAACTTATTAGACGCATAATTTCAAAAGCTTGCTCCAGGTTCGTTGCTGACTGTATATTAATATATTTCAACTTTTTCTCTGATAGAACTGAATTTATACAAATGTACCTACATATTTATACAGTGCATTATTTTGCACTCCCCTTATGATCTTTCATTAAACTAAAGTTTAAGGAATTAGGAATTTGGTTATCCGTCTTCTTTCCTCGTTTTAAGTTAAAATTTAAAACGATCTCGCATAAACTGAGTTTACGATAGTCACAATTTTTTTAACAATAATCAACAAAGTGTCAATTATCACTAGAACGAGGTACTTGCCTCGGCAATACATTGGTGACGCAGGTCGTGTCTAAAACTTGTTCATCTCGTTTCCAAAACTTTTGGAAACAGTTCAGTTTTGGAAACGAGATCGTGCGTTTTGTTGTGTAATATGTGTTATTCATTATAAAATTTGTAATTATTGAGTATATTGATTAAAAATCTCTTTTTGTTATTGTACTTACTGAACGAAACGCATGTATATGTTTCACAGAGACAATACCCCGCTTTTATTATTACTGACAATGAGTTATTTATACTGAAATGCAAAAAAAAATCCTAAACGTTTTGAAACTATAATAAATTCATTCAGAATGTTGCCTTATTGGCTAAATGCTTAGCCAGAATAATGCGGCTGGTAATATGTATATAGTAAGTATCCCAAATGTTTTGTATTTGGGACATTAACATGTAGGGGGATGTCGTCAGGGTTGGGCCACTGTTTAGGTTGGGGCACGGCTATTTCTCGTATATAACACGTGTTGCCTCTGTGTTTATAGCGTGGAATTATTATTCTCAATGACAGAAAACTTTTCAGAGCATTGCTTGTCACGGAGATTGTCTGTAAAAAGTTTTGTGCCTTTGTCTTGTTTTCGGTAATACGAAAAGTTTTGTAATAACCGTGAAAAACGACTCAAAACACGGACAAAAACGATATCACCGCCAAAGTAAATATATATTTCCATTATGGGGTTAACCATTAACAAGTTCCCAAAGGAAACATTTTATTCCCTAACCTGTTTGCCTGTAGTGTATAGCGATTGAAAAAAGGCTTGTCGTCTAGGTTGGGCCACTCGTGTAGTCAGGGTTGGGCAACATCGTTTTTTTCCGACAAGTAAAATAACAGTCTTGAGCCAGTTTTTCGCACCGCAGAGCATTAAATAATTCATTGCCGCAATGAAAGTAGGTAATGTTTTATCAATACAAAAAAATAAACAATCGTTAATATAATGATAAATAATATACGATTTTAAGAATAAATTAAAAAACAAAATAAATCCAACAGAATAAAAATCATAGCAAAACAACAATAATAGAATAAAAATAATAATAATAAAAATTAATAACAAAACTTGATCATTTTGATTAATGTTGATTAATGAAGGTTTCTCATAAAAATGATGTAGAATTGAATGAAAAACAATAAAAAGTAACATATTTATATTTGTTCACTAAAAATTATTTTAGTACATATTTCCTCGATAATCACTAGTGGCCCAACCTAGACTGCAATGTCCCAACCTAGACTGCAATGGCCCAACATAGACTGCTTTTTTTTCCGTTTTGTTAATAACTTTCTTTTTTTTATAACGCGCAACAATTCGCCCTAATTAAAAGTTCCTTATGACGTGACTGTGCAAACTTTCAAATAATACGTCAACATTGAGAATATTCGAATATAAACAAAAGATACAGGGCAAAGTTAAAAAGTAGCCCAACCCTGACGACATTCCCCTATTTATATCGATATTTATTTCGATATATCGAATTAAAATATCGATACAAATATATCAATATCGATCATATATCGATACAACCTTGCTAACGCTAGTTTGAACCAAGACGACCCAACGGCTTACCTTATTGGTGGTATGACTATCCCAAACGATAAGTTTGCCGTCCTGCGATGCGGAGACGAGGTTCCTCGAGTCGGAGCCCCAGTGCATGGCGTAGATCTTCGCCAGATGGCCGCGTAGGGTGCGCCGCGTCCGCATCTGCACCCGTCCGATGGGCTCGAGGCTGGCGGTCGCCTGGACGAGGGATGTGTCGCACGCCGCCTTGCGGGCATCCTGCGAACACACAAACAACACATGAGAACATTCATTCGCGGTGCCGTTAACAAAGGGCTATTAAAAAGTAGTAGCACAGCATCAGTAGTAGAGCGAAAATAATTCCGGCCGTCGTCATTCGCTATCAGAAGCTACAGATCCGGACTTCGACGTTAGTAGCTCGACGGTGTGGCTCTATTGTTGTTAATTATTTTGTCTAAAGTATTGTGTCTTAAATGCAATTCTCAGGTTTTTCTTTAATCGGTTTCTTTGTGTGTAAGAGGACCAATATGACGACTGATAGTATCATTTTGTATCGCTACATCACATATTTTCATTTTTCGTTCTAAACGTTTGGTAATATCTATTACGTCATTTGCAAATGTATGGTGGGGAATAATTTCAATTATAAAAAACTATTTTCGTCATTTTTGGTAACGTAATGTATTTAAGGAGGTTAGTCACTGAGGTGCGGGGCAAGGGGGAAACTCCTATCTCTTCCATGTATAAGAAATCAGGGTTCCGACTTGCAAAAGTGAAATGTCGATATCATATTTTTTTAATTTAAGATGGAACTTTCTGTGCAATATGTTTGTAATGCACGATAAATTAATAATTTATTATTATATACCAACTTTGGACAATGAAATAATTTATTGACGGCGTTTTTAAAAGTCGATTTATAGTTGGAAAGTACGGCAACGCTGAACGGTTTGAAAGGTTTGCTTTCAGCAGTTGGCTAGGCTACTCGGCGAAAATTGTTGACAGAAAGTAATTCTAACCTCAAAAAGTTTGTCTGTAATGGTTCGGCCAAGCGGAAATTTTGATAAATAAAATGAGAAATCTGATAGATTATGTAGGAAAGGTCGTTTTATTTCGGCAAAACAATTACGGAGAGTGCAATGTGGCGTTGAGGCAAGGAAGAAACGCAAAAAGGAACAATTAGGAGAGGCGGCGTTGCCGCGTTGACAGACCGCCGCGCGCCGGCCCGATTGCGTGGAACATTCAACATTAAATTGATAATTGCGTGCAACATAGCTGGTCAATCATGTCCATGTAAATCTATTCTTCTTAGACGTTATTGCTATGCGTATACAGTTTCAGATTTTTCTAATTATTCAAAAAGTAGTTTTTATCAAATTCAATAGCTACGTCCATAAGAGCTCCATGTTAAATTTCTTTTTTTGATGATTTTTTTTCTCGCAACTAGATGGTGAAAAAATCCCAAACAATTCTGAAGATAATTTTATTACTTGAAGAATATACATCGACAATTTCATCAACTTTTAATTATTTTTATAATTCCAGACGAACCTCCTTAATTTTATTAACGAGTAAAGTTGGGATACGGCGTCACAACACATAGACAACTCGAGCAGCATGTGATGGGAGTTGGCTCGATTTGATTTGAAGTAGTCATGTGTCAGCTGGAGCTGTTGTAATACGCTCCGCTATTGTTTTAATACGCTAAGTTGTGACATAATTTGCAAAAGTGGATCCGTCGTTTAAAAAAAAAAACGTTACGATTATTTTTGGTAGTACCAGCGAACTAAGAAATTTTTCTGCGCTCGCGTTTATACAGTGTGATTCAGAAATAAACCGACACAGAGAAGGGGCGTGTAATCGCTATCTTACTTAGACCATACGGTTTATTGGAAAGTAATAAGAATAAAAAAGTTTCAGAATGAAATTCCGCATAAGAAAAAATATTAATTATCTTGTTTAAGATTAACTTTACAGCGGATAAATTAACTTCAACTTACCACCAGTTAAGGCCCATAATGAGCATGTTTCAGTTGGGTCCTGCAGGTCAGATGGTTATCGAGATTTTTTATTTTTGGGGCACCTTTGGAGGTCTGTACCTCCTTGGGGGTGCAACTCAACGCAAAAGGGTATATCGTCATATTTCGAGTTGAGCTACACTCCCCTGTTCTGTGTCGGTTTACTTCTGAATCACCCTGTATGTGAGCAGTAACCTGGATCCGGCTCTGACATTTACGTAACTTACGATATTCTTATTTAGATCCAGGCTCTGGCGAATAGGCAGACGGCAACTGCGAAATGTTAATTTCAGGAGTCGGACACGGAAGAAAGGAGTCAATTGCCCCGGATGCAATAAAAAATATGACGTATCGATTAGTGTGCAACAAGTAGAAAATGGGCTGTTCTATTTATATTCTATACAGTTCAGTATGCAGAAAGATCGCACGGTCCTTCTCCGAGCTGACCTGACTTGACTCCGTATTTCTTGACCCGACTCCATAAACAAATACGCATAAAAAAAGGCGTCTCAAAGCCATGATAATTTCAAAGAGAAGCGTTTTAGGCACGTAAGACAGAGATAGAGCAAAATAAATCGAGTAGGAACACGCAATCGAGTTTGCGCACTAAATTTTCGGATATTCATGCCTATGGATAGGCAGATTTTTAAAGGATGACGACATGGTGACCTACAGGCGGTAGGGATGAAGGGATGAATAAAGAAACACTTGTGAATGATGATATTTGCAGTTGCTTTTGAAATGGTCTTAATGGATGTGAAGAAGGTCATGTTTAATGAAAAACTTTCCTTGTATGTTAGTGCCGAAAATAGTACAGAAGCAAATGACAGTGGATTTTAAAGCTGAAGTGTTACACCGATATCACCGATATATCGACAGAGAACGATATTCTCAGGAATATTAAAAAAAAAAACAAAATTCAGATTCATATACATACTAGTTTTTAAACAAAAATTATCTAATAAAATAAGATCTTATACGATTACAGACAAAATGTTTAGGAAACAGCTTTCTGTAACAGCATTTTATTATATATTTTTTTAGTTAGTTTAAGGACAAAAAGTTATATATACATAACACACCACCTATCAGTTTTTTAAGTAGACATAATTATAAATTCGTTTCGATAGATATTGAAAATATTTGGATTTTGACGCAGAAATCAACATTTGGAAATATAATTTTAATTGAAACAGACGCTTGATTAAACACAAATATTATTTAAATAACATTTCCGTTAAATTTAAATGGTAATTCCCAATTCTATATGACTGCCTGTTCAACAGAATTCGAATGTATATGTATGTATACGATTATATAAAGTGTAGTTAGTATGAAATAGTAACTAATGTTGGTCGGTAGTATCTGGGGAATTAGTTCATCTTTTGTGGTTATTGTACGTCCATAAATATCGCTACAGGATGAGGATTTGGACTTTAAGACTTCACCACAAAGCGCTAAAACGTTTTAGATATTTATATAAAATGCCAAGTATTGTTATAGTCTATAGTACTTTTAACAAATTTCAAGGTAATCTTAAAGCGTCGAGGAGTTAGTTATATGCAAAGAAAAAAATATTAGTCCCATTTAACACCTTTAACAGTATTATATTATAAATAAGCAGGCTAAATAGGTATTAAGTCCCACGTTTGTGCCACAAAATAGTTGCTTTTGAAGGAATCCTTTACCTCAAAACCTTATATTTTTCTCTTAAGTTCGTTCGCAATGGTACATCAAATGCACTACCATCAAATTTGGACATTTTCAATGTTGCAGCGATTACCATTCATTTTCCGTTTCAAGGGCTGACTATTACTAACTGGAAATTAAAAACTGTTCTCTCCAGAAGTACTACCACATCCACATAGAGAATACAAAAATAGTTTATCGCGTTGGGTTAAAATTAGAATTTGCTGTCTGAGAGTAATTGAGTTGACAGGAAAATCGCCGCATATGAATTTCGAGGCCTTCCAAGACAAAATATGTATATATACCTACGTGTGTACGTACAATGCATATATGTATGTATATCTAATTTTGAGTACGTCTGTCAATATGTATGTACAATACCATTGCAGGATTATTAGATATATTTTTTTATATTAATAATTATTACCAAATGCATGGAAAAATCGATGGGTTCATTGAAGAATTGTGTTTTGTAAAGGTTTTTTTTTTAAATTCAAAAATATGTTGTAAACATATTTCTCATGACTTAATAATGTTACTTAATATAACATGGGACAAGTATTGTTTTTTAAATACCCAATTTTAACGATTTCTAAAATTGTAGTTAAAATAGTTCTCACATCTATTTAATTTTCTGTCCGGCCACATCCCTAAAATTCGATTACTCTTTTTTTTATTATCATAACATAGTATAAAACAAAGTCGCTTCCCGTTGTCTGTCTGTCCCTATGTATGCTTAGATCTTTAAAACTACGCAACGGATTTTGATGCGGTTTTTTTTAATAGATAGAGTGGTTCAAGAGGAAGGTTTATATGTATAATACATGCATACTATAGTAGAGAACACTAATAATTTTAGAGGTTTCTAATGTGATGTCGTAAACCGTGCGAAGCCGGGGCGGGTCACTAGTTTTTAATATAACTACAATGGGTCAATCTGAACAAAAGGAAACCTTAAAATAAATGGATGTCTAAATTGGTTTTCCCATTATAGTTAATGCCATCAATGTTAACGACATACCACAAAGGCAAGAAACAAAGAAGAGTTCACAATTTACTAGTTTTCAAGGAAAAATTACACTTTTCTGTACCTGAATCGTATAGTTTTACGTCTACATCCACATGGTGACGTGGAAATATAAGATGTTCTAATAACTAGAATAAAAAATAAGGGAAATACTAAAAATATATAGACACATAGGAGGTGTGTAAATTAAGTAATGAGATTGATTTTTTAAAAATTTTTTATTCGAATAGAATTACAATTCAGTAGTCAAAATAACTTTCTAGGGAAGCCACACAGCGCTGGAGACCTGGTTCTTCCATTCCTCATAGCAGTGCTGGAACTCAGGTACTGGAATAGCCTTCAGTTGGTCGGTTACAGCCGTTTGAATGTTTTGTATGATCCCAAAATGACGTCCCTTGAGGTGATTTTTTAATATTGGGAAGAGAAAAAAGTCACAAGGACTCAAGTCAGGTGAATATGGAGGCTGAGGAGCCACTCTTTGTGGACAATACTCAAAAGTCTGAAGCAAAACCTGATAGCACACCGTTGCTCAAAATTAATGTCACTCATTTTTAAAACGCACTATAAAAAGCCGGCTTACGAAAACAGTCACAAAGAACAAACAAATGACCACCGCCCTTCCAAGTGCCGTCTCCGCAGTGTTGCTAGATTGGACACTTCGTTGCGAGTCTTATTACTTAATTTACACACCTCGTATGTGTGGCCAAAAATGTTGTGGCGTGTCGTCTCATAAGTTTTTGAGGTAGAGGAATTCAAATATCACATTATTAAGGCTCTACTCTCATTTTACTTCCATAGCCAAAATAGGTCGTATAAGTTATAAATCTCATAAAGGTCAAATTTGTCATAACAGTTATAGTGGTCATATGGGTCATATAGCTATGTATATAGGTAATAAAAATCGTATCCAAAAATCACAGTTTTTAAGATCATAACTTGAGTTTTTAGCGATTTACTCTAATTAAATTCGGAAAAATTGCCATATTAATTAAAATACACACTATAATTCCTTAATATATTTGAACACTGTACTACGAATATATGAGGGGTACAGATGCAAAGCTCACATTATCCATAATTTTTCGAAATAGAGTTAGTGGTGCTTTCTTGTTCATCGTATTGAACTACACCATTTTAAATTTTAAACGTGGTATAAAACTCACATTTTCGTATTTAGAACTTTTTACTGTCAACATTTTTTGTACTTTGCAATTTTAGGTTCATTATAAAAATATTTCACTTCGTCAGTCAATGATGATAATAAAACCGTATTCTAAGTATTTTGTGCAGCTTTTTATTTTGATTATGAACTACCATATTACATAAATTTTTTATTGATATACCATTGAGTTTGTTTGTAAGTTCCTTTTCTTAGCTTAACTTCATGAATTTTAGTGTAAAAAATAATATTATGTAGAATAGTTTGGAGAAAAACGACCATTATACAAAAAGTTGTATCAAAACTCACATTATCCAAATTTTAATTCACTTTCTTGGAGTCAAATATTGTTGTGCTGTTATTTCACTGTTTAAAAAGTGGATAATGTGAGTTTTGCATCCATACCCCTCATATACGCCTGGTTTATATTAAGTGTTAGTTAATTAGTGTCGGTTTATATAGCGTCGTTTAGGATACAGCATCACACAACTCAATTTTCACAAATTTACAGTAGAGCAAGAAAAACTGATGTATGCTATGTTGCCAGAAGATTTTAGTTGTGTGAAGTTGGTAAAACTGCGGATAGCAGTGCTGCGGGTGGATAAATGAAGAAACTAAATCCTCCTCAGTTTGGCCAAAAACTGAGTTGTGTGATGCTCGAATTTCAATTTATTACTGAACTCACCTCGTACACAATAGGTACTGAAACTCTAGTTGTTATCAGAAGAAATTTAATGTTTACATTTCTACGATTTCCTGATTACATTTTTTCCACAAAATTATATTCTGTCGACCAGCGTGCATGTGAGTAATCCTTTGTTATCGCTTTGTTTAGACCGCACGTCGTGAAAGTACACGGAGTTAAACCAGAACAACGGAAGTAGGACTCTGTTTGGAAACACTGGAAATATCAATGAAAACACAGCGAGTCTATTAAAATAGGTCAAATGTTTGTTTTCACCAAACCATACTCGTCACCTTTTGTACTTTTTATTTGAGTAATTCGATAAACCAATATTGTTTCTTTATGAGGCAACTGCTTATAAGGAGAATAAAAAAAATCAATATATTCCCAGAGGCGTCGCATATTCAATTTAAACAAAAGTAACCTACATAATAATATTAGTAAATAAAACACGTACATACAATATATTCACTGATCTGTATATTAAATTGACAGGCAGTAGAGAATCCCTATTCCGCCCGTTTCGGCGGATTTGAACAATAGCCATTTTGTAAGTCAGTAAGTAACTCTGCGTCTGTGCAATCAGCTGTTCGTGTTTATAAATTCTCTATCTCTATATTCAAGTCTCTTTATTTTATATTAAGTAGAATAATATTGTTCATTTACTTTTCTAAGAATCTTGTTAAAAATAGTTCTTGTGCTTGAATAACAGGTAGCTGTACACATTTTGAAGTAATGTTTATTTTTTTGTTATTTTAAGGTTTCATCTAAAATGTTTAATCTAATTGGAAGCATGAGTGCAAAATATGGGTCTGCAAGTCATGTGCCAACATTATACTATAAAATGATTATATTATGAAAGCAACTTGTCAGTCGCCGAATTAGAAACCTAAAGTCGGTCTCAAAACCTAAAAAACCTAAAGTCGGACGTCATTGTTATTGTTGTTCCAGCTAATTTTTGTTTTAAAAACGGTCGACATATAATTCAACCCGCGCATGAGCACCGAAACGGTGTATAGCGTGTTCGGAACGTGTTGCTAGAACAAAAATGTTCAATGTTGACAATCAATTTTCGTTGGCAAGCTTATTCCTTCCGTTTACCTTAGTCGTATCTACTACCCGTTTCTGATCTCCTTGCAAACAAGACCACAAAATGCAATAGTTAAAAAACTGGACTTCTAAAACTAAGCAAGATCACTTCCAGTCGAAAATAGATAGACGTCATTGGGATGAAACAAAACTCTATGGGCAAGGTCTGTAAACAAAATGAGAAACACCCCTTTGGATTAAATATCGGTACCCGGTCTATATTTAGAACGACTGTTTGGAAAACTATTTCCAGAGCTTGAAGAAGTGCGAAAACGCCCGTCTGTTGGTGTTCTGAACTTTATTAGAAAACATTAATTGATGAGGAAACAATACACGAGGGGTCACAGAAAGTTAGAGTTGAAGTATAGGATCGATAAGTAAACACAACCCAGCCTGTATACTGAGTGTTTGGGTACTTTTTTTATTCTCCAATATATTTAACTATTTAACAAAAAGTTTTTGATGAACGTACGAGATGTGGCTATTAAATAACCGAACTGATGCTGCTACCAGCGCGCTGCGAGCATGTCGCGATAAGTTTGAATAGAACTGTGTCTGGTGACACTTTCCGCTCAATTTGACTATAGCAGTCGTTTGAATTAATCTACGCACCAGTGACGCGTCGAAAAAATGTAAAGTGTTCAGATGGAGCAACGGGTTAATCTCAAGTTTCTTGTTAAACTGGGGAAAACTTTTGCAGAAGCGTATACAATGTTAAAATAAGTGTACGGGAATTAATGTTTATTCCGCACACAAGTTTCTGAACGGTTTAAACGGTTTAAAGGGGGACGTGAAACGACCGAAGACGATACGCGCTCCGGACGGCCCTCAACGCCAAAAACGGACTAAAACATTGAAAAAAATCGGTAAATTAATCCGCGAAGATCTTCGTGTAAGCATCTGAGGGCTTGCTGAAATAACAGGGATCGACAAATTATGTGTTCGCCAGATTTTGCATGAATGAACATGCGCAAAGTTTGCGCAAAAATGGTAGCAAAACTCCTCACTTCCGAGCAAGAGGAATCAAGAATGAACATTTGCGCTGACATTCTAAACAACATTGACACTGATCCAGGCTTGTTAGACATGGTGATTACTTGTAATGGATCGTGTTTTTATTTTACTTATGACCCCGAAACAATGCGCCAAATTCATTGGAAGAGCCCGAACTCACCAAGGCAAAAAAAAACACACATTCAAAGCGACGATGATCGTCTTTTTTGACATTCGAGGCATTGTTTACGTTCGCTGGGTCCCTGAAGGTCAGCCGGACAGCCGACCGGCTGTCCGGCCGGTCAATCAACATTATTACATCGAGGTTTTGACGGCTATTCCGTGAGTGTGTGAGAATACGAAGACCCGATTTGTGGAAGACTAAATCATGGAAGATTCACCAAGAGAACACACCGGCCCATTATGTTTTGTCTTTGAAAGGTTTTTTGCAAAATACGGCATTACTGTGAACATCCACCATACTCGCCCGACCTTGCCCCCTGTGACTTTTTTTATTTTCCAAGGTCAAATCGGCGCTGAAGGGGACAAGATTCGAAAGTGTGGGAACGGTTAATGCAAAAACGACGGAGGTTCTGATCCAGTTGACAGAAGCTGACTTCCAGCACTGCTTTGAACAATGGAAAAGTCGTATGGAGCGGTGTAGAGATCGCCAAGGGGAGTACATTGAAGGCGAACAAGTTGAGGGCTACTGTAATTGATAACGAATAGAAAGTGTTATGACAGCAGTTCGGTTATTTAATACCCACACCTCGTATGGCATAGTTACAGTGGAATAGTCTGAACATAAGATAGTCCTCAGAGTACTTGAGACAATTACATCGAAAACAAAAGTCTCAAAAAGTACCCATTTTACAATGCTCAAAGTAAACTGTCCTCTACCCAAACCTCAAAAAAATCCAAAAAGTTCAAAACCCTTTGTATTTTCTTTTTATTTGTTTCATGGAAGAAAACAGTGTTTTATATTCACGTGAGTATTTACCCGTTCCTATGTATGTCATTATTGTAAGCTCTTATTATCATTTAATATCGTCCAGACTTCCATTTACAGGAAAATCTAGTAAACGCCCGCATTGGCCACTTATTCTAAATGGTAAATGTGTGTTTTTTTACGATCTCGAGGAACGACGCGAAAACAGCAGATTGTGCACACAAAGGGGGCCCCTCATTTCCACAGAGAAACCGCAACTTACGCAGGATGTAGCGTAATATCCCCCCTTGCCTGGTGATGAATATATCGAGTTACCGGACCGGTCGGTCGATATTCCAGTAAAAAGTCCGCGTAGGTAGATTGAGAAGGGTCGAAAACGCGCGACGCAGTGGCGTCTGTCCGGTACGCCCCAACGGGGGGAGAATATATTTATTGCTTCGATGACACGCCCTCCAAGTCTCGAGGCCTGCGAAGTTATCTATCACCCTCAAATTCGAATTGTCCTAATTTATTTATGGCACGAGAAATGCCCATGTTTGTCCAATAATTTGGAGATTTTTTGCACACCTTCAGTTACAAAGATTCGAATGCATTTCTAAATCGAAACCTTCTATAGGCGTTTGGACAGCAAAAAATAACAAAAACGTCACATCATCACGCTCGCACAGCAGCTGTACCATCACATTTTCTAAGAAAAACTTTTATCTCCTACGAAATATTATTTTAGACAAGTTAAAATGTGTAGCAAAAGGCACTTAAGCGCCTAATTAAAAGCCCCTATTTTTTTTTATATTTCTCATCTTTTTAATAACATTATTATTAAAAATATATTATTAAAAATATATTATTATAAGATAAAGGATTTAAATATTTTAGAATCAGTTTTATACCAGTTTCTAAATTTTATTTTTGTCCTGAATCCTTAAATCTGAAGTTTAAGTTAATTAAGTTTTCACTTGAGTTTACCACCTTATGGCGGTATTTTCTTTTTTTTTCGGTTAAGAACCACAGATATAAGAAATATTGAATAATAACAATTTTACTACCTGTATAGCTCGTTTTCCCAAAATTAACCTACAAAAAGAGAGAAAGAAGAATTTGTCATGAATTTTTTACCAAATTAAATCAACTGTTTAATAAATTAGTTTGACCAACAGCAGATTTTATGCACCATAATGAACCACTTTTTAAAATATGCCCTCTTTTTTTCCGTAAGGAGACATGGGACCCACACCATATTTTAGGGGGTAGTTACTAGACTTAAGTAGAAGGCTATAATGACAAAAAAATCTTCAGGGAAAACTTGCTAAATTTTTCCTCCAAAAATGGCCTCCGGGCAGATCTTGGAAATGGCAAAATATTTGCGAAATATTTTTTTTTCATAATCAGCCAGTAATTTTCAATCAGCCAATTTTACTCTGTAATATTAATAATATTATTTTTTATACTTGTGATTTGCAAAATTCTTATTTTGAGTAAAGAAACAACTATTTTAAAATCTCATAGGCGAAATGTTGGGATGAAATAAAAATTCAAATTACCATAACTTTTACAGATCTCAAAATGTCAAGAAAATTGTATTTACTTGGCCATTATGAAAAAAAAAATATTTTGCAAATATTTTTCATTTCCAAAATCTGCCCAGAGGCAGCCATTTTAGGAAAACATTTTTCGCAAGTTTTCCCTAAAGATTTTTTTTGCCATTATAGCCTTCTACTTGGGTCTAGTAACCATCCCCTAAAATATGGTGTGGGTCCCATGTCTCCTTCCTCCCCAGAACAGTCCCCTGCGGCACCCCCAAACTCCATTAGAACCGACGGTATTTCATATTACCACTGGCTGCTTTCGATTTGACAGAAAACATTCAGTAAGCTTAAGAGAATTTCCTTTAAAACCGACATTTTCCGTGGTGATTTTAAATAATTCTTTATAAGAGACAGTATTAAAGACTTTAGCTACGTCCCCGAAGATATACGCGCTGATTGGTGTCGTATTTTCGATCTTATATTATTTTTCATAACCGTCAATCATTAGATATACTTTTTTTGTTTTTATTTCGTATTCTACATTTTTAATGGTAGGTACCTTAAATGGTAACTAGACTATGCCCACCTATTTATTTTTTTATGTTTAATTACAATCTTTTGAGGGCCAGCCGACCTTCCAAACCAAGACGACCGAACTGTAATAAGAGAATTTAATTTAGCGGTGGATCGACGATTCCCATGAACTTGTGTTTTTTCTCTCTCCAACTGTAAATATACAAAGAGGAAGTATACAGGATAAGACCTTCTACATCTTTAAACAACAAAACGTTTCTGCGCATATGCTACGCCCCTAAAGCCCCACATGCGTTGCTAACTAACTTCCAAAATGGCTGCTGTTCAAATCAGCCGAAAATGGCGAAGAGTTTTAGTCTACTGAATTAGTGTACAGATCAGTGATCTCGATGATCCGACGCCAGGTTATGCTTATACATCTTAATGGAATTGGTGGAGCCACCACTTAATTTAGAAACTGTCGGAATCTGTACAGTTCACTGTGCACGTTTTCTCTTAGACGGTTTCCATGTATACAGTAAGCGGCACCCTAATACGTACATAGCCGAATGAAGGGCAATTGATAATTTAACTTCTTTATTGAGCAGATGGAAATATGAGGTGAGAACCAATCGCGATCTAGTCGCTAACGCAGGCGTATGAAAGGCATCCGGTCTGTTAGTAGGGCTGTTTGAGTTAAAATTTGAAATACCATTTTATACTTTATTCTGGTCTAGTGCCTGATTAGAAAAGTGCGTTATTACGAGCGTATTGTAGAAGCACTACATACATTCATAAAAATAAAAATGGTAATTTATCACATTGACCAAAAAGTTCAAATAATTAAATGGTATTTTGGTGGTCGGTCTGTAAGGGATATTAAAGCCATTTTTAATGAAAAATTTCCCAATAGGCGAGTCCCCGAGCGCTGTCGCGTTTGAATTTGACATGCGCAGATGCTACTAACATAAACATGGTGATTACGTCAGATTTCGGCGAATCTCAACAGAGGCGGACTGGGGTCATTATTATTACAAAACGATAGTTCACAGAAAATTAAAACGTACTAAGGGGCTAACTATTACAAAATGTAGCCGTATTTAGGTGTGGTAATGTTAGTGGTCCCGAAACATGGCACTTAAAAGAACTTACCCACGAAGCTCATAAAATTTCGACCTAAAATGCGAAAAAATTTGATTGACAAGTTATAAAGTTATAATGACATATATTTAATATGTCATATTTTGTGTTGTTGCCATAGATCACAAGTCGGTGATAGCAGTACACTATTGCTTTCTTCGTCTCTTGTTAAACAATTGCGGTTTCCTTACAATTGATTAGAATTTACTTCATCAATTTTACCTCTAAACCGACAAAATATTTGAGTCTTACTTTCCAACTTTTTATACCTGCCAAACGGATATTTGGAACAGGTCTGCCCTTAAAGGAAGACTCGTTTTTCCAGGGTATACCTGTTCCAAATTCCTGCTCCCATAATATCTGTTTTGAGACAAGGAACACTCTAATATTTCGTCAGATTAAAGGTCAAATTAATTAAGTAACACAAAATCAGCTGTAACAAAACTGCAAGTGTTTAACAAAAGACGAAAAAAGTTGCAAAAATATGCCCAGCAGAATATCATACGCTAGTTAAAAAGTAATGTTACTCTTTTTATCAAACAATTTATGAGTTTTAATTGGTAAGTCCTTTTAAGTTTCATTTTTCGTGACCACTGATATTACCACACCTAAATACCGTCGAGTAATAGTACGCTTCATAGTACGTTTATTCGAATATTCACCGATGTATTCTGATGTATTTTCTGTGTATCGCTTTGCAATAATAGTGACCTGAGCCCGACTCTGACCTGAGCTACGATTCGCCGCAACGTTGCTCTTTAGATTTCCGCTAAAAATCCCCACCAAAACCAAGCCCCGCCGGCCCAAGTAAATTCGCCTAACTATGACATAAAAATATATCATTTAATATGTTGTTAATATCCACCTATGTACGCATTAGGCTGCCGCTTACTGTATACGCACCCAAAAGTATTTCCAAGCTACAAAAAAACTAATGTTCCATTATTATCTATTTCGATTTTTTACTGGAAAAACAATACTTAATGGAACACCATACAATTTTTTATTTACTTAACCGAAGAAAAAATATCCATCGTAAACAAAATTCCCGCACTTCATTTATTTACTTGTTGTAACCATTGGGGAAGATTATTTTATTGGAGGCAGCTTGATTGAAGCCTGTTCGGATTAAGGCCATCAATCACGTTGTCGATTTCTCCAGTACAGGAGAGAAGATGGAACCTGCCAAGGGCGTTAATTTTTTTTTTTTGGATAGCCAAGTAACTACGCTGTTTTCGTACGTCCCGGCTTAATTCAAATTTTGAAGGATTACTTCAGATAAAAAATAAACTAAATGGATTTTGTCCGTAACAAAACAAATCTTTAACATAGACAGTTAGATAAACTGCCGTTTTGTTCTAACCAATATTTATACCAATGGGGTGCACTGTACTTAGGTAATGGCACATATGCAGTGGTGAGTTGTGCTAATAATACGTGGGGGTTGCAAATAAACATTTATTTTTAATTTTTCAAGACTGAATCTGAAAATTGGAAATTTGAATGCTCTTATAAATACTTACATACATACAGGGTTGGAACGTCCAAGATTTCAAAGCCGAGCATTAAAATATAGAAAAGAATAAGCTTTTCGAGTAAAGGGTACTGACAGAGAAATATTATATCCATAGTTGCCAGACTGATATGCCATTTTAAAACTTTTATGAGCGTTATTCTCTGTCTTTCGTGATAGGGTAGCAATAAAATATGTAGGCGGGACGCCCCGCCCATAAATTATAATGCGCACGTGTGAATTGAATTATTATATCGTTATTGGTCTAAGGAAAATAGGCACTTGAGTATTCCTGTGCGTACGCTGTATCCCGAGAAGTTAAATGTTTGTGTTAGTATTGTAGGCAATTCCATCGTTGGGCCATTTTTTATAAACGGTTCCTTAAATGCCAACTAATATTTAACAAATAAAACAAACTGTTTACGGACATGGACATGAAAGACCACGAAATTTAAATGATCTACGGGCCAGAATTGTACAAGTCCTAAATAATATTTCCCCTGAAGTGTTAGAAGTTAGAACGCGTAAGAACCGAGTTTTACGATAGACTAGGTTTTTGCGAAGCACAAAGGGGCGACATTTTTGAACCATAATCAATATCACATAATCAACGGGCATTTTTTCGTTCTTTCGTCTTATAACCGGGTTGATTTATATTTTTATTTTTTTATTTTTTATAGAACTTCAATTTTATTTTCTTACAGACCGGTTAGTTAAGGAATACAAATATTTGAAAATAAATACAATTATGTTCGTACACTTGTTTTAAGGGTATGGGATAATTGTAAAAGTCAGAATTACGTAAGAATTTCGTTTCATACAGCTAAGTCGATGTACACATCCATAGCTGCGAAAAAGTGCTGAGTTGCATTCAAATACGGCGATAGACGCCTATCGGCGAATAGGTAGGTAATACCCCACTCCAAATTTATATTACGCGCAGGTCTCATTCGATTCTAATACGTGCACAAGCGTGAAACAATGTGGCATCTAACTGTCTTTATCTGTCCTTACTGGTGTCTTTTAACTTATTCTCGTCTATACATGTATCGCCAATATGTAAAGGTGCAATTTCCTAGGGTGTATATACTTGTGTATACCTAGTTTAAAATTTAAAGTTATTAGATTATTCATAACAATGTTATGGTAGAAAGCGTATTATTGGAACACAAAAGTCGACACGACAGTATTTGTTTTATCAGATAAAACAAATATTATCGCAATTATAGATAAATAGTCGGCTAATTTTTGCTTCTCTAGATACTATTTCATTATTTCTTGGGAATTCTAGAATACTAGAAGATTTGGAACTCTAAAACACCATTTCTTCTTCGCATTCACTTAACATTGTTAATGAAAATACCATTGAAAACAATTGCTTTTTCCAAATGGTCTTTTAGAGCAAGGTCAAACACCGCACTAAAGTTAATTAATCCTCGAAAACCTATGAAATTAAAGGAATACGTGCTCATCATGCCATGTCCTCTCAATGCAAGTTCAAATGCACCACAAAACGCACACAGTTAATTATAATATGTAAAATGTAGCGATCATGTATCATTTTCATTTCATTTTGTAGTTCAATGTTTCTTCGATACATATGTTGCGTATAGTTGAGCTACAACATTTACTTTTCCAAAAAGCGTATGTTGCGCAATATTTTTCATTTCTTGTGCCGACACTACGTGGTTTTTAATTCGGTCACCTAAATGATTTTACGTAGTCAATCCCATTTTTGTCCATTTATTGTTCACCACCAAATAATAAGCAGGGCAAACAAAAAGCGCATTTTTTTTATAATACAAATCCATAAATTTTTTTCATAAATGTCGCGTTTGATTTTTTAAAAACACTTTTTTTTAAAAAATATTATCTGCAAAAGGAATAAACCTGAAAAAAAGGAAAAATTAAATCCCTAAAAAAAAAAAATTTTTTTAAAAATTATTAATTATTTGCCCCCCCCCCTTTTCCCCCCCCCCTCGGGAAAGGGGGGAAAGAAGGCAAGGGGGGTCCTTTTTCCACTCAATCATACGCCGATATATCACTACTCATGATACGCGCGTATCATGTAACGAATAAATAAAGTGGTTATATTATGTTAAATTTGTCTAAAATTATAATAATTCCCTTCTTCAACTCAGCGATTCGATTGTTTTTGAGACATAGTGCATAAGAATGATAAATATGTTGACGCCTTTTGCGTTAAAAATAGCTGAATAACTTAATCCTTTTTATTATCTTTTATTTTTATATTAAACTTACTCTTATGTACTTACTCTTTATTTTGATTATAATATTAAAAATAAATCCTAGGTACTATTGCTTAGTGGTTTGTTTATCAATGTTGTTAAAAATACAAGTTCTGGTTAATTAAGTTTGTCACTAGGATACGATATTGCGTTGAGATCCCTAGTTATAATAAATAAATAAGCAGGACCCCACACTCCAATACGTATTTCTGTATCGCCCACTAGCAAACAAACACTGTAGGTAGCTATAAGCTTGATGTAGTCTAAAAGGGATGTAGGGAAAAAATGTCAATTTGTTGGATCCTTCGTTTGAATATTTGTCACGTTCAGACGAATCTGATTATGATTTGGGGTAAGGTTCGAACGTAGTAATTTCAGACCGGCTTATCCCTATTTTTGAATTAATTTCTGTTTTGAAGGCAAAACTGGCGTTCTTCCACTGAATGACACCGTAGAAAAATATCCAAATTAGTTTACAGACAAGAATATAAATATATAAATACCGGAGACTATGTATTAGTTTCCGTTTTTTTATTTTTAAATATTTCCTGGAAGAAATTTTTGCAATTTGGAACGTGTCTTCCTACTAGATGCAAGTGGGCTTATTTTGTTATAGTGGGCATCTGCACCCCGCACTTTTCTTATGGATGAAGGGTCGGGGGTGATGGTTATCTGAGAGTAAAAAGATGTTATTTTGTTACTACATTCTTTTAAATGGTAAATTCTATTTGCTTTTTTTAACCCAATGAAAAGGGAAAAGCTTCTGCAATCCTATATGAGATTTCTATTATCCTTTCTCCTAAATAATAAATTAGATAAATCATCGGAATAAGAAATATCATAAGTGTTTGCTGTCATATCCGACGTCCGGTTTCGCTGGAAATTACTTATTACTTCATCAGTTTTTCGAGTCACCCTATACATTTTGTATTTTTTTTACTCCCTTATTCTTCCTGAATCTGCAAATAAATAGTTTTTTTATAGTTTATCGTTATAAATAAGGGATATATACTTTTAACCAATTAATGAAATACAGCAAAAGGAAAATTGCTATTCAAATATACAAAACTAAATATCGCTAGACTCAGAAAGATGAAATGCATCGAACAAATGCATAATATACAAGGCGTCACAAAAAAATCTCCGAATTATTGTTACTTCCGGCGAAACCGAAGTCGGATGTGACAAAACACTTCTTGTATACTCTTTAAGACTATCCTGCACTAAAATTTTACTTCATTCTCTCGATGTTTCTTGTGAATGTATTTTTAACAAGACCTTCTATAATAATCTTGAAACAAATTCAGATTTTTTTGGAAAATTCTGCATAATGTTTGCGTCTGAGTTTTTTCTAGCTTCAAAAAAAACCCACAGTATCGGCAGTGAGATGTTAAATTGAGGCACCCTGCACAAACGTTCGTCATATAAAAATTATTTTTTGTAGCAACTGAACGGGATATTTCTCATTCCTGGTACGGTCAGCTTATTGTATTTTCCTCGATATTTTCTGTTCCTAGTGCCGACGCTATTGGTATTACGGAACGAGACGTCGTCGTCGTCGACGACGACTACCGATCAATACAGTATACAGTTGTACACATGCTTGGGAAAGGCCGTAAAAATGAATAAGTGGCGTCCTTTCCAGTTACCCATCCTCAGCGACGACTCGCCAAGGTAGGCACAGACACAGCAGCGCAAAACGAGGAAATACAGTTTTTCTATTGATTTGCCTCTTGTACGTAAGTGGTACAGGGTACATCAGAAGTACGTAAATACGAGTATGTGCTGCCCTCATCCGATTCCAGTCGATACTAAGTTCAGTTACTATGCCCTACCTATGTAGAGTTCGCAAAACCGCTGTCTGTCCATTGGCGTGCTCTTATAGGTGCATCTGGTGCGTTCACTGTACGAGCCCTAACACCTATATGTTCGGACAAACGCATTTTTTGAAAAAAATTAATCATTGCCATGCAAAAATTTACAACCATGCTTTAAAAATCTAAAATATATAAAATTAGATACATTTGCAAGATAATATTATGCTGAAAATTATTATTAGCTTGGATTTGTTATGAATTTATGGCCAAAAATATAAAAATCTGCTAAAAATGCTGACAACTAAATGTTCGGAAAATCGAGAAACCTGCCCTACAAAATAAATAAAGATTTGTTGTTGCCGCGGTAACCATTAGTAATTTCACAATTATATGTGTCAGTCAAAGGTGATTTCTGGTAGTTTTTGCGAATATTCGTTATTTTTAAATAAAAATGGGCCGTGGACGTGCGACTGATCAAACATTGCGGCAGCTCATTGTAAAAAAAATACTGCAGTGGTAAAAAAATCCGCGAAATTGCGGAAGAATTGTGCTTTGAAAAGTTTACTGTTGGGAACATATTAAAGCATTACCGCGAGACTGGAAATTTGGATGTAAAAGATAAAAGTCCTGGAAGACTGATCCAGACAAGAACCAGATTTGTTACTGAAAGGAGACAAAGGTTGTTGGTGAAAATTTGCAAAAAAAAGTCGACGGAACACCTTAAAGGATATAACAGCGCAATGGAACTTGGACTCTGTTTTTATAAGATATTACTATTTTATTTTTTCAAATTTGTAATTTTTCAATTTTCGTAAATGATCGTAGGCTAAAGAAAAGCCTTTATAAATAAAAGGTTTGAGTCTCGATTTTGCCGCAGCACCTCTGAGCGCGTGTTGAGCGCGAAGCAACTGTGTTCGTCGGATTTGTTGCTTTTATACTGCTTTAACCTTCCAAAATAATAAGTGGCCGTATTACCAACAGAGTAAAAGGTCTTTCGGGTTCCCTCAGAAGTCCACCAGGGTGCGCAAATACCGTAATACAAATGTATGTGTAAATTATTTTAAACTTTAAACATCATTATCTCAAAATAATTTTTTTTCGAACTGGACGGACACATTGCTCTAAGACCGTTCCATCGATCGATTTGATATTTTATATCAGTATATAACAGTAGCTTATCAACAGAGTTCGTGCGAGTGCGGAGTGTAACAGGACTGTAGTCAGTTAACGAATGAAAATATTGAATATGTTTACATAAATTATGTAGCAGCAACATAGTACTATTTTTACCAAATAGTACGGTTAAGTCAAGGATAAAATACCTATATAAATGAAAATAACATGTAACAATGGCAACACTTAAATATGGCGGTGTTTAAAACATATTATTATATGCTTTTCTAAGTGTTCTGGAGTGAAACGGCGACGTTTATCACAAATTAGCTACTGAAAGCCCGCAAGCATCGGTAGCTTCGTCTATAATAAAATACACGAAATTGTCCGCAATGTCTTCGCGTATTGATGTTACTACATTGTTGTCCCCGAGCGACATGGTAGTCTTAACGTACTTTCATGTGGAATTTTTCTGTCCATATATTTTTATAAAAACGTACGAAACTTGGGGTTCTCTAGTTTGTTTAATGGAAAATTGCTTAAGCAAAGGCTTCTGTAAGTTCATAGAGAAGTACGGAGTCGTCGGCGCTGTACTTTACTTTAGTTTTATCTGAAGAATTTATAATGCGTTCACACACAATACAAAAAAGGTCATTTCCTTGAATACGTATGTCCCTAAAACCCTCGGCATCACTGTCAAACCACGGTTGAAATACTTCCCGTCTATTTCTTTTCACCTTTGGCATGGTATTTCACTTTATTCACTTCTCCCCTCAACTAATAATTATTAATATTTATAAAGTTATTTAAACTCACGGCGAATATGTAAAAACGAAACGTATCAACGCGATGCAATACCGGCGGCTGTGTTACAGCGTGCCATAAATAACTAAAATTGCTAGCGCAGTTTTCGTAATGCAAGTCAGCTGTGAGCTGTGAAGGCCAACGAGTCAAGGGCAGGACATGCACAGTGTCGGCCCTATGGCATTCGCAACTTGGTAATAGGTAATAATATTTAATAATGTACTATGATGCAACACAGTTTCTGTGAATATATTAACATTTTCATTCGTAAACTGACTACGGTCCTGTTACACTCCGCGCTGCACGAACTCTACTTATCAATTATACCTATTCTACATAAAAGTACGTAGCCGTTTTTTGATAGAATGTATTTTTTTTTATAAACCATTTACTGCTGAATTTTTAGGGCGAAAATCGATTTTTTTTTTTTCGTTAATGCACAGTTTCTACAAAAATCAATTTAAAAAAATCCCTACGTACTTCTCTAGCCAATAATATGCAAATTAAGAAAATTTTTGGTTTTTTGTTCCAGGTCTAAAACTTTTCGAGAAATTTGTCCGCCCGTGGAGGGCTTTTTGATTTTGGTGTTTTTAAAGATACGCTGTATCACCGCTATTTTGTACCTATGAAAATAGCAACATTATTATTTATTTATATAGTTCAATACATGTTTAATTAACCCCTCAAAAGAATTCCTATTCCTCTTCTCATTCTCCTTTTTTCGACCGCTAGAGTGGTGTTACCCCTTAATGTAGCAGCAATTTTTGTTCGCTTGAGTCAGCTGTTCGCAATAGCGACTTCACGTCAGCGAACGTATGCCTATGCGTTCGGCAATAATAACTAATGCATGAATACAATTCCGGCTGCTGGCGCGCCTTTACGCGCGGATGTAAACATTGGGAAATTATGCCGTTCTCAGAAAAGTACGCTACTGACGGAGTAACTAGGAAAATCACTTCGAACTATTTTTAGCGTGAGCATAATTTAGCAGCCGAATATTATGTTTTATATTAATAAAAATATCCCTTGATTTCGATATTTTACACGGTTTGTTTAACTTTCCATATCGAAACGATGGAGGCGTTGATTTTCGGACGCCGGAAGTGATAGATACGAGGGTTGTCCAAAGAATTGTTTTAAAAATCAGGAATATTTTATTATTACAAAAAAAAATCATATGACATTGTAGGTACATATCCCAACAATTTTTCGATGTAGTCCCCGTTACGACCGATGCACTTGTCGAATCGTGGCACAAGGACATTGATTGAATCGATTCCCTTCTCGTAGAACCATCTTTTCACCTCGCGTTCCAAGTTCTCATCGGTTTCGAAGCTTTTAGAAACCTCCGAGGTGCTGTCCAAAACAAACGCCGAGAAATGTTGGCCTGGGGTGAGACGACGAATTTTTCGAGGAAATCAGAAATCAGAGACAATTGAGAGATTTGGGCCTCGGATTCGGATTCAGCGCATCAAAAACCCTCGGAAAAATATACTCTGGTTTCTGGGTTAGAGGGTCGGCCTGTGTAATAGTCGACCACACAGAGCCAACTTCACCAACGCTTTTGGGCTCATTCGGATGGACGCTAGTTCGTCATTCTGCTCACAGCCCCTACCTGCATCTGGGTGATTAACTAAGCAACATTTAGATGGAAAATGTTTCCAGCTAAAAAAACAAAGCAAGCAAAGCCAACGAGGACGTGGCGGACTAGGTGCTGGGTGGTTGAAACCGCAGGCGTGGGTGCTACCAGATTGTAACGAGGACAATGTAGAAAAATAGTGAGGATATGGATCTATAGTTTCATATGTTTTTTTAATATAATAATTTTTTTCTTACAATACGTTTTTTAAAACAATAACGGTCTTTAATTTTTGGACAACCGTCGTATTAACTCTGTTCGCAGCAGTATTTCTGATGGTCTCTAACCGACACAAACATTGTACAGGGTAAGAATTATAAATGTTAACCCCCCTTTTATTTTTGTTATTTCTGGCCGATTTGGTTCTTTCAAAAAGTGAGCTCGAATGATTTTCAACGTAGTTTCCGAATCTGTTAACGGTTTTTGAAATTTTTGAAAAATATACGAGGTGTGACAAAATATATGATTTTTTTAAATGGAACATCCTGTATATTCGTACATATTTCAATTTACGGTTCTTTTCTGAATACAAATATATATATATATAATTATAGCACATTTGGATAAGGACTTTCTGAGATATGACGAAATATGTAAAATGACAAATCTAAACCGTAAATTTTAGAAATATACTTATATTGCAATAAAAATATGACTGTTACACAAAGGGAATTTGGAAGGCGGTATTCTGATCAGACTGTGCCTGCTAAAGTGACGTTCAAGAAAATTTACAATAAGTTTTGTAATACAAATTTATTAAATAATGCATCTAGAAGAAAAACGAGGAATGTTATTAATGAGGAAATACAGATGAATATTTTATTTATCGGTCATAGAAAACCCAAGTCGGTCTACTTATTCTATATCTAAAGATTTAAATTTAAGCCAGAGCAGCGTTATGCAACTTTTAAAAAGGAATACATATAAACCTTTTCACATCCTTCCTGTTCAACATTTAACTGAAAATGATCATCGACACAGAATAGTGTTTTGTCAACAAATCATCGACAGATATAATGAAAACCATGATTTTTTGCATAATGTGTTTTGGACTGATGAGTCGTCTTTTTCCACTGCTGGTTTATTTAACAGGCATAACAATCATTATTGGGCCACAGAAAATCCTCATATGGTGAAAAAACTAAAAAAAACAAGGACGTAAAACTGTTAATGTATGGTGCGGGATTGACCGAAACAAAATAATTGGTCTATTTTTTTTAAATACTCTCAAAGGTGAAGTTTATCTTAACTTACTACAAGAACAAGTTGAATAATATTTGGATAACTTGCCAGTTGTTTTAAATTTAAGAAAAATCTGGCAGCAAGACGGAGCTCCCCCACATAACGTTAGGCCTGTGACGAACTACTTCAACCAAGAATATAACCTGTGGATTAGAAAAATGGTCCCATCCATTAGCCAGCAAAAAGCCCCGATTTAAATCCACTAGATTTTTTCCTTTGGGGTACTCTCAAGAACAATATTTATAGCGAAGAACTATTGGGGGACACTGTGCAATTAGAACAGCTCATACGACAAGAAGTAAATATTATTAACGAAAATGCAGCGGTATTTGAAAGCGTCCGATTAAATTTTTTACAGCGATGTTTCAAATGCATAGAAAATAATGGAAGTTATGTTGAAGATACAATGTAATAATTATTTTCTAACGTTTGTAAGTTTGATATTTCTGTTTTATTAGTATCCTTCTGTGTCTGCTTTTGTTTTATATGTTGTGAACATTTATTAAATATATATTATATGTATATATCTTGATAACCGCTAGTTATGTATAATAAATAATTAACAAATTTACAAATATTTTACGAATAAACAATTTTAGATATTGGAAATAATTTTTAACCACTTTGACCTATATACAAAATTAAAATTTGCTTTCGTAGTCAACTTATAATATATGATAATATGTAGATTTGTTGTTTTACATATTTCATCATAACTCAAAAACTCCTTATCCAAATATGCTATAATTATATATAGTTGTATTCAGAACAGAACCATAAATTGAAATATGTACGAATATACAGGGTGTTCCATTTAAAAAAAAACATACTTTTTGACACACCTAGTATATTTTACAAAAATTTCAAAAACCGTTAACAGATTCGGAAACTACGTTAAAAACCGTTCGAAACCACTTTTTAAACGAACCAAATCGGCCAGAAATAACAAAAATAAAAAGGATGTTAACATTTATAATACATACCCTGTACCTACCAGTTTCGTTTGATTTTTTAACTCGTTCCAATTACTATAAAGCTGGGACTGAGATGGGCGACTACTTCTGATTTTTTGAAATTTTTCAGTACAATGTCCAAACACAATGCAACAATCAGAACATTATGAAATTTTTATGGAAAATCGCTAGGATACGATAAACGATTCATATGAATTGTCATTCTGTGATGTATTTTCCAAATGCTTTCGGCCATTTTTCAATAACCCTTCATTTTTTATTTCGGATTTGGAAAGAAATAAATCTTTATATGTATGTTCGTACAGTGACATAAAATATACTGGTATTACAAGAAAAGTTTTCAGGAAATCGTCTTTACGAATTACAAAATACGATATCTTTTGGTTTTTGTTGTCAGTCACAAAAATATGACAATTCACAGTTGTCAGTGTTTACAGAAGGCATTCCATGTACAGTTACCAATTTAACTTCTCACTTATTTCGGGTTATTTCTTGACTACAAAAAAATTCTAACGCCGAAGTTATGGATAATTTTACAAGCAATCTGAATGAATTTGACTTCGAGATTATTACACAGGATGTTGTTAAAAAATCATTCCCAAAAAACTGATTTTTAGAAATTAATTAAAGTCAAACGTAATCACCAAGTGTATCACCACACGGCATCCCAGTATGGTTCAAACATCAAATCACTCCTTCATTTATACATCCAGTCATTATTAGTCAGTAGAAAATTAGGGTACACATTTCTGTTTCTAATGAATTGCCATCCTGAGACATACAAAATTATCTGTAACAGCATCGCGTTTCAGGTATCGAAATGGTTAACAACTTTTTAATGAAAGGTCAACATATCAGTGCGAAATTTGATAGGGTCTGGCCTAGAAGGTCTTCATCAAGGCTTCATACCTCGATTCATCCTCAACAATTTCAATTCAGTTTATTCGCGTACCATGTAAATTGATGCGTTAAGTTTGTAACTAATTTATGTAACTTAAAAACACTGTAAAATAATAAAATTGTATAAATTAATCACACAGGTCCACAAAAAAAAAATGTTTTTTTTTTTACTATGGATAAGAACATCGTTTTTCCTTGTATTTTGTGACGCTGAATCCAAATCCGGTGTCCGTTTAACCGCAGCACGTCAGGATCAAGGTCATTTCAAGGTCAAATCGCGAAATAAAGGCATAAAAGAAAATAAACCCATATATCTTTGTTTCTGGGATCGCTGAATTAGAATCTGATGTTATTCTTACAATATCACGTGACTTCAAAGGGCACTGCAAGGTTAAATCACTAAAAAACGGATTAATGAGGCAAAAGTTTGTGTCTTTATGTTTTTAAAGTTGCTGAATCCAAATCTGAAACCCATGATAGAAAACCGTAAATGGTCTCATTTTCATCATGTACCTTAGGCTGTATTAGGGAAATGTGGTTAAGGATTTTCGGTTTCGTGAATGTATTGCTATTATTTGTTAAGGTAAAATATATCTAAGTCCGTGTATCCTGTACATTAGATGAGTTGATACCAATTCTCGTAGCCACCTTACTGAATATCGTCTAACTACATAGTAATCATCTTACTGAAAATCAGTGAGTGAATCATTGAATAAACGTGTTTAGACTCCTTCAACCAGACACACACTTTTGCGTGTGTGCGCTGATGCACGCGTGTGTATAAAAGCGTGTATGCGTGAGTGTGTACTTGTGTGCGTATGTAAGTACATGTGTGCGTGACTGTGTGCATGTGCGTGCATATAGAATGCCTGCTGCCCCAGAGGATGCTGGAGATGGTGACCACTGCTACTAAACGGACACCGGATTTGGATTCAGCGATCCCAGAAATTTAATTTTTATTATGTTTTAATTTTTTTTATTTATTTTGCGATTTGACCTTGAAAAGACCTTGATTCTGACGTGCTACAGTTAAATGGACACCGGATTTAAATTCAGCGTCAAAAAATACAGAGAAAAACTGTATTCTTATCCATAGTCAAAAAAAAAATATTTTTTTGTGGGCCTGTGTCATTAATACATTCACCAATTTAGTAACGATTCACAAAGTTCCGGTAACTTTTGGAGTACACACAGAAAAAGCATGACGTAGTATAGAATTGAAAAAATTTACAGGCCCATTTTGAAGACACTTCGTTGTTAAACGGGCTTATTTGAAGTATGTTGGATAAAGACCGAAAAAAATCTCTGATGGATGGAACTCTGATGGGATGAAGTCTGCAGGATACACTGGATGTCGAGTAAGTTGCCTTTGAGAGGCATAGCTATATACAGTGTGTTCACGTTAAGGACTTACCACCCTTGTAAAATCTTTATTTTTCGACCGATTTTGATGAACTTTTTTTTATTAGGTAGATATTCAAAATGGGCATTCACCGAATGGGTAACTTTATTCTTGGTCTGTAATCACGGCCAACTACGACCACTTTTATGGGCTCAAATGTCAAAAACTATTATTAGGGATTTTTTTATTATTATTGGTTCAGATATTATACGGTTTTATCTGAGGTTTTATCACATTTTTTTATTATTCATATTATTGTAACAATCTACAAATGTTATTGTTTATAATATATCTCTATGGATTAAGGATCTACTTGTGATTTGGATTCGACATTGTTTTTTTAAAACAATCAACATTTCTCGATCTACATTTTGATGAAAAAGTATTATAGAAAGATTGATGCGGAATAATGATATCGCAAATATTTACAAAATTATCGATACAGAGAGTAGGATTAATTAGGAATGTATTTACATTTGACTCTTGTACGTACGAGTTTCAGATACACTTAAAAAAAAATATAGGAACAGACTCTCTATCTCAGTAAAAAATGATCGTATCTAGATATTAAAAAAAATCTTTTTGAAAATTATAGAAGAAAGAATACGCAGTAGAATTACTAAAACAACGAAAAATCAAAATCAAATCAAAATTTATTTCAAAGTTGAGGATGAAAAATTTTGTTTTTCAAAAAATCGTAAAAGGATCTTGTAGGGAGTTTATTCCAGTTTTTGAAACTGCTCATGCACTGGTTTAATTAAAAAAAATACCCAAGTCCGTGAACCAAAAAGAAAAATTAAAAAATTTATAACAAAATTTATCTCGCTCTATTTCTTAGGATTATTATACAGGGTAAATTATATTAATATAGAGACTAGTATATGTGTCATTTGTTAAATTCTAGAATAAAGCCCATATTTTTTCCACCAATGCGACGTAGTCTCATCCAGGAGAGGGTGTAATCTATAACATTACAAAATTAAAGAAAAATCCAGAAGGAAGTAGCCTATATATTATTATATTGTAGGCTATACCATTATATTATTATAATTTAATTATAATTAATAATTATAATTTAATGGATCTATTTCAGTGAGCAACCACTTTTATATCTTTGTTTGTTATTTTGCTTTTAAACCTTGGAGTAATATAAGTTCATATATGTATGTATTTCTGTTCTTTACTTAAAATACAACTGTACTCTATAAAAATTCTGTGTTCACCTTAGTTTTGTATTTTTTATTGGTGATTTTACCATTTTTCCGCGGTGGCTTCATTTTTATGACTACCACTATATATCGGACGGCATTTTATACATACAGCGGACAAGTTTTGCTTGACACATCTCTAGCAGTGAACGAAATTGTACAAGTACCTCAACAATGGATCGTTTGCTCGTTTGTAATATTATTTTATAGATAGTTATGAAGGAGTTATTTTGAGTACTTCATAAAATAAAAAAAAATTGCCCCGCTTTACTTCACTAGTTGCCTTTAACGACTGCGACCTTTAGTGTTTTTCTTATTTTTTATTTCGATGTTATGAACTATATACATTTTTTTTTGTATTTGTCATTCTGATATTAAATTTCCACCGAATGTGCGACGAGGCCGTTACATATATCGCAGAGGCGTGTAATTTTTATTTTTATAGTTGGACGTCACGTTTTTTAATATCCCGAATGAATGAATTTTATTTCGGCTGAAGAGGCTAGGAACAGCTCACCAGCCGAAATCCACGACGAACTGTAACTGTAGGAAGTCTGGGAAACCACTAGACGCACAACTGTGTACCTACAAGCGTAAATGTCGGCGGATGGACGAAAGAAAAATGGACAGTTATCAATTGTTAGTCACAGTCTTTTAGATAAGGAAAGTGGTAATAGGTCGACTCATTCGATGGTGATAAGGGACATAACTAAATATGTGGAAATTTATGGGCGGGGTACTAAATTAGATTGAATTCCCAAATTGTTAATTAGACTTACGTTTTAAGTCACATATTTACTACTAGTATTTTCGTACTTTGCAATTTATGTAATTCCAACATGTTTCATCAGATATATTTAATTTCTGACTTTTCCTATCTCACGATTCATATTTTAATATACGTAGCAACACATCAACATACCCCCCCCCCCCTTTTCTTTATCTATTAAGACGGAGTTTTCAAACTTTCAGCATATTTATAATAAATGTCAACTATTCATTTCATAATGAATGTCAACTTTTAATATATAAATTATATTTGTATTTTTTGTTACCATTTATTTATATAAAAGTACTACCAAATTTCAATTTTCCAATGGGCCACCCCTCGGGACATCCCCTGGGACACCCAATATATTACTGCAAATCCTCGTAATTTTAAGAATTCAACGATACCAAATATGTAACGGATTTTTTATAAAACTAAAACACTTTTTGTATCCCCAATTTAAAAATTATGCCACGACCATTTAATTCCACTTTAATAATCCTAGCGACCTTCGAAAATTTAGATCGAAGGTTGCCACGACAGTTCAAAGAAGGGTTCAAAACAATTTCCAGCCAAAAAATTGCAGCGGATTGTTTAGTCACTATGTCCTAGTAAGAGCTGCTTAGCAACTAGGATATAATGATCTTAGGGTTATTCCGTTTAGAGAGCCACCGAACGAACAACGCCCGAAGCTGTTGCAATTCATCCTTTTTAATCGTTTTCTAGAAATTACTCTGAAAGGCTTTCCAGTGTTTTTTTCCATATTTTTACTGGTGGTGCGATTTCATACCTACTATAAACCATGCATCATCACAAGATTACTTTATAGAATATGTGGATAATAAAGAGTGTATTTGTAAAATGTGCAGTTCAATTTAACATGGCGAATTAAAGAATAATTACTAGGATTCGGAATGTTTGCTACAACGCATGTTAAACTGCGTAACTATCCTGCTCTCCCGCGACGGGACCGCGTACTACTGCGCATACGCGAGTCCCGGCGCGTTGTCGAGGATGGTCAGAGGCGTACGAATGCACGGGCAAGAAATGCACGCGTACATAATTTAAAGCTCGCTTCCGGATCCTAATAACTATTAGTGGACGTTATGAATTCCATGGAAACTTACTCTAATTGCATTTTTTAATGTCTCTGCCTCTTGTCTCAGGGAGTCCAATTCGTTCATACTGCCCGACACAAGCTAGGTAACAGCGCCTGCAAAATTATAAATTAGTCGACAAAATAGCAATAATTACCTATTTAACTGAACTGAAAATATTATTATTTTATCCTAACATACTTATACAAAAAGTATAATTACACATACATATTTGCAAAGTACAGCTGTTAAAAAAAAAAACGAGGTTTTTCTGAAGTAATTTTTGCGTACAATCCGAATCAGAATTTATCCATCACGTCAGAATTTTGAGATCTTTGATGTTAAATGACCAAAACATGATTTTTTGGCAATATGTATGTATTTGAGATCATGCATACAAATTTTTTGATCATTCCTCTTAATTGCACCGTCTAGTACCAGCTTTACCTTCAAACTGAACTTTTGATTGCCCATCTAATTTTTTTTACCGAAATTATGGTCTTTTAAAGATGAATAAATCTGAATACTTGAGTTGCTGAATGACTACTGGAGAATTTACCGTCCTTGTAATCATCTGATTTTAATGAAATATGGTATACAACAGCTTCTTGGGGTCGCTGATGGAGAATCCGGGGCAGATTTTCAAAATTCAAGATTTCGGATCCAATATTGCGAAATCAGTATCACATTTTAATTTTTTTAAAAGGACTTTTGCCATATTGGATCCACTATCTTGAATTTAGAAAATATGATATCGGATTCTCGATCAGCAACCCCAAAAACCTTTCCATATCACATTTCATGAGAATAGGATGATTAGAGGAATGTTAAATCCTCATATTCATTCAACAACTCATAAGTATTCATATTTATTCACCTTTAAAAGGTCATAGTCCGGTAACAAAGTTCGTATACGGCCAATCGAAATTATTTTGAAGAGGAAAGGTGATACTAGACGATGGTATGAGAAATAAGTTTTTTTTTTATATGTTTTTACCTTAAAAATTAAAAACGTGATGGATATATTCTGAGATAAGATGTGAATTTTATGTAAAAAATTACATGGGAAATGTCTTCAAGCTGTTAACAGCTTTTACGACCCCCCTTGTTACAAAACCTGTACTAAAACTTCAATTTTTTATATATCTATTTTTCTAAAAATATCCCAGCTGTATATTGTTCTGCTTGGGTGACGCTTTAGCTTTAATAGGTATACATATACAGAATGCAAAATAAGTAAGTTATTTCGTGATTAAAGTCCTACTCAATCAGTGTGTCCACTGATTGATCTACGACAATCAAATTCCCTAACTTCTTCTGGTCTTCCAGGAAATTAAAATAATCTGAGTTAATTTTTCGTTGTGCTTTAACCAAATTTTTTGTAAGAAATATTTAAAATCGTTGGGAAACTCCTTGACTTTTGGTTATCTTTTAATAAATTCCCCGCCTTTCCCTGATTTTTTTAAGTTCTCCAGGTCTCCCAGAATTATAGGACTCTGTTGATACTTCTGTCCAAACTTCGGTCCAACCTAAATACTGTCTTGATATAAAAATACAAATTCGACTTCAAACTTACGCACAACGTTAACATTTTGGCACATACAGTGTGGCCCATTAGGAACCATAATACCCTTGTAATTTCTTTATTGACATCCGATTTTTTTGGTGTCAAAATGAAGGGGATAAAAATCTGTAATTTTGAACAGGATGAAAAATTTGATAGTGTCAATCTAAGGCCTGCAGTAATATTTTTTAGGTCAAAAATTGAAAAAAATTTCAAAGAATATTTTTAACAGAAAAACAACGACGCCACTGACTTTGGCATCCTTCAAGGCTAAGATACCCATCTTCGTTGAAAGACCTATATTTTTCAGAGATTTTTTTCGGTACCTAATTGAAAAAATACACAACCATTGCGGTAAACCAGTTTATTTTTCTAGGTTTTATATAAGAGTAATACGGATAAATGCTACTACTGCTAATAATTAGTACTTATTTACACCATTATTATACATGGTGTCGACTTTTTCGATGGAATTACATTGGTACCTTCTAAACTGTTAAAAAAAGAGAAAGAGTACAGAGAAGAGAAAAGTACAATTTATACCTACCAATACATATGTAGATATTTTTGAAGCAAATACCTTCAGAACAGTTTGTTTATAGTGTTTAAAAATTATATAAAAATAAAACACAGGAGCATAAAAAACTAATTTTACAAGAATGAGAATGGTGAGATTTTTTAAATTAAGTACTGCAAAAAAACGTGTTTTTTAAAACCCTAGTTTTTCTCAAATTTCTACACCTTAAAAAATATAACAGCAGACTTGAAGACATCAAATGTGTGATCCTGTTCGAAAATGTTTTGTGCATTACATTTTGACAAAATAGTTCAAATTCCGTAATAAATAAAATAAATGGGAAAATTCCCTGGAAAAAAGGGGAACACCGTTCCTTAACATGTTTTTATACAAAAACATATTTATTTGCTAAATACCTAAGTATAAAAACGATTCGTCTTTGTGAGACGAATGCAGGGCCAGATGAGGGGTGTCGGGGCCCGGGGCAATGAAGAAAGTGGAGGCCCTTTCAATCAATAAATATCCATCGATAATTTTATTATTACATTTAAAAAACAAATTTCCACTATTAAGATACATACTATTTTTTGTAATTCCCTAAAAATCGTTATTACTTTCTGACGAGTGATCTCGCATTTTGCCGTATGAAATAAAATTATTTTCGCTTGGACATTCTCGCATTTTGCCCTTTGGAAATAAAATAATCACCGCTTGGATTCTCTTGCATTTTGCCCTTTCGAAAATAAAATAATTTACACTTGGAACCTTTTGCATTTTGTTCTTTGAAAGCTTGCATTTCATCTCGTACTTAGCTGTCATTTTACCCCGTAACCAATAAATAAACTTTGAATTTTGCGTCTATTGAATTTTGCAAGATGTCTAAATTTTGTAGTTCCACCACTGAATCGATTTGACATAGGATGAAAATATCCCTTGTTTGGATATATTTCATTACTCAATACTTTCTTAAAAATTAAAAATTTGTATCGTTAACTATTAAATTTTTGAATCCAAGGTTTGTGGAGGCCCTCAATTTGTGGGGGCCCCGGTTGCCCCGCCGTGCATCCGGCCCTGGACGAATGTTATATTACTTAAAACATACATATACCGTTAGATAGTACACAATTATGTTCGTAATTACATATACATATGTATATTTATTTTTGGTATGACAAAATGTTTTTTTATCTGTTCAGGACGTGATGCATGAAATAGGCATGTCTTGAGACAATAATACTATTCCCTCAAGATGTTCTATGTGTACGTTTCCGGTTTTTAAACCTTTAAGTTTTACAATATATGCATTTAACCACAGCATACAGAATGTTGCACGTTTTCGATTAACTTTAATTCTAATTCTGCGATTTTTGACCGAAAAACATAACTTATTAACATTACAAATAATTTGAAACCACGTGTACCTAAGCTCGAGATTAATTTCCTGTACTTAATTCTACACCTTCAAACTTCTTATGTATTTTTTTTAATATTCTTAAAAAAGTGTTTAGTATTCCACTGAAGGAGACTTAATTAAAATGACTGCACAGGCATTTGAAGAATGTTATCGACATATACATACAATAACTACATACATATTCGATATTTTATTAATATAAAAATTCTTGGTATTATGATAACAATTACTTAGTTGATACACGACAAACTTTAACATACCAAACATAACCTATGCGAAAAGTTCATTAGTTATTTACCAAATGGAGACACACTGAATTTGTCTGTTAATATATCATGTATACCTAGTTTATTGATGTATTCAAACTTCTGGTATCTTCATCAATTACATGTGTTTATAATATTGCACTCTATTTTAAACAAAAATGCAACATTTTTGTTAATTCTTTTGTCTCTGTATATTTCTTCTCACTTTTTGTCTTTCTATATTTCATCACATTTCACCATTTTAGAAACATACTGTATAAAACATCGCAATGATTATATTTTAATAGCTACTCTTATTGTCTCAACTCTCTACTTCGTACATTTTTATCCGAGTAAATAAGAAATAGTTTTATGATATGTAATTCTTTAATAAACTCTCATGCCATAAAAAATTAAATTTATGAACTTATTTCACGGTAATAAATAAGTATACGCTAGAGAAAAAAATATAAACGAGGTTTTTCCCAAATATATACCTAATACCTACCTACCTATATTTGACCAAGTATGTATGCCTAAGTAAAATACAAAATAAAACAACTCAGAAAAAAACAACAATATGAAAATGTTACCAATTTTGTGTAACAACAGTTTTGCACAAATTGTTTTAAACTTCCCGCCAGTTATTTAAAATTAGAATTTGTTTTTGGACACACCTACAATCGAAAACAAAATTATAAACATTACTGCGGGTCATGAACCCATTTTAAAACACTTTCATTACATAATGCAACAGTATGATGCTTTAAATGGTATTTTCAAGGTATAATTAAGCCCTAAACACGATTAAAAACTGGAAATAAAAATAATTTGACAGCCGCCATGACAGTCTCTGCACCTGCTGCAAAACTTGCATTTGTTTTAACTCTGTCGGCGTTACATCGATATTTGCCGAATGTTTAAAAGCCTAATGAGTTTGCCTGTAATATAAGCTAGATAAGCATGACCTTTACTTACTTTTTCCAAACCCTTACAGCCTCCTAAACCGATCACCTATAAGACTATCCAATGGTGCACACAAAATCACGAATACATTGGATTACATACATAGAAAATATATTGTCCACTACCTGTATTCATGTAGAATTGATTTATAAACGGTTCATAAGAAAGAAAGCATTACTCGCGCACTATGCACATCAAATTATCGCCCTTTTTCACTAATTTTGCACCACAATCGGTCTTTGGGCGCGGTGACTACAACCGGTGCCTTCCTTCCCTTCTAACGTAACGATTATGGACTTGATTTGTGACGTCAGCACCACCATCTTGTTATTACGCTCCCATCTACCGAAAAGTTCATGAACTGCTTGACACAGATTGAATATTTATGAAACCTGTAAACCACAAACATTTAGCGCTATACAATTTCACCAACTGCGGTTAGATGTCGACAGATAGATAGAGTTGTGTGCATACAGGGTGTTTCATGGTAAATTAAGTGATTAATGGATAACCAGAAGTGATTAATGATAACAGTACTAACTTTTACATTATTTACTAATGTTATTTTGACTGACATGTTATATTTTTATCTCAGATTCAATTTTTATTCGTCAGTTTAAAGCCACACTAATAATAACCATTGTATATCTCTAAAATTAAACATTGTCGAGATATTTCAATTTTAAGAAAAAAATATGTACCTAATTGCAAACCCATAGATAAAAAAATAACAATTTTCGCTGTGGTAAACTTTTGGTAAACTATGGTAAATATTTTATTCCATGTACAGGTTTTTTCGTTATATTTTGACTGGCGGATTATTTCTTTTATTATGGCAAATATAAAAAAAGGCGTCAAATAAAAGATACAGGATTTTGCCTGATTTTCTTTAGAATGGGTATTCCACAACTCTGTATACAAGGTGCGTTCAATAAAATCTATTAAACATTTTTTAAATGGAACACCCTGTATTTTATTATTTATATTTATTTATCCGAGTCCCCTTCGAAATGCTTATTCCAGAAAACTATAACAGTGAGGGTCCACAGTGACTAGTTTAGGGACAACAAACTTTTAAAATTCGTAGTTTTTCAATGGTTTTGACTTGATTTGATGTTTATTATTTATTACAGTTTATACATGTTTGATGTTTATTGTGAAATAACTTACTTTTTTTAACATTAAAAAGATAAATAATTTTAAAAATATATAAAATATAAAAGACAGTGCACTAATAGCGTCATCCGTGACGTGGATCGGTTTTTTATTTTGTACAAGGTATAAACAAGTTATCAAAAATACTTGTCTCTGTCTGTCAATTAAAACTGGAAAACATAAACATGGTATTATTTAAATTAAAATACGATAAAACATGGGCGTAGCCAATGGGGAAGAGGGAGCCCGGGATTCTAAGCTGCTCGAAGTTATTATTTATTTAAATCATAAATAAATTATTTTTTATGAGTGAAACTTAAAAATAATAAAAACTGCATCAGTCCTATATTTACAAGTCAGTACAAAGGAATGACCCATCGCCATTCTCACTTATCGCCCTGAAAATTTTCCTAAAGAAATATTATTCTACTGTTCTTTAATTGAAGCTATTACGAATGCAAAAGTGTATATGTATAGGTAACGTATGGCATATGGTATAGCACTATAAAGAAAAATATGGTATTTACTAGTTTGATTGACATTTTTGCTTTATATTTGGAATACGCGATTCAAATTAATTTTTAAGCATTTTCTCCAAAACATTTTTTTTATGGCTTGACAACTATAACTTTATTTTTCATTGTTTCGAATCATTTCTTTTTTTAAAGTCCCCGCATAATCGGTCGTCAGGTGCTTGACGTCAAAACGAATTTTTAGGTATATGCAGAATAGATTACCTAAATGGTTTTTTACTAAATCTCAGTAGCGAAAATTTTTCACATATATAGTACACAATAATAGATCCGTGTTTTACCAGGGGCGGCTTCTGGATACCACTATTAGTGCGTTCCGAAATGTTAAAAATGTTACAGGTCTTACCTTGTACATGTGATAGTAATTGAGGAGCTTGCTGCAAGAACAAGGCAGCTCCATTTTCAACGCGTGACGAGGTTAGCTGCTTATAATTTCGATAAAAATTTTAGGCGTTATTTAACGCAAATTCCACACATCTCAGTGCATGGAGTATACATCCTGACATATGCTGAGCTGCGTCGAATTTGCGTTACATAACGTCTAATATTTTTATCGGAATTATAAGCAGCTAACCTCGTGACGCGTTGAAAATAGAGCTGCCTTGTTCTTGCAGCAAGCTCCTCAATTGTTGTAGCCCAACTAATTGGCAAAGGAACCATAGTAACAAGACACATAACTTGCATACACATGGTAGCCGATGTTACAATGTGTCCGTACTGCCAGTTGAGTTTCCATAAATTGTCAATAACTGTTCCATATCGGTTAAGTCTAGCATTAAAAATTACCCATGTGCCGAGTAGGTTAGCGCTGGTAGTGGTGTCCTTGGTAGAACGTCCAAAAACGTTTTTCTTCTGGATGTTGCTTTTACAAATATCTGTATCACATTCACTTGTATTAAATTCAAGACTGGCAGCAGTAGAGGAACAGTTTCGGCAATTCGGTGAAGTCTGTGTACCAAATTCAGTCCCTCAACCATTACGCTAGCTAGGTATGTCAAGCCACATAGGTTTGTCGTGCAATTCCGAGACGATATTTTTTTATGTTATCACACAGTTGTGCTACGTAAAATCGTCTAACAGTTGTTTCTGCAGGTAAACTAACTTCGCATACTTTCTACTATCCGCGTTCTGAACAACTTAAACTGAACTTGGGATGATCTAATTTGGCGAATGGAATATTACAAGCTACCGTCTTTTTTCCAAATCCAAGTTAAATTGTCTTTATCTGTCTCGCGTAGTCACACCACCACTTACACGAGCTTTATTTTTCTGTATTTTCAACATGCTGAAAAACATATGTTTTTACGTGCCACGTAAGCACATTGTTACACACGGTACAACGCAGTTCACTGCCATTAAAGGTCAGTTCCGCAAAATTGTTTATCCAACGCTCCACCGTAACATGTGACGGACGCTGTCACGACATTTTTACAAACTGATTCGACGTTTCATGCACACAATATGGACGATCAGAGCAGGTTAACTAATACTAAAAAAATACGTCAAATACGATCTTAAATTTGTAATCGTATTTAATGTCAAGGCTGTTACATTATGTGACAGCTATTATTTATTTTACAATTGTGACAGTCATTTGGCAAAAGTATGACAACAACAATGTTTCGTTTCGAGCTTCAACATAACCGCTATTTGTATTTCTCTCGTTCATAGCCAGATTTTATGACGATTTTATAACAATATTCCAGTAGCGTTAAGGTCGGTCCTGGAATCTATTATTAACCTACGGGCTCTAGAGATCTCTATGGTGAAATCTTTGATATTAAAATTTTCAACTTGCCCATTTCAATTTCTACCCCTTTCTGGACAAGTTCCTAGCTACGCCCATGCCTCGAAAGGCTTCCTATTGTTTCTAGCTACGGCATTATGTTCAAATCGAATGTTATTGTGATTAACGTCAATAGATGTTATAGTCAGGTATATTATGTTAATACATTCCATTTTACAGGTACATAGATATCGGACGTTGCTAAAATTAACATCCCTTTGTGTTTAATCACAATTACTATTAATCAGTCTATTGTCACCTACGTAATTTACCTAAATATCTGATGTAGGGGCGACAGGGGTAAAATGGGGCCACTAAAGGAAAAACAAGTATTAGAGGTTGAAAACACGCTGTAAATTTTGTAAAACCAGAGATAATGTAAACTCTGAACGGTAATTTCGAATTTCGGCTAACCTGACAAAAAATCAGTTCAAATTGTACAAAGAAATGTTAATTAAATTATGTATGAAATTAACATAAGCTGAAAATAATATTGTTTTTTCATAAGAAATACGAAAATGTAATGCTTACGCGAGGTTGTTTGAAGTCTTCTTGCCACTATTTCAAAGTATTGATGGATCTACAGGGTGTTCATAAACGAGGTGTGTAAATTAAGTTGGCAACGTAGCACCTGATCTTCCTCTTCAGGAACCCATGAAAATGTCGATAGAATACGGGATCTTGTGCGTTGAGATCGTCGGTTGACGACAAGAGTGAACAGAGAAAAGATCAATTTGAATCACACCACTGTTCATTAGATTTTGAATAACGAATTGGGGATGAGAAAAATCTGCGCAATTGCAAGAAACGAGTTTTGCAAGAAAGAAGAAATCAGCAAAAACATTCCTGTGGCTCCTCAGCTTCCTTATTCGCCTGATTTGAGTCCTTGTGACTTTTTTTCTTCCCGAGATTGCACAATCACCTCAAGGGACGTCATTTTGGGACCACAGAAAACATTCAAACGACTGTAACCGACCAGATGAAGGCTATTCCAGTATATGAGTTCCAATACTGCTATGAGGAATGGAAGAACCGACTCCAAAGGTGTGTGGCTTCCCAAGGAAGTTATTTTGAAGGGGACGATACTGAATTGTAATTTTATTCGAATAAAAAAAATTAAAAACCAGTCCCATTACTTCAATTACACATCTCGTATGTGCGACTAACCTCGTTGTTTTAAACACTCTATATATTTTTATAAAAGCGCACACTTTTCAGTCGAAAACTGTATAATTTCATTACCTATACATAATCCCAGCCATTTTAGAAACATTTGATGTTAAAAAAAATTGACAGACGCTAGACGTTGAGTTTCTGGACTAAATCGTCGTTACTTGTTTAGGCATCCGTTTCAATTTCGGCATACTGGAAGAACATAAATAAAATAAATAATTAAAATCAATCCGAAAATGCTATTTGTTATGTTACATTTTGCTAAGCCGAGAAAACTTGTTTAGTTCAAATAGAACACTGTATTTTTCAGTCATATAACTTTCAGTTCTCTCTTTTCTCTGTTAAAGTTACAAATTTCGGATACATTTTCGATTTTCTTGTTTTTATTTTAATTTTTCTTAAAAGTTATACACAATATACAGAAAACATGGTTTCAAAGAAAAAATCTAGATAGAGATCAGTGCATAATTTAAAAAAAATTATATAGAGGGTTTGTCCGGAAAGTAATGTCAGTGAGCTTTGAAAAATGGTTTTTATTGGTTCTATGTGTACAAATTTTTAGAAACTTTCAAAATATATTCCTCCTGCGTCCACACATCTTACTCTTTTTCCGGAATCGCCTTTAAAACGTCGGTGCAAACCTTCTGAATGTTTTTCAGCGACCCAAAATACTGTCCATTTATTGGGGTTTTGAGGCGCGGAAACAGAAAAAAAGTCTGGGGGGGGGGCACATCGTGGCTGTAGGGAGGCTGGGGAACAACCTGTAGGGGTGATGCCTGCCTTGACGAGGTAATCGGCCACGAGGAAGCAGGTGTGCGAAGGCGCATTGTCGTGGTGAAGCTTCCAGGATTTTGAGATGTCTGGGCAGACGCGATTCACCCTGCGTTTCAGCCGCTTTAGCACCTCGACGTAAAACTTTCCGGTTACGATTGTCCCCTGCGGAACGAACTCATGATGGACCAATCCCCGGCAATCAAAAAAGACAATCAGCATTGTCTTGATCTTTGACCTGGACATCCTGGCCTTCTTGGGGCGAGAGGAGTTCGACGTGTGCCATTCCGCACTTTGCCTCTTCGTCTCCGGATCGTATTCAAAGACCCAACTTTCGTCCCCGGTAATGACGTCATCAAGGAAAGCGGGGTTGTCTTCGCAGGTGTCCAAAAGTTCTTGGCAGGTTTCGACGCGCCTCGCTTTTTGATCGTTCGTTAGCACTTTTGGCACGAGCTTCGCGCACACCTTCCTCATTCCTAAAGACTCCGACACAATTTCGTGAACAATGGTTTTCGTAATGTCTAATGTTTCGGAAATTAAACGGACACTTAGACGACGGTCAGTGTTCAACAAGTCACGCACACGTTCACGTTGTCGTCGGAACTGGAGGTTGATGGCCGTCCAGCGCGGTTCTCGTCGTTGACATCTTCCCGACCTTCTGCGAAGGCCTTGTGCCACCGGAAAATGTGCCTGTCCGTAAGATAATCGACGCCGAAAACCTTCTTCAACATTGGAATGGTTTCCGCAGCACTCTTGTCTAGTTTCACACAAAACTTGATCGCCATCCGTTGCTCAAGCGAACATTGCATTTTTTCTTGCACCGGGTCACTGTAATTACTTTCAAAGAACGAGTGACGCGACCGCTACAACGACCGGTAGCCAACTGACGCTTGTTGGATCTTGTTGCCAGATCCCCCACCACAATCCCAACACGTAAAGCGCGGGCTGGCGCGTACAGTCTCGGGAAAAAAATTCACTGACATTACCCAATTCCGGAGAAACCCTGTATATAATGTAATATATAAAATTATGGTAATTTAGGAATTAATCTATTTTAATCTAATTGAAATTAATTCACATGTAAATACAAATATTAATATGTACATATTTAACAATATGGACACTTATTTCACTCGAAGCTAAATGCGCCGACATCACTACTTCTATACCTGTACCTATCAGTGGCGGCTGGTGGAATTTGACATGCTCGTATTTCCGTAAGGAGGCATGGGACCCACGCCATATTTTAGGGGGCGGTTAATAGACCTAAGTAGAAGGCTGTAATGGCAAAAAATCTTCAGGGAAAACGAAATTTGTTTCCCAAAAATGGCTGCCTCCGGGCAGATCTTGGAAACGGCTTGTAAAATATTGCAAAAATATTTTTTTTTCATAATCACCGAGTAAATAGGTACAATTTTTTTATACTTGTGAATTTTGCAAAATTCATATTTTCCTTAAAGATACAACTATTGTAAAATCTCATAGACGAAATGTTGTGATTAAAAAAAAATTCAAATTTCGATAACTTTTACAGATCTCAAAATTTCGAGAAAATCACAAGTATAAAAAAATTGTATTCACTCAGTGATTATGAAAAAAAATATATTTCGCAAATATTTTGCAAGCCGTTCCTAAGATCTGCCCGGAGGCACCCATTTTTGGAAAAATAATTTCGCAAGCTTTCCCTGAAGATTTTTTTGCCATTATAGCCTTCTACTTAAGTCTAGTAACCACCCCCTAAATTATGGTGTGGGTCCCATGCCTCCTTAAGAAAATACGAGCATGTCAAATTCCACCGATCGCCACTGTTCTATATTGATTTTTTTCTATATGTGTATTTCCAGATATAATGTTGAAAATGTTCAATATTCAAATTATTTTAGTTCAAAGACCCGTAAATCCATACGTCGTATCATTGACTCATTAATGTTTTACTTTGTGATAGAAACACATAAAAGCATAAATATTGTCTATGTACATATTGACAAGTACATAGATATTTTTTGTCTAAACTTAAATTTTGTTAAAACTCCTGCGTCCTCACTTAATTATATTTCACTATTATAAGTATTTCTGGTGCGCTACGTCGATGTGGAAGAAAAACTCAAATACACACAGCGTATTCTACCTTAACCTACATATTTTAAGTTTTAGAAAATTACCTCAAAAATCATCACTAGTGTTGCAAGATAGTGTGCAACACAGCGGCGCGCGGCAACGCGACGGGGGTGGGGCATTGGGTTTAGTTTCGCCCGACCGTCTGGTCTGGCAGACTCTTGCATTATTTATTAGTGTGTTCGAGGTATGTATGTCGTCGGCGTCTGTATTACATTACATTAATAATAAAATGTCACACGTGCAAACGTCAAAAAAAACCAAACACTTGCTGACAAAGTAAATGAATTCATCGGTGATTTCGAAAATTTAATTTATGGTGGCGCGACTGTAATATGTAGTCTGCAAGGAAAACTTTCGTGTAGGGACAAACGCGATTGTAGCCGTCACATACGAGGTATGTAAATTAAGTAATTAGACTGATTTTTTTTTTACTCGAATAGAATTAGAGTTCAGTATTGTCCCCTTCAAAATAACTTCCTTGGGAAGCTACACAGCGCTGGATACGGTTCTTCCATTCCTCATAGCAGTACTGGAACTCATACACTGGAATAGCCTTCAGCTGGTCGGTTACAGCAGTTTAAATATTTTCTATGGACCCAAAATGACGTCCCGCGAGGTACTTTTTCAATCTTGGGAAGAGAAAAAAGTCACGAGGACTCAAGTCAGGCGAATAAGGCGTTTACTGAAATTGCTGTGTGACAAGGCGCATTGTGGTGATGCATCATCCAGTTGTTCTTGATGTTTAGTATCACTCGCATGGCCCTTTTTCGAAGTTTTTCAAGAACCTCTCTGTAAAAGTGTGATTTACTGTTTGGCCTGAAGGCACCAACTCTTTTTATGGACAATTCCCTGGCTGTCAAAAAAGCAAATCAGCATGCATTTGATCTTCAACTTGCTCATTTTTGCTTTTTTGGGTATTGGAGAGCTTGAAGTGTACCATCTCATGCTTTGGCGCTTGGTTTCCGAGTCGTAATCAAACACTCAAGTCTCATCACCAGTAATGACACGTTCCACTAAATGGGGATCATTTTCAATCGATTCCAAAACGTCAAGACACATTTTTGTTCCTGCGAAAGGTTATTTGGAACCATTTTTGAGCATATTTTTCTCATTTCCAATTCGTTAGTCAAAATCTGATGAACAGGGATGTGATTCAAATTTAATTCTTCCCCGATCATTCCTGTCGTCAACCAACGATCTGAACGCACAATATCCCGTATTCTATCGACATTTTCATCGGTTCTTGAAGATGAAGGCCTTCCGCCACGTGGTTCATATTTAATCGACTATCTTCCTTCTGAGAATGTCTTAAACCACCGAAAAACCTAGGCTCTTGAAAAAACTCTCAAGTACCGTAAATCAATCAATCAAGTCAATCTCCGTAAGCGTGTTGAAGTTTTGCAAAAGTATCCATTGCGCTGTGCCCAAGTCTGAAGCAAAACCTGATAGCACACCGTTGCTCAAAATTAATGTCATTCAATTTTAAACCACACTAGAAAAAAACCAGTTTACGAAAACAGTCACAAAGAACAAACACATTACTCTACAAGGTTCAAACTTGTACTGAAAGTGCATTACATGTTAACCTACCAAGTCCCGTCTCCGTAGTGTTGCTAGAGCGAGCGACGTTGCCTCATTACTCAATTTATACACCTCGTAAATAGTGTGAAACATAAAAATAAAAAAATAGAATATATCCTTGAGAACTCTTATTTTACTTAAAATCAGTGTTTCTTATAAAGTTTCAAAATCAAAGATTCTTATAAAGTTTCAAAATCAAAGTTTCTTATAGTCTTGTTCGATTAAGCACCAGACAAACTAATAAACAATTTTTTTTGTTTCGCCGATTTGTGATGAGCTATAACTCTGTTCGGACTTGATATTTTTAATTGAAAATATCAAACAAGATTAATCAAACGTAGTAGAATTAGTTGGAAAAGAAAATGTACATAACCGCTTGGAAAAATATAAGAAAATAAGTATGAATAAGTGTTTTTTTTTTTTAATTTAATCTAGCATAATATCAAAAACAACGATAGGGAAGTGGTCATTTCACAGTCATTTTTTGTTGTAATTTATCATATTACTATTCCTAAACCGCATGTGTTGTTGCTCCTTCCAAAGTTCTCGTGACTCTCACCCTTTCAAACAAACAAAATTGTTTAAAACAATAGTGTTGATAAATACTATTGACTTTTCTTAATACATTCAGTTCGATACTGATTAACTATACCTATTATATGTATATGTCAATAATACCTAATGAAACATGTACAAGAATGTACGTGTGTATGTACCGTGTATTATTGTTTATATCGCGAATAATAGGGAAAAAGTAGTAAATTGATATACTATAGGGTAGGCCATCAGGTGTTTATTTTAAATTGCTATTAAAACTACATTGTTGAATATTTTTAAATGATTGTTGCTTTATTCAAGAAAGTATGCCTTCCCATTATTTATGAAAAACAATTTCAGTTAAATGGCAGTCGCGGCTGGCTTGACAGTAGTTCATTATTTTCACCCAATTTTGCAGTACATTTTATTTGTGGCTCTATTGCACGAATAACTCGATTGGTATTTTCTTTCAGAGCGTCAATTTTTGTGGATTGTTGGAGTAACAATGGTCCTTAATATGTCCCCATAAAAAATAGTCCAACGGTGTTAAATCGCAGCTGCGCGATGGCCAATTAATGTCTCCGAAACGTCTGATCTGATAACACGGTTACCGAATTTAGTGTGTAAAAGATCGATTGTTTCACGGCTTGTGTGACACGTTGTTCCATCCTGCTGGAACCAAAGCTCGTCCAAGTCCAAATCGTCCAATCGTGGCCACAAAAAATCAGTTTAACGTGTCTCTGTAACGCATTCCATTTACTGTAACGCTGTTACCATCTTAATTTTGAAAGAAGTACGGACCAATGATGCCACCACTCCAAAACCGACACCAAACAGTCACTCTTGCAGGATGCATTGCCTTCTCTATGACTAAGTGTGAATTGTCGGAACCCCAAATTCTATAGTTCTGTTTATTAACTGTTAATTTAACATTAATAATTTATTCAATGGATTTTTTTGTCATTATTACGGTGATAAGCCACATGTGCCTCTTATTATTTTTTAAGCTTCTTGTTTACTGGATGTTACTATAATAATTGGTTATTATCAGCATATCGCTGTTAAGTGAAATAAGTGCATTAATTTATAGCACTTGATATTGCAACAAGGGCAAATTCTGCACATCTGCGGTTGATTTATATCTGTCAGCTCACCTCTGCTAAAAACTTTTATTCAAGTAGAATATACAGGGGGTTCAAATAGAAATAAATTAGGTTATAACAATAACTTTAACATTTGACAGCTTGAAAAAGTTTTAACATTACGGTGTAAAAAATTACGAAGTTGATTTTTTTCTGAATTTTCTATCTCAAAAATTAATATTTTTACAGCTATTTGTGTAAAAGTGGGACAAAAATAAAATGCACGCAGTGTACATAATTTTGAGTTGAAAAAGGGTATAATCAAAAAGGAGTCATTATTATGGTCCGGAAAGTGTACGCAGAGCCGGCACTAAAAAACTCTATGATAATTAAAGTACAAACCGTATTTTTTAAGCGCATAATTCTTGCCTCTGTATACGTACGCCACTGACCGTGCCTAGAATGCACACTGGACTCCTGTCCACCAATTCCCGTGCGGGAACAGAGGACGCCTTAATACAATTTTTTCATAAGACAGCGAGATATTCCGATGTTGACAGGTGTCGATGTAGTATTCTACCTACCGTCGCTGTAAACGGGTCGACCGACGCATTGCAAACAAATTTTTATCGTGACTGACTAACTCGTGAGTTCGTGTACTGTATTTACATATTAGTATTACCTGATTTTGTATGGTCTTTTGCAATAATGGCACAACCGTTACCATTTATGAATAGAATGAAACAGATTATTGAAAATTACGACGATTTTAAAATAGACGGATCACATATTTTATGTATTCCTTGAAATCTCGTCGATATATAAATATTTCGTAGACGACGAGTGTGTGAAAGACATTTTGATTCGAATATACAACAAGGGCGTAGCCAGTAGTTATCTTTGGGGGGGGGGGGGGGCGCTCAATGCAGATGAAACAAAAAAGCCAAAAAAAAATGTCAGTAGAGGCAACGGCAACCGCATTCCCCGAGTATTTCGGTTTTTACTTGACCCTTTGGGGGGGGGGGGGGGGGGGGCGATCGCTGCAGATTAAACATAAAAGCCAAAAAAAAGGTCACTACAGGCAACGGCAACCGCATTCCCCCGAGTATTTTGGTTTTTACTTGACCCTTGGGTGGGGGGGGGGGGCGATCGCCCCCACCCTGGCTACGCCCTTGATATACAACAACAAAATATTACTGGTACTGTTAGAAAAACGAATGAACAAAAAATGATGTTTTTGATAAAACCGGACAGATGTGCTTATATACACATCATGGGGGTTAAAGTAACAAATTCCAAAGATATTTTCGGATTTCTTCGGTTTTTAAGGATTTTCTGTAAAAGTTACCATCAGATTAGATAGAATATTCATTGTCTTTTTTTTCTGTTAGTATAACACTTATTTTTATATATTTTTTCAATGAATCTTGATAATATTGGTTTTGATAACATTGGTATTATAGGATGCCAAAAATAAAGGTGTTGCTGTATGTTTACTAAAGAGATCCTTATTAAACCTTTTTCTAAATTGTTGACCTCTTAAAAATATTGTAGTAAGCCTTAGATTGAAAACATCAACTGTGCCATGCAACAACATGCCACAAATATTTAAAAAAAGTACATATATATATATATCTCTTTTACATTTCGAAAACATCATTCAAATAGGTTAATAAAAAAAATAATCAAAACAAAGTTAGGTACCTAGGATTGTGTTCTGGATCTAACGGGTTATACTGTATATGGAAAAAAACGCGCTAAGCAGTACTTTTGGGTTGAAGCAGGAATTTTTTGTTATCATAGCGGAACGTCAAATGAAACATTTTTTTTTCATTTTTGCTCAAGGTTTCCGATATACTTTAAAAGAAGCTATTGAGAAAATTTACATATAATCGTTTTTGAAATTTGCATAACATATAAAATGAGTTGTTCACAACTCTTGCTGTACATGTTGCGCGATTGTTGAATTTAGAGTGTTAATAATCTGTGAACCTTACGTTGGTACATACCCAGCTGAAAAGGACAATATTAAGGTTAGCATTGCAATTTTTTTTAATATTAATTGAACTCTAAAAAAAGTGAGATATTCTCGTATATTCATCGTCATACTGGATCATGGGACCCACATCAGATTTCAGGTAGTAATAAGCACCGAACCTAAATATAAAGCTATTTCAGCAAAGAGATATTTCAAACGGAATATTAAAAAAAATAGAAAGAGTGTGTCCCTCCAGAATATTTAGGAAACAGTATGGAAAATAAGAAGGTATAATGGTTGCCTATTTTTTTTAATCACACATCATAAATCAATTATATATAAAAACTTTTTATACTCGTTTGTGTTTTCTTCTGGAATATATTTCTGGTGGAGTTATGGAAATCTGAATTTTCATTTCATACCTACCAACAGCTACATATATAATTTTTGATATAAAATTATACATGTATGTAACTAATATTGATTATAAATAACTTTGTACAGGGTTTTTCCTTATAACTTGCCAGTCCTTTAAAAAGCTTATTTCTTGAGATACAAAACAAAATGATAAACACAAAAGTTGCAGGGTTTCAAAATGTTTTAATGTTAACCAGAGAAACAAAAAACGATAGCAATATAAAAAAAAATATATTAATTTATGCTATTTTTTAAGTAGAGCACCTATATATATCGTATTTTTTTTAACCAACTTAGTTTCCACATTCCAAAAATATATAATATGACTATGTTTGTATTTTTTGTATTTATTGAGCCAATAAGATCATACATAGGATGAAATCCCAAAGAGGCAAATACCATTGCCTGTGCTTGGGTTTGGCGTATAAAATATAATATAAATATAGAAAACTTAAAACTATTGGAGAGTAAAATATAAAATCATAAAACTATAAAACTGAAATAAATCATTTCAACTAGCGTAACAAACTTGTGAGAATATAGCGAGACCGCTATCTATAACTAGTGTTACAATCAATTTTATTATGATGGGCGCGGATTATGTATTAGTGAGTAGGAATGATACTCACAAACACACAATCAATATTTAATATTGGCAACAATCCATTTTTTGAGGCTAGTCTTGGTGGTAGGTTTATCCTTATCTAAAATTTTCAATTTAGATATTTCTTACATTATATTAATAGTAGATGGTACTATGGTCTCTAATACTACAAATAGTTTGTGTATACATATTAAATAACTCCCGTCTCGTTAGCCGTGCGTGGCGATTCCACATAAAATGTGACTTTTATGCACTGGCCATGGATCACTATGAAAAACAAATCAATAAATTGTACTATGACATTATATCGAGCCATCTAAAAAAAAAAAAACGTCATCAAAGTTGGCCGAGTAAGAAAATACGTATTTCTATTGTATCTTAAATATAAGCTTATTTAAATGTCAAAGCTGTCACATTATATGACAGCCCTTATTAATTTTACAATTGTGATAGTCACTTATCAAAAGTTTGACATAACCGAAAAGCTTCACAGCCAGATTTGGTGCAGTTTTTTTGGATGTCTCTTTTTTGTAAATATATAAAAAGGTACAGAATGTTTCGGGTTAATATATTGAATAAAAGTGAATGCTTCCATAGTGATTTTAATGTCACATTTTTTAAAATCAACTTAATTTCCGCATGCCAAAAATATAGAATATTTTTGGAGTGCGGAAATTAAGTTGATTTCATTTTCTATCTCCTTTTTTTCCTTTTTCCTTTTCTATCTCAAAAAATAAACATTTTAAAGGGGTGACAACTTATAAGGAAAACCCTGTGCATATGTGACTGTAACTTAGCAGTTCTTATTGCAAATATTTAGAAAACATTTTGAAAGAAAGGTTTTGTTTAGTTATAGAAACCTGAGTTTTTAATTCGTACCACTATTCCATTCTTAAAATAGTATAACGACTGTAATAATAATTTCTTCTACAACATATAAGAATAAAGATTTATTAACCGTTTAAATTTTTAAAATTTCGTTTGAAGTTTGATGCGCTCTTTTCACTATACGATGAAAATGGTGGATTTACAATTCACCAACTCACACCGACACATTATATTAATACTAGATGGTACTATGGTCTCTAATGCTACAAATATCTAATAAACAGGTGATAAAAGTAGGTGAAATACTTACATACGCTTTGGTTGTTAGCAATGCGACGAATTTTTACAACTCCTAAATATTTATGAGATATCTATATTCGTTTTTAACAATACCGTGTTCACAGTTGTAGATTTGATAACTTTGCGTACTAACACTATGATTCTTGACACTTAACCTGTCGTTCAGTTGTTGTTACAAGTTTATGAACTTTTTAGTGTTAAGTATAAAATTTTTGAACAAAACTGATCAAAACAAAATAACAGGTTTGATATTCTAACTTTAATACAGCGTATTCTTCTATAAGTCATCGCAAATTATGAAAAATGACGTTAGAATATAAAGGGTTAATAGTTCTTCTTTATAAAATCAGTCAGTTTCCTTCAAAATAACTTCCTTGGGAAGCCACACAGCACTGGAGAAGGTTCTTCCATTCCTCATAGCAGTGCTGGAACTCATATACTGGAATAGCATTCAACTGGTCGGTTACAGCCGTTTGAATGTTTTCTATAGTCCCAAAATGACGATCCTTGAGGTGATTTTTCAATCTCGGGAAAAGAAAATAGTTGCAAGGACTCAAGTCAGGCGAATAAGGAGGCTGAGGAGTCACTGGGATGTTTAAAAACTCGTACTGGCTAAAAACTCGTGAACTACTGAAATGGCTGTGTGACAAGGCGCATTGTCGTGATGCAACATCCAGTTGTTCTTAATGTCTCACAACATGATCCTTTTTCGAAGTTTTTCAAGAACCTCTTTGTAAAAGTGGAAAATTACCTGGCTCTCAGAAAAGCAAATCAGCATGCATTGCATCATTCTTGCTTTTTTGGGTTTTGGAGAGCTTGAAGTGTGCCATTCCATGCTTAGCGTTTGGTTTCCGGGTCGTACTCAAACACTCAAGTCTCAACACCAGTCTTGACACGTTCCATAAAATAGGGATAATTTTCAATCGATTCCAAAAACTCAAGACACCTTTTTCTCCTAATGCCCGTTTGTTCCTGCGAACGGTTTTTTGGAACCATTTTTGCGTAGATTTTTCTTTCTCGCAGTTGACCAAATTAACTTTTGGTTATGACTAGGGTTCGGAATGTTTGCCAAAACGCGTGTTAAACTGCTTTTAACGATCCTGCTCTCTCACGTTGTCGGGGATGGTCAGTGGCGTACGGATTGACGGGCAAGAAATACACTCGTATATAATTTACTTGGCGCTTAAAAAAATACGGTTTATAATTTAATTATCACAAAGTTGTGTACTGCCGCCCATGCGTTATGGCGCACATTTCCGGACCCTAGTTAGTACATAAAGTATACATATGAAGCTATAATTCTGCACATACATTATTATATTTGCTTCATCATTCTAATGCGTAGTTCTTTGTTATCAAAATGATTATTTTAACAGAAATACATATTTTCATTATGTATTACAGGTATTATGTTTCATCAGTATTACATGCATTATATAGAGACATCCAAAAAAAACGTCATCAAAGGTGGCCGAGAAAAAAAGACGTATTTCTATTCTTAATCGAATTTATAACCTTATTTACTTGTCAAGACTGTCACATCATATGACAGCCATTGTTTATTTTACAAATTGTGACAGTCACTTGTCATAAGTTTGACATAACCGAAAAGCTTAGACATGACCGCTATTTCCACCTCTCTCGGTCATAGCCAGAGTTGATGACGTTTTTTTTGGATGGCTCTATATTATGATGGATATGTCTATGTCCCACGACAGATTTCGGCCAGCTTTACAGATAATTATAGATAGTCAAATGAAATCCTTGAACACTGGCGGTGAAAAGTAATATAACAACAGAGATACTATACATATAGAATTGGACTAATATATATTCAACTGAATCGACTTATTTTGAGCTTCAGATTCACTAGTATCAGTTATGCTACTTCATTTGGAAACACCCTGTATACCATATATAACAATTACCGCACGCTCAATATCGATTCATCATCACTCATCAATGTTTCCAATATTTATTTAATAAGTATAGTTTACTGAGTACTACATAAAAGAACATTAATAATGACGTAAAACTAATACTTTTGTATTATATCAATAGTACTCAGCATTATTTCTTATTTTACGATAGACAAACTTTCCTCAAGGAAGAACCGTAGCCAGCTCAGATTTCTAAGGTAGCCGAGAGGAGCGGGAACTGAAGAGAATACAGAAAAGGGAAAATGGAAAATGGACAGAGGAAGCTTTAAGTCTTCTTTCTTATTCTGAATAAAAAATGCTAGGACAGGTGTAATATGATATTATTGTGTCAATTCTAGTAATTTTTCAGGTTTAGGATTTTTTTCTAAAACGGCTCACTTTAATAGATATCTGAAGACTTCCCTCTAAAATGAGTGCATTGCTAACTTTTGTTTGGAAATAAATATCCTCACCCCCAGGGTCCTCCTCGCTACGGGCCTGCCTCAAAGCAAATTTGCGACTTTCCTTCGCGTTGATTGAACGGCAGTAAGACACAAAATAACAATACAATAATTAAAAACACAATCGGTGCGTGCATCACTAATTCTCCGAATAATTGACACTTAGGATTCTTTAAAAATTAATGAATATTTGGCTGAATAATGACATATTATGTTTCTATAAATTTAGCGGTCATTGATTTTTCATAAGGTGAACCAGATGCTCTTTCTCATTTTAAATTCTCTGCCATACGCTAACAATAGTTTACCGAAATATTACGGTTGTTTTATAATTTGTTATAGGAGAAGTGCCAGCCAACATTAATAATAACGCCCTAGGTAAAGCCGCCTCTCACTTTTTTTTTATTAGCACTTCCAATATTTTTTTGTAAGAGCTTTTGAGCAAAATTTATCTAATCGACCTCATATATTTTACGGTTTAGAAGTTACCATTTTAATCCCATTAAAATAATAGACACCCTGTATACTTTGTTATAGTTTGTGGACTGATTACTTTTAGTTAAGGCCACTTGATGTTAATACCCACAACCAACCTACAAAATTTAGTCTTTGCCTTTATAAGTTCTTAAATAGTCAAATATATTCTCTTAAATTTAAAATAATTTTATTACTTTTTGCCTGACACAAATTCTACCCCAGTTATGGAAACAGATAAAGTACAGATTACATCATTTTCAGATTAACTTATTATTATTATAACCGTAACTTATTATAAAATGGCTGTGACCAAGGTAATAAACGCTACTAGGGCCACTAAGAACTTAATATGATATATTAATTATTAATTATTTCATAATGTTTCATAAATATCAGTAAGTAAATTTTATTTTACCGTCACGGAATATACAATATGCGTCCGTTGAAGTTAGCTGTTAAGTAACATAGTGAGTAGGTGTGATTATGATTAACAATAATATTATTGGATAGTGGCTTCGTGGCTTCTGTGATCTAATATTAGGCCATGCCCACCTTCGAGATGTGATTACTCACTTTTTGCGTTTGTTAATATAAGATGAAGCTATCGGTATTTTTTTAATAATAACGATTGAAAATATGAAAAACATAATAATCGGCATTACCAGTAACATTGGCATCTTTAGTAGAATAATTTCCATGACACATTAGTGAAAAATCAAACGATTTGTTAGAAGTCATAAGCAAATTTTTAGAAAACACTAAATAACTATTAAATATAGGTATAGGGGATGCTAATATAAATGGATTCAGAATTTAATTCTGCATTAAAATATAAAATAAATTATGGGGCATCGTATTTAAAAAAATATTAGTTGGTTTGAAGTTTTGCTAAATGGTAGTTATTGTTTACACACTCTGTACATAACTGAGAAATAATAAAAGCAATGCTACATAGTTTTAGAGTTCTACTAAACACGATGCTAATACCGATACTTAATGTTCTAAAATGGCCACCACAAAAGGTAATGGCACTAATGAACACAATTTCAAAAAATCGGAAATAATGTTGTTACTAATGAGATTAATGATGTTTAATATTGATATTTTAAAAACACTGTTTACAAAAAAAAACGTAAATTTTACTGAAGGTATTCTTTTTTTACACATATGGCACGTGGTACATTTGTAATTAGTAATGATTGTCTACGATCTGGGGCGAAGTTTTTCTAAACAGTCATTTATCTTTACAGAGAACAACAGTCGGAAATATGCATCCCAGTTCCTCAGGCATAGTAATATCGGGGATTAGCGGTCGCTACCCCGAGTGCAACAATGTTGAAGAATTCGCAGACGCTCTTCTAAAAAAGTGTCGACCTAGTAACTATAGACGACAGGCGGTATCCTCCAGGTTAGTAAGAGACGTACATGAAATAATAAAAAACCAAAAATATGTGAAGATTTAGATAAACAATTTTTCAAAACAACAAGACTTTACAAAACAAACAATTCATAATTTTTCCTGGAATGTTGAAAAAACCTGACACCATGCTGACATGCATATACAGTATCAATCATATTCCCAATTAAAAATATATTTGTGGAAATTTAGTACATGTGTACTTTACTTTAAGTCCAAAATTGCTTGTGAAATTTTGACAAATATAAACATTTATCTTTATCATCTTTACGTCATATTTACATCATAAAAAAAATAATGTCCAAAAATATTTTTAATTTTCACGAAAATCCGGTTTAAAAATTGTGAAGAACTGTTCGCCAATCAAATAAACTTTAACCCCATTTTTTCAAACCGATCAACTCGATGACTCTGGGAATCAGATTGTCATTTTTATGTCATAGTTTGGCGAATTTACTTGGGCCGGGGGGGAGAAGGGGGGCTTGGTTGTATAAGAGGGGGTGTTAGCGGGAAATCTAAAGAGCAACGTTGCCAGAACTAACTGTAAGTCTTTATAAAAACCCTATATTTACAAAATGCATTGATGTACGATCAATTGCGTATCGTATAATAAAGTTTACTGTTATCTTTTCTCAACCCAACTACTGTGAAATAATTTTAAACAGTTAATATTACTTTAAACAACTGTGAAACAATTTTAAAATATCTAATAGGAATATTATGTTGATATGACAACAGCGAACGCACGCAGCGAACGAAGGCAGAACGAACGGTCCAATGGTTCACTCTAAGCTCCAGCAACTAATGCACTCTCCTTGCCCCGTCACGGATCTCCGCGGTTGTTGGCGGCCGCGCTCATACCGTCTGTCATTTAATTATTTGAACTTTTTCGTCACTGTGATAAATATCCATTTTTTTTTATGAATGTATGTAGTGCTTCTACAATACGCTCGTCATAACACAATTTTCTAATCAGGCACTAGACCAGTATAAAATATAAAATGCTATTTCAAATTTTAACTCAAACAGCCCTACCGACAAACTGGATGCCTTTCATACGCCTGCGCTAGCGATTGAATAACGATTGGTTCTCACCTCATGTTTACCAAAAAAAAAAGAAGTATTTCTTTTCTTTTTTATTACTTCTCTTAATTTATAACCTTATTTAATTGTCAAGGCTTTTAACAGTTAAACACCATTATGCGACAACCATTATTTATTTTACAATTGTCTCAGCCACTTGTTAAAAGTTTGACGACAACAAAGTTTCACTTTGAGCTTCGACATAACCACTCTTTCCGTCTCTCTCGTTCATGGCCTGATTTGATTTATTCTGGATGGCTCTTTATTATAATTTTTATAGTATATTTATAACTCCATAGTCCACAAGAAATGGGGTTAAAGTTTATTGGATTTGAGAACCTATGCTCATAGATCTTCAAGCTATGGGGTTATTGGGTTTAATATTGTCTGCCAAAAAACATTCAAGGAACAGTCACTAATTTACTGTACATGTTGCCTACCACGCATGACACTGTTTTGTTTGTTGATTTGATTAAAATCGTTGGTTAAACCAGCCAATTAATTATTCATCAATTATCCTGTTTTTAGTTATCTATTCCGAATATTTTCTCATTAAGAACAATATAACACAACCCGTTTATTACTTATTCATATCTAATGACTTTTTTCGGTATAATATTTCATAGTTAGGATAACTGCATAGCTACTGTGTGTTTTGCAGAGTGCATAGATGCTCCCCACGATATGGGAAAGATACCGGAGATCAACAAGTTCGACGCTGCCTTCTTTGGTGTTCATCCTAAACAGTCCGACTGCATGGACCCGCGCCAAAGGGTACTTAACGAAACCATATACGAGTGTATAATAGACGCTGGTTGGAACCCGGAGGAATTGAGAGGCACCAGGACAGGTATGCAATGAATCTACGATTAGGTTTTTCAAATGATCGTGTACTACACTAGTGGAAAAAATTAAGGGATCAAAAAAAAATCCAAATTTTTAGGTGATATTCAACAGGCCGTAACTTGGAGAAAAATGGTCGCACAGAAAATTTAAAAAAGGAAATTGTAGCTCCAAGTATCTACTTTTTCGATCTGGACTTCGAAATTTTTCAGCGTCAGCGATTTTTGAGTGATCCTAAGAAAACCACCGACAAAAAAATTTTCGAAATTTTTTTGGTCCTTTTTTGTGGTCTACGAGCTTGAACATTTTTTTTACTTAACCACCATATATACCAGATAACTTGTTTATTCAGCTTCAATTCCTTTTTTTAAAGACTTTGTTACGATCATTTCTCGCCGAGATATCGGTCTTTGAATGGAAAAGGATCATTTTGTGTTAGATTATATATCGATATCTCAGCAACCAATGATCGCACAAAAAGTTAAAGGTGGGTTTCGAGAACTTGAATAAATTCTCTAAAAGAATTAGCCATTGGTTCTTCGAAAAAAAGTTCTTTTTACAGAAGTTCTTTTTCCCAAAATGTTGGACCCTCATTTTCATATTTACGGGCAAAGTCGAGTCTTTGCACTATAGATATTTCTGGAAATAACCGAAATTATTCACAATCGCACTACCATTTAACGTCATGTATGTAAATTTTCGTGAAATTGCGTGGCTGTTTTCTTTAAATATTTTGTTATTCTATATAAATTATCGAACTTTTTGTCAATTTTATGGTATTAAAATTTGTTTTAACCCATTAACGCCCAAACTAACATAATTTTTCGTCCTTTTTGGAGCGTCAATCTCGAAGGGAAATGAATGAATTCACTCAATAAAAACCACTTATCCTAATGTTTTCGGATGTGATCTTTCGATTTCGGGGTCAGAATTGTGATTAAATGCTCTAGAAAAATATATATGACTTTGTGGAGAAAAGTACTGAAAATTTGGGGATAATTTTTTTTATATAATTTTTTTTAGTCCAAAAAGTACTCTAACCTACTCCGGATTGTGGAGGGAGGTGGAGGCAATAGTTGGAGTTGATGATAGAATTTTTTTTGCCGACCTCAACTGACTCTAATCTTTTCAAAATGGCGGATATTGCATAAAATCTCATGATATATGAATTTTTCTTTAGTATTAACGAGAGAATAATGTTATTGTGAGTTTTTCTTGATCCACAGTCATTTTCCTCAATAATAACAATACTACAGAATATATTTGACTAAATTTTAAATTTTCAATGATGGAAATTTCAAGGATTCAAAATGGCGGCCGGATTTCTCATCAAATGGCGCGTTTTTCATTATAAAAAGTAAATAGGAGTTTGTAATTATAATTTTCCTATGGCATTTCATGTTTTAGTAACATTTTGAGTTATTTCTGGTGAAAAAAGTCTGAAATATAAGATGGCGGATTCAATATGGCGGACATAATTCTTGAAAATTCAACATTTGAAAACGGAAAAATTACAGTCATATTTTACGTAGAATTCTGATGGAAAATGTCCTCTCAATCTTTTTCATAAAAATGCGTTCTACCTGAGTAAAAAATTATTTGTCATTCTAACCTCAAAACGAGATTATTTTCCGGTGTTGAGGTTTTCATGATGAAATCATGAGCATTATATATTATGCACTTAGGGATGTAGGTGCATTGAAGATTTTTTTTTTCGGAACTTCGCATATAAATAGAAAATTTATATTGTAATTCGGGCGCATTGACGAATTTTTTTCCGGAACTTCCCCGCATATTTATTGAAAGAATAGTACGGAGAATGTACTTTCTGTTGGGTGTGAGAAAAAAATCGTATATGCACCACGAGAAATAAGTAGGCTGTGTACTTCCGGCGAATAGTTTGCGCCCGAACATCCCTAAGTGCATAATATATAATTATTTTTCATCATGATATTTCATTTCATCATGAGAACCTCAACACCGGAAAAAAAACCTCGTTTTGAGGTTAGAATGACAAATAATTTTTTCCTCAGATAGAACGCATTTTTATGAAAACGATTGAGAGGACATTTTCCATCAGAATTCTACGCAAAATATGACGTCCGTTTTCAAATTTTGAATTTTCAAGAATGATGTCCGCCATATTGAAACCGCCATCTTGGATTTCACCAGGAATAACTCAAAATATTACTAAAACATGAAATGACATAGGAAAAGTATAATTACAAACTCCTATTTACTTTTTTATAATGAAAAACGCGCCATTTCTTGAGAAATCCGGCCGCCATTTTGAATCCGCCATCATTGACAATTGAAAATTTAGTCAAATATATTCTGTAGTATTGTTTTGATTGAGTAAAATGACTGTGGATCAAGAAAAACTCTCAATAACATTATTTTCTCGTTAATACTAGATAAAAATTCAAATTTCATGAGATTTTATGCAATGTCCGCCATTTTGAAAAGATTAGAGTGAGTTGAGGTCGGCAAAAAAAATCCTATCATCAATTCCAACTATTGCCTCCACCTCCCTCCACAATCCGGAGTAGGTTAGAGTACTTTTTGGACTAAAAAAAAATTATATAAAAAAAATAATCCCCAAATGTTCAGTACTTTTCTCCATAAAGTCAGCCATATTTTTTTGCTAGAGCATTTAATCACAATTCTGACTAAATACTCCTAACCCCTTAAATTCCAGGCGTGTACGTCGGTATCGGGAACTTCAGCAGCATGGAGCAGATGCGCGTCCTGAAATCGGACGGCTACGTGAACATCGGCGTCAACTCGGGCCAGGCGGCCAACAGGGCATCGTACGTGTTCGACTTCAAGGGGCCCAGCTACATCGTGGACACGGCGTGCTCCAGCAGCATGCACGCCCTCTCCAACGCCTACCACGACATCAAGGAGGGGCGGACCGACGCCGCGTTGGTGTGCGCCACCCACCTCTGCCTCCACCCGTACGAGACGTTGGAGTTCAACAGGCTGAACATGCTGTCCGCGGAAGGCCGGTGCAGGGTGTTCAGCAGGCTGCGCGACGGCTACGTCAGGGCGGAGGCGGTCGTCAGCATCTTCCTGCAGCGCGAGGCGGCCAGCAGGCGGATGTACGCGCACCTCCTGGGGGCGAGCATCAACTCGGACGGGTACAAGAAGGAGGGCATCACCTATCCGAGCAACGTGCAGCAGTCGGCGCTCATCAGGGAGACGTTCGCCGAGGCCGGCGTCGACCCGGAAGATATCGCCTACGCGGAGGCGCACGGAACAGGTATTGCGAAAAAGCGTACAGTAGACTTTTTTGTTTTTTTTTTTTTTTTTTTTTTTTCTTTTTTTTTAATCAAATGAGCCAAAAAAAAGCGACTCAAAAAAAAAAAAAGAAAATTTTTTTAGCTAAAAAAAAGGTTTTGTTTTTTTAGTTTTAAATTACAACCCAAATATTTATTGGGAATTTTTTTGAGAAAGTATAAAACGGATTGAGACAATTTTTTTTTTTATTATTAAGATGTAATGTAGGTTACATTTGGTTTTTTATTTATTTTTAAACCAAAGTGGCGGCCGTCGATCCTTGTTCCAATGCAGCTACTTCAGGCGGACATGTCTCATGTTAATGAGAATTTTCTACGACGCTATTCATCTGAAATCAAAAAATGAAATATTTTTATAAAATATAGGGTTGTTGTTAGTGTTTATCGTAGGGGTTTTTTGAAATTCAAATTTTACGCGATGTGGTGCAACTTTGAACAAAAAAGTTCGATTTTCACCTTAAATTTATACCTTTAAATTGTTATTAAAAATCGAACTTTTGCAATATCAAAAAAAATCCTATGTTGATCACTAATGGCATCATTTGTGAACATTTTAAAAGAAAAACCATTAAAATCGGTTAATTAGTGTCCGAGAAAAATCTCATTCCAGTTCAAAAACGTTGTTTTGAGAAAAATGGGTTTGAAGTTTTTTTTACGTTTTTTTTTCCATATAATTATGAAATTTTTTTACTTACAGTTCGCCATCAATTCACGGCCCGTACAGGACACCCTCCTCTGCCTTGTAGACCTCATTTTGGCTTCACGTCAGATAGCGTCACGCATTTTTTCCACTGAATCCGTATTTCGCCGAATACGGATAATAAGTAACAGGCCGTAATAAGTTGTCAATTCGCCTATTATCTTGATGGTCAGTGTTCCTGTACCTCTTCCCCCGAGTCCCTTGTGTGTTTTCTTCGCATTACGGAGCCTGGTTCCCATGCGTTTTTCTCCACGTGACCGACGCGTTCCTTTTTCATTACTTTCGGATCGTTGTTGTACGGGTCCAAATCCAAAGTCGCCTTGGAGGTCTTATTGTCCCCGTCGCCAATATACTGAGCATATTTTACATTATGCTTTTCTTCGGATCGTTGAAACACTTCCTTTACACTGTCCACCTCCATTTTCCCTGCGTGACTCTTTTCAAGCGCCAGGACCGTCGTCACTAATCCGGATGTAACTCGAAATCTAATACACGGATCACTTTAAAATTTCAGGACAATAAATTTGAATGTATAACGCATCGATTTCAGTAAAAAAACGATTTTTTGAAACCGAAAAGCGGGAAAGCCCCCTTAAGGGGTTATTCTAGTCTAGAGCATGAATTTCGGGCGGTTTTTGAAGCTCTGTACAAACGAAACAAAAAAATATTTTTACTATCCATTTTTTTATCATTTGTTTATTGATATTTTAAAATAACATACAAAATTAACTGAAAAAAAAGACTCAAAATCGACAAGTTATGAGCTGGCAAAGTGGAGGGTTCTTTAAAAAAAAGGGTGTCCTGGCGTGCATGGTTTCAACCCTTCTGGTCATCTAAAACAATCACTATCACTAAAAAAGGTCACTCTGTGACCTTTTTTGTAAAAATGGTCAAGTGTGACCCGTTCAGCTGATTTTCGAACGATTTAACGACGTCTGTCTGCTGCAATCGTCTCCAAACATTACCAGTCACCGAAAGAGCCCGATTAAAAACGAGGGCTGGGAAACTGTGTGCCCTCACCCACGCGCGCGAAATGCGAGAATTCAGACTACGACGGCTCGGTGCTCGATCGATAGTCTGTCATTATGTGATAAAAATCATTATTTGTGATATAAAAGGAATAATAATTAGAATATGAATAGTTTGTCGTATACAATTAATTGATGTTATTGTAGCAGTAATTTATAGTAAATTAATACAAAAGAAATATTTTCTATTGATATTTGGGCTGGGCACGTGCCCCCTGTGCCCTTTATCACCAGCCGCCACTGACTAAAACACAGTCTACGCCACCATCTGTTTTTAACCGAGGTACCATAATTTTTGCTGGCAACAGCACCAACACAAGAAACATACGGTATTTTTTTATTTTTAGGCACGCCAGCAGGAGACCCCGAGGAGTTGACGTCTCTGGTGAACGTTTTCTGCAAAAACCGGAGGAAGCCGTTGCTCGTAGGCGCCGTGAAAACGAACATGGGACACCCGGAAGTGGCTTCGGGCCTATGCTCCGATCTCAAAAGTACTAATAGCGATGGAGACGGGAATAATACCGGCCAATTTGCATTACTCCCCTCTCGACACTGATTTACCGGGCATAAAAGAGGGAAAAATAAAGGTAAGTGCCAAAATCATATCCAGCCGTTAAAAAAACAACTTCGTTCAAAACCTCAAGTTGGCCTATCAAAAAAAGGCGTAAACCTATCTTAAATTGGCTTATTTTAACTTACGCACGCTAGAGGGCGACAACTCCTACATACCACCACCTCCATCCACTTTGACAGCCACTTGTCAAAAGTTTGACAACAACAAAGTTTCGCTTCGAGCTTCGACATAACCGCTATTTCCATCTCTCTCGTTCATAGCCAGATTTTATGACGTTTCTTTTGGCGTCTCTATATGTTGTCCCAACAATATTTCCTCTCTTATAACCTAGATAGGAATTAATGTGGATTTCGTAAAAAGAACGTGTTTATCCTTTTCTGTCAAGTTCAATAACTAGTTCTTGGATAAGACAGTAATACGTCTGAAATAATTGTAAGTGTGTGGACTCACAGGACATACAGATTATTGAAGCCACAATCAGAGCACTATTAGAAATTCGGTAAATCTTTATTTTGAGCACTTCGTTTATGCACTTTGGATCCAACCACAAAACTAGGAATAAAAGGATTAAACCACAAAAACTTAAGAAAAATAAAGAAAAAAGATAAAAGAACTGTTTCACCGAAACACCGTCTCACTTGAGGGCGATACCTCCTAAATAACACCACTGGGTTTCGTGGATTTAAGAGATTCTGAATGAAATTTTTAAATATTCGATTCGTCAACAGATCGTGACGGAAAATACGCCATGGAACGGAGGAACCGTGGCTCTGAATTCGTTCGGCTTCGGTGGCGCCAACTCGCACGCGGTGATGAGGTCCAACGCGAAGGCGAAAACCGACACCTACAAGCCGCCGAAACACAGGCTGGTTCAAGTCTCGGGTAGGACGGAGGAGGCGGTCAACCACTTCCTAGACGGCGTCGCAAGGAACCAACACGACGACGAGTTCCTCGCCCTGGTCGATGAAATTCACAAGATGAACGTCGAAGGGCACAACTTTCGAGGGTGAGTAGTAGGTGGCTTGCCTGGTCCTGCCTGGTTCTGCCAAGCCTGGTCCTCAGAGCTTCATCATGTCAATGCGACGTTCCCCCACTACTTCAAAAAAATGTTCATTACTTGCAGTCGCCGCGACACATGGCACCACAATTTAAAATATTGCAGTTTATATTTGCCGTATACAGCTGGTCATTAATACATTCTTACATAATTATTACATTTCACGAATATAAGAATGAATGTAAGAAAAGAAAGTAATATACTCTGTAGTAACTCTGGCAGAAAGAAAAGCGAAATTGTCGGCGAAACACTTGATTCATTACATTTGTGTATTAAGCAGGTAGGTAAACATATGTATTGAAATTACTATTACCATGAATACATCTTGAAACTAATAAACTCCTCATTTACCACATATCATGCTAGTCAATTTGCCAAGATCTATTTTCATGGAAAAGCTGTATAGCTTTGCCTGATGATCTATTTAAGCTTTTACAAACACACCAGAAACCAAATTACATGAACAACATAACATGTGGCAAATGCGACACTGGAAACGACGTTATATTTGAATTCTAAATAGATAATGCAGTCGTAGCGACATGATTGTCAGTTTGACTGGAACATCCCTCCAGAGCTGGACATTCGCATAATATGTGGAAGAGGTTTTTTCTTCCCCTCCACAGCTCCTACAATTGGGCATCATTTTGCACCCCAATTTTGGTGAGATGTCGCATGAGTGGACAGTGCCCTGTGAATTGTTTGGCTATCCATTTCAGCTAGGTTTTATCTAAGTGTAACTAAGTTTTCTTTTAATTCCAAGATGATTCGTCAATGGACAATCTGCGATTGCCTCAAAGCAGGAACTTCCGCCCATTGAGAGATATGTTCATGTCTTAATAAGTCCTTTCTAGCCCTCCTGGCTGTCCCGTAGGTCAAGCCACAACCCGATCAGTGGAACTTCTGCCATTTCGTAATTCTGATATCCTTTCACCTACTTCAAAGTAACGCTGTTGTTCCGCTAGTTGTACTAGCGAATTCACACAGTCTTAAACTACTGGAAGCGTATTTCTACAGCTTCCAAGGCTTTCAGACTTACCGCCTGTCTATCAGTGACGATCTGGATTCTCATATTTCCATAAAACCTCCTGAGCATTTCTCTGCACAAGCGGATATTGCAGTTATTTTTACAGGTAAAAATACGATTCCTGAGTTCCCCAGGTTGTTTTCCCATGCTGATTTCGCACCCATACTCCTGGAAACTTACCCATGGAAAGAATCACCAGATTGTCAGACATTCCAACCAATCATATGCGAAAGGACTATGGCCGCTTTGGGATATGCCGTATCCATTACTTTCCATGTAATGCAAGCGACATGAACCTAATACAATATACTAATTTGAGTTCTGACCAATCAAAATATATGTCATATCGGACCTCAATGGATCTCACTTCAAGAGTAGTGTCCTGAAATGTCCAACATATGTAGGTTTTCATAAAAGAAACTGGAGAAATTTAAATAGACAGTAGTTAAATAGTGGTAATAGTAATAGGAAATCAGTTTCATGGTACCTACTTGGGGATTTTAATTATATTCTATTACATTTTGCAGTTATACGGTCTTGGGGGACAAGCCAATAAGGCAGATCGACAGGTATTCGAAGAAGAGACCAATCTGGTTCATCTATTCGGGCATGGGATCCCAGTGGGTGGGAATGGGGCGAGACCTCATGCAGATCGAGGTGTTCCGAAATACCATCAAGCGTTGCGCAGCCGCCCTGAAACCGTATAATATTGACCTGGAAGATATACTCACAAGCACATCCCCGAAGACGTTCGACAGTATAATGAACAGCTTCTGTGCGATTATTGCGGTAGAGGTCGCGCTGACCGACGTTCTGTATTCGTTAGGCATTGTGCCGGATTACTTTGCCGGACATTCTTTAGGAGAAGTTGGTACGTAAAACTTTGTCCACAAAATATATTCGGTAGCTTATAAGGCTCTTATTTTTTTCGTAATATGTTTCTCAATATTTTTTCGTAATATGTTTCTCGGAAAATGTCAAGAATACTAGAAATTGACGAGAAGTCGTTGAATAGGATTCTCTCCCTTGTCTTATATTTAATAGAGCTTCATATATTGTGCTAAAAGTATAACAGTAACACTTTGCTTTTTTATTATTAAGCGATATACTATTAATTTCTCTTTGGCAATTATAAGTGAGGAGTAACCATCAAACCTCTTCTTCCGATCAGAACGTCCATTTTACAAAGAGGCACTATTTGCTGAAGGCAAATAGAACTTCATATTATGCAAAAAGTTTGACTGTAACATTGTAACAGTTTACTTTTCTGTTAGTATGCCAAATACTATTTATTTCTCTTTTGAAATTCTAAGTGAGAAGTTATGACATATATAGAGAAGAGGAGGAGGTGGAAATCATACATACTGTTGCATTTCAAAGGATTTTCTTCATTATTGAATAAAACAAAATTGATTAAGCAGTTAGTAACAAGTAACAACTGTGTGAGTGCCAAACTCTGTTCAGTTTCACCATAAGCATATTCAACTTCAACCTACATCCCACCAGTAAAAAGGTAATCCAGATTTCCTACTGAAGGCTAGGCATTTGTTTTTCGTAGCGAAACATCATACGACCTTATGATGTCTGCACATCTTCATTGATCCTGAGATGATTTTCGATTGATTAACTATGATCCACAGGTACTCTGAAATTCGGATCACGTTTGGCAGCATCAAGTCTAGTTGAGCATCCAAAACTAGGTGTCTTGCACCTCAGTTCTTATTTATTTTAAGACGCATAGGATAATTTACTCTTTATTTCTTTACCTATTGATGTTTATGAACCAAACGCAATAGTTTCCCTGTGTTCCAGGCTGTGCTTACGCGGACGGCCAAATAACTCCCGAACAGGCGATATTGCTAGCCTACTCCAGAGGATACGGCACCGTCTCCTGCGAAATACCGGAGGGCCTGATGGCTGCCGTCGCCCTCTCCAAGGAGGAATGCGAAAAAATACTTCCCGAGGGCGTGATCGTGGCCTGCTGCAACGGGAAGAAGAGCGTAACCATATCGGGTCCGGTCAAGGCTACCGCCGACTTTGTAGAGAAAATATCTAACCAGGGCGTCTTCGCGAGGAAGGTGAACTCCGGCGGCATAGCCTTCCACTCCAAGGACATCCGGGAGGCGGGCTCGTTGCTCTACGAGTTCGCCAAGGGGGTGCTTCCGGACCCGAAGCCGCGAACCTCGAGGTGGGTGTCTACTTCCGTGCCCGAGCATAGCAAGCACGCGACCTGGGCCAATTACAACAGCGCCGAGTACCATCGAAACAATTTCTGCAAACCGGTCCTGTTCAATAAGATTTACGATCAGATGGCTGACAACGCCATAGTCATCGAAATCGGACCCCACGGATTACTGCAGGCCATCCTTAAAAGGGAGTTGGGCCCTAATGTAACAAACATTTCTCTGGTCAACAGGGCTAGCGATGATAACGAGTTGTTCTTCCTCTCCAGTATTGGCAAGTAAGTTTGAAAATAATTTGAACGTTGTAGGTATACCACGCTCTCGTGGTGCAACGCGTGTCTGTGTATCTATGCTGCTCCAATCTACAATCCGCAGATTTAGGAGAATTTACTCAGTAAACAAAAACTCTAATACCTTCAGTAGTACGGTGGGCGTTTTAACTGCCTCAAGGTCAACCAGTGACCTTAATTAAATTAATGTGTCTTTAACCATCGCGTTTTGGCATGTCACCCTGACTATGTTAACCTCCCTTAATAGCACTGCCTTCGGATTGTAAAACTACGTTTTTTATAATTTTCAAATACTCTCAGTAGCATAACGGTAAGAGTTCTCACCCACCGCAAGCGTTAGGGTGTACTACCATGACACAGTGTTTGACACTACATCCCTCAAATCAACACTCCCTTGTAGTTGTGACTAATAATATCCATCTCTTTAAGAATTTTCCTTGCCGGAGGTCAGCCCAATTTGAGGAACTTCTACAGGGGCGTAACGTTCCCCGTAAGTCGTGGCACAAAGATGCTGTCACCGTTGGTTAAATGGGACCACAGCGTGGACTGGTTCGTACCACTCTGGAGAAATAAGGACTGGTTCGGCAAGGAAGTGACGGTTAACCTCTCCGATGAAAAATATTCGTACTACCAAGGGCACAATATCGACGGCAGGGTGCTTATGCCTGCCACCGGTTATCTGGTAATGAAATTTGTTGGACACATCATCACAAGTTAAAAAAAGTAACGAATTAGTTACACTAGAGTTAGACTTTTACACCTAGCCCCTTTTTTGAATATAATCAAGCCATAATCATTGTTTATTAGAGAAAAACTTATTATCAATATCATCACGCCTGAAAAAAGTATGTTTAATTTGCTGAAAAGCCTCATTCTTGTTTAAACATCATATTGATTTAAATTTACACTTTTCAGTATTTATGTGTGTTTCTTTTTCAATGCCGAAATGGTTATATGGTTCTAACGATCAAATTTTAGAACAGCTCGAATTTCAGGTGGCAGTCTGGGAGGTTCTAGCCGAGATGCGCATGAAGTCTATAGAAGAAACCCCTCTGGTGGTGGAAGAGGTCAAATTCAAGCGGGCGACGGTCTTACCGCCAAAGGGAAGACGTTACCTTCTTGGTGAACATAATGAGGCAGTCAGGCAACTTCGAAATCTTCGAGGGCGGCTCCGTCGTGTGCACTGGGAGGATTTCCACTCTCAAAGACGTCACGGGCGAGTTTACTAATCCCGAACGTCCCACCGTGCCGAAGAGCAGCTACTTGCCGCTGAGCAAGGCGGACATTTATAAAGAGTGTCGCCTCAGACGGTACATGTACGACGGGATATTCCAGGGGATCGCGGAGTGTGACGTATTCGGGCTTCAGGGGCGCATCGAGTGGCACCAGAAGTTTACGAGTTTCCTCGACACGATGCTACATTTGACCGTGATAGCGGACGCACAGAGGAATCTGAAGTTACCGACCTCGATGGAGAAGCTAGTCATCGATCCGGTGGAGCATCTAAAGCAAGTGTCGCAAGAGAAAGGTAAGATTTTTTCTGTTCTATAATCTATATCTGAAATTCCTGGGCCATAAAGGGTCTCTTCATCATCCTCACAGAGAACCTCTCTTCTAGCACCTTTAAAATTGGTTAAACTAATGACAAGAAACTTGGTTTTGAAGAGGAAGAATCATACTTTTAGATGATATTACAAGTTGTGTGAAAATACCTTATGATGTCACTACATGACCTTAAATATATCGAAAAATAGTGTTTTTTATACTTTTAGGTTAAGATATCTCAAAAACTTGCCGTGATTGAGCAATTCTGAATTTCTGCCAGATTCGGATTCAGCGCACCAAAAACCTGGAAAAAGTGAAGTTTCTACTTCCGAAAATCAGTCATATTTTCAATTAAAAACTTTATAAAACCTTTAAATTTTTGTCCACCATATTGGATTTGCCATATTGGATCTGACATTTTGAATTTTTAGAATATGACAGTGTATCTGTGATCAACGATACACTGACACATGCAACCTAGAAAATGCTTATACAGTAATTTAACGGTATTTAGAAAAATACGCTCAAAGAGGTGCCTTTTACTCTGCTTTTGGCTTGCATTTGAGTAGATCAGTAAGACACAAACTTCAAATTGCCATATCTCAGTAAAAAAAAATCTAGGCGATTCAAAATTGATCTTAAAGAGGAAGAATCATACTTTTAGATGCTATTACTAGTTTTGTGAAAACAAAATACCTGATGGTGTAACATAACCTCAAATAGGGTAAAGTAGGGCAAGCGCGACCCCTTTTTCGTATAGTTGACTTCTAGTTCATAACTGCGCGAATGTTATTCACATGATCCGATTTTTTTTGGGCTGTATGAACTACTTGGTTCTTAAGCTTAATTTATTGAAAGAAAGAAAATCTTTCGTGCTTCAGGGTAAGGGGGTACATCGTCCATGCCTTACAGGGCACATGAAACGCACTTGACCCAGGGCTTGGGGCAAGTGCATTATCTGTGTTTATTTCTATATTTTATCCTTAATGTAAACTATGGGCAGCGCCGGATGCAGGGGAGACGGGGCCTTCCCACCTGCAATGAAGAAAGTGGAGGCCCTTTCAATCAACAATTTGCCCTTGGAACCTTTTGCATTTTGCCCTTTGAATGCTTGCATTTCATCTCGTACTTAGCTGTCATTTTTCCCCTTAACCGGTGTACATTTTACCCCGTATCCAATAAATAAACTTTGAATTTTGCGTCTATTGAATTTTGCAAGAGGTCTAAATTTTGTAGTTGAATAAATTTTTAGACTGAATAGATTTGACATAGGATGGAAATATCCCTTGTTTGGATATATTTAATTACTCATTACTTTCTTAAAAATTATAATTTTTTATCGTTATTAAATTTTTGAATCCAAGGTTTGTGGAGGTCCTAAACGTGTGGGGGCCTCGGGGCTCCCGCCCCGGTTGCCCCGCCGTACATCCGGCCCTGACTATGGGGCAAGTGTCTTGAATAAACGCAATTATCTACTCGCGAGGGTAAATTTCTTTTACAATATTTCTTCATTGGTGCCAACATAACATTGTGCGGTTTGCATCGAATATTGGCGGGAGTTTTAAAATTATTTTCAAACAAGTTAATAGTTTTTAGAGACTTTTATCAGAAGCGAACGCACTCGCCCCATACGCACTTGCCCCACTTCACCCTATGTCAAAAAAACAGAGCGCACCGGAAACCTTCGGAAAAGTGTCCTAGAGTTTCTATTCCGAAAACGGAGAAAATTTGTTTGCCTGTGTAATTAAGCATTACAAAAAAACTGTTTTTTTTTTCATTTTCAGAGATACCAATATTCTACAATCAAGTCTTAAATACAATCAAGGCGGGAGCAATCGAAATAATCGGTATGGAATCCACCATAGCCCCGCGCCGTCAACAGACTCAGGAGGAACCGGTGCTAGAAACTTATGATTTCGTTCCGTACGAAAACACTATCAGAACCAAGCTAGATATCGACACCGCTCTCCTCGTCGTCCTACAAATAATCCTGCAGAATTGCAAGGGACTGATCAAGACCCCCAAAATCTGCGAGGTCTCCCGAAACAACAGCGCGGAACTGACGGATAAAATCAGGAAAATGTCGGACAAGCAAGCGATGACGGCAGTCGAATATAGCACGTACAACCCTAACAACAGCAAGGGCCAAAGTTATGATGCCATAGTGCTTACCGAAGAAGTAGTGGACGAGGTTGACGTAGAAACGATCCTACTAAGCCTAGCAGACGACGGTTTCGTCCTGTACCTCGGAGAGTTCCCCAAAATCGAGAAGGCCAGGCTCCAGATTGTATACCAAGCCGTTACCGAGGCCAGGAGCGTCTACCTTCTGAGACACAAGTGTCACTTTCCTAGCGACTACGCCGTTATCAACGTCAGAAACGGCGACTTCGAGTGGCTCAACAAACTCGTACAGTTGGTAAAGGGCCACGGCAAGAAGGTCGTCTACTTGTTCGGCCAAGGCGAGGAGACCAGCGGAGTGGTCGGCCTCGTCAAATGCTTGCTGACGGAGCCGAACGAGGTGAAGTTCAGGGCGGTCCTTGTAGAGGACGAGAACGCGGAAAAATTCTCGGTGGACGACGAATTCTATCGCGAACAGCTCGCCAAGGGCCTCGCCTTCAACGTGCTGAAGGGCGGTAGGTGGGGTACGTTTGCTCACCTGCCTCTGAGTCCCGTAGATAACAGGGAGATCGGCGATGCGGCAGTGACCATCTTAACGCCTGGGGATCTTTCGACGTTGAGTTGGATGCAGAAGTCGTCTAATTATTTCAAGTAAGTCTTAAATGTACAGTCTATCTATTAAGAACGTATGCGGTACATCACGTGTTTGACGAACGGCAATAGTGTCTTCTTGAATGCAAACTTATTTATAAGTGATCTACTTTTCGGCGATGTCAACTATAACTCCGTATTCCTAAGTAATTTTCATGATTCACGAATCTGTCGATAGAGCTCCAACGTGTACATTTTTTCTTACGCATGTGGATGAAACTTGGAAGCCCACACAATTTCGATAGGGTTTCCCTCGGGTGTTTTTTTTTTTTTGGCTTTTTGTTTAATCTAGATGCCCCCCCCCCCCCAAAATTTTTTTTTTTTCAAATGGCCCTGGCATCGGATGACTGGGACGACCGATCCAACGTGACTATGCCAATTTGGGCCTTCCACTGACTACACATTTTATTCTCGTGAATCGTAATTGTCCTCCTGAAGGATTTATCTGTCGCTGTTGCTACCAAACCAGCGTTTTGCAGTAGGTGAATACCAAATGAACTGACCCACGACTCGGAAAGTCATCGACATTTCATGACTTCGAAAGTCGTTGCACTCACTTGCTAATGAACGATTTCGACTTTCCCATGTATTTCGCGGCTGCAGTGTTTCCAAACCTTTCATAAGTCAAATTAGTGTTGTTAAATGAATGTTTTCCTACCAGATATGTAATATTCGCATATACAAAACATTGTTCTACATTATTTGACACTTCATCACTTTTATTGATTTAAATAAAATACGAGTATTGTTTTAAATCAACACACCACTCGAACCAAATTTGAATTCTAGCAAGTCAGTAAAATCTCTTTTAAATCACGTGGCTGTATTAGATGTCTGTATTAGCCTTAAAATTTAAAAAGATAGTACTGAATTTTTGTAAATTCCTCTTTTGTAACAGTACCAATAATATTTTGTCGATGGATATTGGAATCTAAATGTATATCACACTTTCGGCGTCTACGAAATATATATCGTCGATTGCAAGGATTACATAAAATATGTGATCCGTCTATTGCGCGATTATTGCAAAAATCCACACAAAATTAAATATATGCAATTACACTACACGAACTCTAACATAAACACGTACACGGTGCAAAATATGTATATATGTACACACGTTTATTAGTTAATCTCTCACGACACATAACATTATTTTAAATTCGGCGTCTTAACGTTCGTCCATCACGCGTCGGGATACTACTAAATGAACAACGGAATTCTCGCTACGGTATATGGATAAATTGCATCAGGCTTCCCGCAAACCCGCACGGGAAAGCCCCAGGGCGCGTCACTGGGCACGGTTAATAGCGTATGTATGCACGGGCAAAAAATACACGCTACATAATCTATAAGGCGCTTAAAAAGTACGGTTTATACTTTAATTATCACAGCTCCACTAAAAAAAATTGAAAAAATTAATGATGAGGTCTGACTATGTTTACTAAATGTTTTTGAGGTCGCTGAATCCGAATCGGAGGTCCATTTAACCCCATGTAGTCAAGATTTTCCATAACCTCAAACTTTAACACTAACTTGAATTTTAAACCCATAGCTCATTCCAAATCCCAAAAACCCTATGCTCTAACCCCAACCCCTTAATCCAATAACTTAATAAACAAAAACCCCATTACTAAAAATGTAGACCAAAAAACCCTTATTACCCCGTGAATTTTAAACTCCATAGCTCTCCCTGCTGAAAATCATCTATAGAAATCAATAAAAGTATATTTAAAAAATCAAACTATAAAAAAAAACACCCCGAATAGTGTGAGGCAATGGGAACACACTATAAAAAAAGCACCCCAAAGGGAACGAAACCTACTACATCTCCGTCGTCGTTCCTGGGTTCGGCTAAACGTAGGCCATTATACAAAAAAGATCCCGACCGTATACATGAGATCATTGCAGTTATGGTCCAAAAATCTAAGAGAATATTTTGTTACTCAGCTAGATCATCGACCAGGATTTCTTTTTTGGAGCTGTGTTGGTCGCAGTGAAAGAACTTATCTAGCCCAAATTTCGGAAATAAAAAGCGTATTGTGAGCTTTGCCACGTTTATCTTGAGGTTGTGTTTTACTTAATTGCATTTCATTATGTACTGTCGACTACCCATGTAGCCCTAACCTCGGAAATAAGAAGCGTATTGTGGACTTTGCCTCTTTCATCTTGAGGTTATGGGGTTATTGGTTTATTAAATTATTGGGTTAAGGGGTTGGGGGTTAAGGGCTTAGGGTTTTTGGGGATTTTAGTATGATGGAGCTATGGGGTTTAAAATTCAAGGGGTAATAAAGGTTATTGGTCTAAATTTTGAGGTTATGGAAAATCTTGACGAGTTGGGGTTAAATGGACCTCGGATTCGGATTCAGCGACCTCAAAAACCTGCAGTAAACATAGGCAGACCTCATCATTATTTTTTCATTTTTTTTTTGTGGAGCTGTGTTATCATCGAGTTGTACAGTGCCACCGTTGTAGCATATTTTCCGGACCCTAGACATGTTTATTTCTTTATTGCCAATATTCATTCACCACTTTACCTTAATTATTACAGTAACTTAAACATTTCAGGCCCACATCTCAGTCCGAACTGGTCCACGTGTTCTATGCGTCCCTCAACTTCAAGGACGTCATGATAGCCACGGCAAAACTGCAAAATCACCTGGACATACCGGTGCCGACTGTGCCCGACGTAGTTATAGGATTCGAGTATGCTGGAGTCACTTTGGGAGGTAGAAGGGTCATGGGCTTGACGCAGCTCGAAGCGCTCAGCCTCCAGCTGCAGACCGACCCGACCTTCACCTGGGACGTGCCCGATTCGTGGACTCTTGAAGAAGCTGCTACTGTTCCTTGCGTCTACGCCACGGTATTTTTCTTATTTTTAAGAGCATATAATTTAGTTCCAGCAAATACCGTTGTCGATACTACGTAACTAACTAAATGTTCCAATGTCTGAAGAAGCTTTTTTGGACTCCAGAACGCTGAAATCAGTTCTTAGTCCGAAGCAAGAACTTTTAAATATAAATTGAAACTGACCAATAAATTACAGAATTATTTTCAACAGTAACAAACAAAGGTTTTTTCCAACTTTTGAGAAATTATTATCGACCAGTTTTCGTACGAATATTAGGACCAGTTATTAGTGGTCCAATATTTATAGGATTTATGAGAACCAATTATCGATCCTCTAAACCGAATCAGTTCTTGGTCCCAAGTGAGACTTAAAAAGGATAGTTACTAGAGACGTAAATAGCGTAAAAAGTCAGCTATTTTAATCTGGTTTGTCAGCAAATTAATTTGAATCTGCTCTGTTGTCTACGAATTATAAAATACCTATTTCAAATCTGCAAATAAAATTTGCGAATAAAATTCTGGAGGTTATGTCTGTTGGCGTATTATTCAAGCTGACTACTTTTTAGCGTATGCGCGTTTGTAAAACTCGTTAACGATTATGTAAATTGAACAAAAACTATTGAACTATTGAGTAATGAAACAAGTAAACTATTCAAAAACTTATCTTACCAAACTTACTTTACTTAATGTGGGGGAGAGTGTGGAACAGTGGCCACATTTAAAAACAAAATGTAGTAAAAGCCAGAATTAATATTTTTTCTACACCCTGATAGGTGACAAATTCTACATTCTTCTCTACAGATTTTCACTCTAAGACTGAAAAAAAAAATTAAATAAAATCTCGGAGTTACAAATGTATGTATACTGGCCTGGTATGTACACTCTGATGGTCACACTGATCATTAGGCAGTATGGTCTTTACTGTTTAAAAAATAGAAAACAATGGAAACAGGTGATATTTGTTAGAATAAAGATATATTATGTTAAAAATATGTCACAAAAATGCAGTTATAGTAATAATAGTAATAACTCAGTTAAGTATAAATCGTCACTATTAGTTCACTTCGATATGTAGGTATTTATTTGCTACGCATAATTTTCACCGCTCGTTATATTTTACTACATGGGGTCAATTTAAACTTAAGTTCATACAAAAAGAAGAAACTTTAAAGCTCAAGGATACTACCAGTTAATATTCTTCGGATGTTACTTGGACCCCTCTGCAGTGGGTGGCAGCCACTAATCTTTATAAATAAAAATTTAGCACGAAAGTGATCACTGTTTCTGCGTGGTGTTGCAGACTCCCTACCTTACCAAAGACACCTTAATTTTTTATAAAATTAAGAAAAATTTGTGTCACGTAGGATCCAAGAGATTTTAATTTTCCTAGACAAAATATAGAATAATTATAAATAGAGTATCAGATTCTTATTTCACTTCCAGCGACGTCGACCAGCTCGCCCGTCATCTATCGTGAATGACAGTTAGGCCTCGAGTCGGATCAGGGTTGGTTTTTTTTGTCTGTTGTGTCCGTAATTGGTTTTAGCTGTTCCGCTAAAATATATGTACGTGTCTTATTTATTTAAATGCCTTCGCCTATGCAAGTGAATAAAATGTGTTACTCTACTCATGAATGCTAAAAAAGTGTTAATTTTCAGTGCTACTACGCGATGATCCTTAGAGGGAAGATGCAACCAGGCGAATCCATTTTGATCCACGCGGGCACTGGTGGGATAGGGTTAGCGGCAATTTCAATAGCTTTGAGTATGGGATGTACGGTCTATACCACGGTGGGCAGTCAAGAAAAACGGGACTACTTGATAAAAACATTCCCACGGCTAAAACCAGAAAATATTGGTAAGACTTTTTTTAGAAGTGGCGAAGTACGTACAATACATCTATAACATATTTTGTAAGAAAAAAACTCCTCCATCATTCTTCTCTTACGAGATCATAACCTTTAAAAGAAGCATTGGGATCAATCCGATTCCAATGTTTTTAACGTTTAATTCCATGCTCTATCCTTCTTAGTACCAAAAGTAGACCATTAAAACCTTGAATTAAACCTTGAATATTTTTTCTAAGACGTTCCAGGACTTGGCTAACCCTGTATACATTAAACATAGCGAACTGAAATAGAAACCATTTTAATTTTTACTATAGATCGTTTCATATCATTTTTCTGCCATATCGGTATTGTTTACTTCCATTGACTAATGTTTCACCTCGATCTTTTATCAGGAAACTCGAGAAACACGACGTTCAGAAGAATGATAATGCAGAGGACCAATAAGAGAGGGGTGGACTTAGTTCTGAACTCCTTATCAGCGGAGCTGTTCCAGGCTTCGCTCAAATGCATCGCGAACCAAGGAAGGTTCCTGGAAATCGGAAAGATGGACTTCGTTAACGAATCGCCGATCAATTCGAAACTGTTCCTCAAGGATTGCAGCTTCCATGGCATTCATCTTGACAATCTGTTTGTTGTTTACTCGAAAGTAAAACAGAGCGTGAAAGACTTATTAGATGAAGGTAAAACTCCCGACTAAAATCTATTAGACGGGGTGAAAAAAAATGTCTGCCTCAAACAAACCCAAACCTTGCTTTGAAATTAGTAGTTAATATTAATTTTATGTTATTGAATGTAACAAGAGCTTTGTGTTTTGTAGTTGTGATTTGTAGTTGCTATCTATTTATTACGCTCTTAACAATAATAAAATACAAGTCATTATTTTACAGAACTTGTGAGAAGGCATTACAAAACTTGTCATCTAAAAGGTTTTTTTAGAATATTTTTTTATTTTTATAAAAATGTTTTGGTCGTCACTATTAATTAATATGGTTTATTTTTTATTTTTTTAAGAGATATTTTTAAGTTTTTTTTTTATTTTTTTTTTTTTAATATAAATTTGGAATAATAATTTTTTTTTTTATTTAAAAAAAAAAGAAAAAAGGGGGAATTTTAAATTAAATTTTTTTTTATATTTATTTAATTAAATTTTTATAAAAAATATTATTTAAGTTGAGTGGCCAGCTTAGTTTATACATTATAGAGAATATTGAACTATGACCTAACTGTTATTTCAGGTATTAAAAAAGGCGTAGTCAAACCGTTACCAAGGACGGTCTTCGACGAAACCGAAATAGAAAACGCCTTCAGGTTCCTGTCTACCGGCAAGCACAAAGGTAAGGTGGTGATAAGGCTAAGAAAAGAAGATCCCGCAGTCGTAGCGTCCCCAGCGAGAACCATCAGCGCTATTCCCAGCGTATATTTCGATCCGAAGAAGTCTTACATTCTGATCGGAGGTTTAGGAGGCATCAGCCTGGAACTCGCCAACTGGATGATAAGGAGAGGAGCGACCAAGATAGTACTCAATTCGAGACGGAACGTCTCGAACGGGTATCAGTCTTACTGTCTGAAGAAGTGGGAGCGCTTCAGTGGCATTACCGTCAGGATCAACGTGGACGATACGTCTTCCTTGGAAGGAGCCCGGGAACTGGTCGGCGAGGCAAAACAGCTGGGTCCTGTTGGAGGTAAGCGATTGTTAAACCAACATTAGCAACATAGTTATAGAGGGTCAGAAATCGCTGACTACTCCTAGAGTTATTTTCCGTGCAGGTTCGAATTCCGCCTGTGGCAATAAAATTGGCACCTATCACAAGTATTGATTGTATGTCCTATGTTCTTTCCATGAGTACTCTAACTCTAACACAGATGTTACAGATCATTACTGGACACGGTAATGATTCCTAATCACTGAATGTCAATGTCTGTAGTGTGAAAACTCCTAAATTTACTTTTAGGTGTGTTCAACATGGCGCTAGTCCTCAGGGACGCGATAATCGAAAACCAGACGCGAGAAAATTTCAAGGAAGTATTCAAGGCCAAGGTAATGTCCGGGCAAAATATGGACACCGTCACACGAAGAGAGTGCCCGCAACTGGAGCAGTTCGTGGTGTTCTCGTCCATAGCATGCGGGAGGGGGAAACATCGGCCAATCGAATTACGGCATGGCCAACTCGGCTCTGGAAAGACTGTGCGAGAAAAGGAAGAGAGAAGGCCTACCGGGACTGGCGATCCAGTGGGGCCCCGTGGGAGACGTGGGATACGTAGCTAACAACGTCGTCGGTGATCAGGTACGGTTTGGGTCCCAAAATTAAAATTTTTATCTTGGTGAACATTTATTTGATCGTCCCAATACCAAGGGACATTCTAGGGGTATTATCTGGTGATGTTAATTAAGTACCACAAAAAAACTTTTGCTTGGAACCCTAGTACGTGCTGAATCTGAACTTACTTCAGCGTTAGCACGTACTAGGAATGAAATCAGCGAAATTTTCTCAGAAATGTTTTTCTAATCTATTTTCTCTAAGAGTCTGGAATGTTTTTCAGACATTAACTTCACGAACGTTTAATTTCTAAAACTGACGATAAGGCGTTCAAAATTAAAATATAACAAGTCATTCTCCTAGTACCATTCATAAATCAAATAATATTACAATGGGAAAATTATCAAGTACAACAAAATATGTATCTACATATAACAGAATAATAGCTACTTTATCATATTTACTATTATTATATGTTTTATTATCTTCGAATTATAAATTTTGGTATGATTACAAGAACTAAGTTTCAAGTGTACAAATAATTATGAATATCTAAATTCTAAACCACTGAATTTACGTAATGGATAATATGGAATAATAATATACTTTTGATAATACATGTAAATATAGGTATCATATAATACCTATACGACGAAAACTGAAAAATAGTTTTCCTCATTTAAACGCAAGGATTTAAACGCACAAGGTAGTTTTTTGTCAACCGATGAGCGTGATGATGAGTACGTTTGATATACAAACATAAATGTCCATTGTGATACTTGATACACAAAAGTAAATATACAGGGTGATGAACATAACATCCTGGTAAATAAATGAATGGATTGTTATTTACTTTTTTCAGGTGTTCCATCAAATATCATCACAAAATATATATTCTTGTCTACACACATTAGAGACGTTCATGTTGCAAGAAACCGCAGTGGGATCTAGTACGGTGTTAGTGGGCAAGGGTCAAGCTGTGAGTTCTGGAGCATCGAAGACGCCAGCGGAAGTTACGGCTCACATAATGGGAATAAGAAATATCGGTTAGTACTCTAATAAATATCCTAAACTACTGAATGTAATCCTGAAGTGGGTACTGGAACCTTCGGCGTAGAAACAAAAAACTGGACGTTTTCCACGAAACACAGAACTACTATACTTTTCTCGACTCGCGTTTCGCCAACTAAGTTGGCATCTTCAGGAGAAAATTAAAACTAAATTCTAACCTACACACTTGCACTATTTATAGTTAATTTGTTGTCACGATTCACTGAACCGTAACATTTGTCTTTGTTTATCAGAGCAAACATTGAACTGACGGGTATCGGACCATTGTCCTTATTCATACTACTGTTACACTTAATGATTTCTAAACTTTCAAAAGCATCCAACTGTCTACTGTTTACAATGGTAGCTGTTCATTGCGTTCCATTTCATATGTAAATTTTATGGTAGGGAAACGGTTATTTAATTTAACTAAATTATCTAAACTAATTGATTTCGTATCAAATACCGCGAAGATATCCTCCACCTACCTGAACTGACTGACTCTAGGGACAGACTCGAATTTATTTTTTGTTTCTGTCTCAAATTTACTCATAAAAAGATTTGCAATGAAAGGTGACAAGGAGTTACCCGTTGCCGTACCGTCATGCTGTTGAAGGTATTCACCATTATACTGAAAACAATTTGGATTCATACAAATACTAGTAAGCCAAATGTATTCCTTAATAATTTTATCGTCTAAACCATTTAATTCGAGTAATTCACTGAGGTAGTCCAAAGATTGCGGGATTGGGACTTTGTTTTTTTTTTTTGATTGAACGTAATTATCTAAAAGCAATTTTAAATATTACAATTTAAAACATTTTTGTTGACATCATCAGGATATCATTGACGCTAACGTTAAACCTAAGTAACTACCCTGTTTATACTAGTTTTCGTTCTGACTAGGTGAGAATAGTGGATTGTTTGATCAACTTGTTACCTTTTAACAATTTTTTAAACTTTCGAATTATTACCAAACGCAAGTTGGGTTACTCTCTTAACGTATGAGGAAGATAAACGGTGAATTTTAAAAGAAATCCCGTTTTCTTTAGTTTGATGTGCATACAAATTCCATTTAGATTATTTTGAAAATTTCGCGTTAGCAAAACGAAGATTTTTAACCAATAATTATTCTGTGTCATCCTCAGATTTGATCGAGAAAGGCGTCAGCCTATCCCAAATGGGTCTAGACTCCCTGATGGTGGCCGAAATCAAGCAGACCCTATACCGAAACTACCAGCTGGAGTTCAGCATCGACGAAATCCGGAACTTCACCTTCGACCACCTAATCTCGATGGGAAAAACCGAGGAGAGCGCCCAACCGACGGCGCCAGAGAGCGACGGCATAAACGGCATCAACGGCCTACCACTCGTCAACAGTATTATCTCGAAGGAGACGATCATAGAATTCAACCGCGACTCGAACTCCAAGAAGACGATATTCCTCATCCATCCGATAGAAGGCCAAGTGGAGATCCTCAGGCCGATAGCCAGCCAATTGAAATCGACGGTGTACGGCCTCCAGTGCACCCAGGAGGCCGACTGCGATAGCATCAACGACTACGCGCGGTACTTTATCAGGCAGATGAGGAGCAAGCAGCCGGCCGGTCCGTACACCTTGTGCGGATACTCGTACGGCGCGGTCTTGGCCCTGGAGATGGGACTGCAGCTGGAGAGCGAAGGCGAACGCGTGACCGTGATATCGATAGACGGCTCCCCGGTCTACGTGAAGAGCACTCTCCGCGACGGGTTCGTCAGGCAAGGGAAATCCATGGATAAGTCCAAGATGGCCATCTTGACCAACTTCTCTGCGGCGTTCAGTAACGTAGATCACGAGAAGGTAAGTTATTCGGATAAGACCAGCGAAAAGAGGATGATCAGCAAAGACATAAATTGTCATAATTTGGACCTCTTGGCTCCTAAATTGAATGACTCAATTCTATGAGTTCGGCTATTATTTGTAAGGTAAAAATACTCTCAATACCCCATATTCCTTACGCAACAACATATAATAATACCATGAACTTTTAACCTGCCTGGCTGACTTTAAATCTCGCGTATGTTGGCCATGGATGGCCTACGTCCACACAGTTTAAAGTCTCTTATTGATGAAATAGCGCGCAGATGAATCAGTTGCGCAGTACATGTCGTACGGCCTCCTCTTCTTCCCGACAGTCTCTACAAAGGGGTGCTTCATTTAGTTTCAAGTTGTGGAGGTGTCTTCTTAGCTGACAATCCCCAGTGGGGCTGCCTGTTACAAAATGAAGACTCTTCCTGGTCAACGCCATGCCAATACCACCAGCCGGGGTACTTAAAAAGCTTCCTAGCAGGTTGCCAGTTGATCGTTTCATTCCATCGTTCATTAAATTTCACGCGGGTATATTTCTGATTTGTTGAACTGTTATGGTGATATATAGTATCCGTAGTAACTCTCTACATAATATTTCTGGTCTGGTAGCATAATATTTTTCTCCCGCTTAATATTGCATATGTTTAGTGACATTTCGTCGTTTCCAGATCCAGCATCACACAACTCAGTTTTTGGCCAAACTGAGTTCATAATTTATTTCCATTCAAATTTTCGCGCCTGAGCGACGGGAGGACTTAGTTTCTTGATTTATACACCCGTAGCATTGTTAACCGTAGTTTTACCAACTTCACACAACTAAAATCTTCTGGCAGCACAGCACACAACAGTTGTCTTGCTCTACTGTAAAGTTGTGAAAACTGAGTTGTGTGATGATATCATAGGATTCATAGACAAAATATATAGTAGAGGATCCGCACTAGAAACGACCTTCACCCATCTGTTAAATGGATGAAAAGTATTTTATATCAAATTTAAAATATTAGAAAATATATCTCGGGTGGGTTGGCTAAAAAATTCCTGGCCAGACTATGATTAATTAAAAATTGAAAAATACCAACCGAAAGTAAGAAGCCTATAGAATATACAAACGTTGGGTTGTCTATTTTTTTCCTGGCGTAACTACTGGGTTGGCAGGTATAAACAGGTAAATCGATACTAGTTATTTTCACCTATTTGTTTAATAAATAAATCTTACATCAAAATAAGCGCTATTTAATTGCGAACACGGTGATGTAGGGTTGTCTGTAAAAAAATCTGGCCAGAATGACGGTTGTCGAGTTTTGAAAGATGAAAGGTGAAAGGTGAAAATTTTATGCGAGAGGAAACGTGTGACAAAGAGGTCCGAGCTAACTATCCCGTGCGATAGAAGAGGACGCAACATTGCAGCTGCGCGCGAACCGCCAGTTGAAAGAGAGCGCGCATGCTATTTATTCATGCAACAGAGAAGGATAGCGATACATTATTTTGGAGCAACTGTCATTAGAGTTGAGAAAACAACGATAAATATTTAATATATTAAATATTAATTAATATAATATAATATCATATAAATAAATAAATAAATAAATAAAAAAATTTATTGTGTACAAAGAAAAGAATACACAAACGGAAGGAGTTCGGCGTTGCCGGTGTTCCACTCCCCCAGATTTTCAATATATAGACATTACATTACAAAATTAAATTTAACTTTAAATCCAAGAAACCTATTTGCCTAAATAAATATACAACCTAATTTGCCTAAATAAATAAATATATTACATAATTAGATAGATTAGATAAATATATTACATAATTATACATGAGTTTGAACTTACATTCCTTTTTAAATGCTCCTAGAGGTAAATTAATATTGTCTAATATTAACCATGTTTAATAACTTCGGAGCTGTATATAGAAAGCTACCCTTAAATTTTGTAGTATGGTGTTGAGGTATTGTATAGCAATTACTGCGAACATTTACATTGTGAACATATGATCTGCGAGTTAGACTGTTATTTAAATAGTCTGGACAATTACTCTTACATAATTTGTATAAAAACAATAGATATAAATATGTCACACGTTGAAAAATATTCATTTCACCCAGCCTATCCAAATACGGTAATACATGTTCGCCAAATGGCACACAACAGACAAATCTTATACACGCATTTTGTATTCTCTGCAATTTCTGTCGATTATACCCGGTTAAATGATAATAATAAACGGAGCTGCAATATTCAATTTTAGGATAAATCAGTGCTTTTACTAATAACAATTTTGTTTCTTGTTTCATCTCATATTTAAAGTTATACAATGATTTTAATATTCTGAAGGACCTCTAAATACATTATTAACCTGTTCGTTAAAATCTAAATTACTATCTAACATTAAACCCAAATTTTTAGCAGAGTTGACCCATTCTATTAAGGTGTTATTAATTGTTATATTGAGAGTATTCATATGTGGCATTACAATTTATTGCGTGTCTAATGCCAAAAAGGTATATGCTATATATAGGTCCACTGTAGGAACCAAAAAAGCATATTAAAAATTGTTTTTGCTTAATCGCTTTGAAATCACTTCAAAAGCTCAACTTCGTTGTATAACCTATATACAGTATAGGTTATACAACGCCACTGGCCAACCCACCCGAGATATATTTTCTAATATTTTAAATTTGATATAAAATACTTTTCATCTATTTAACAGATGGGTGAAGGTCGTTTCTAGTGCGGATCTTAGACTAATACTGTTTGCTGGATATTAAACGACGATTTGCTGGCTGTAGTGATATTAGTAGTTAGGCTATAGGCTTAGTAGTAACCTCAATCACGCTACCTGGTTAATAGTAATCGAATGTGTAAGGAAACAATGAATTATTTTGCAGGTTCTGACGCTTCTGGAGAACACAGCCGGTTGGGAGAAGCAGATAAAGGCAGTGAGCGACATTATTTCGAAAGAAACGGGCTTGCCCTCTGCCGAAGTCTCGATATCAGCGGACAGATTTTACAAAAGGTGCCACGCGGCGTATTTCTACGAACCAAACGGTGTCCTGAGAGGAAAATTATTGTTGATTAGGAGGGAGAATAACGAATACATATCAGTCGATGATTACGACCTACAAAAGGTACTCACTTTTTAATGCAGTGCATAAAAAACTGTATATCCAGAGTTGAAGTTTTATTGTAGTATTATTATTAGGGTTCGGAAAGTTTGCTCTCACGCATGGTACACTGCGTTTAACTATCCAGCGCTCCCGCACGGGATGGGCGTCCTACCGCGCATACGCGAGTCCCGGCGCCTTGGCAGGATCGGTCAGTGGCATACGTATGCAGGGGCAAGAAATGCACGCGTATATAATTTACAAGGCGCTTAAAAATACGTTTTACACTTACAGTATCTTTTCCTCACTATCAGTCATGTATTCTACTTCACTATATTAAATATTGACATTTGGTCTGACTATTATTCGACTTGCAATTCGTGTTCACATTTCCAGAAAACTTACAAGCTTAAAGGTAAAGTGACAGGTATATTATGTCCTGAAAGTTAAGTTGATAATATAATCAGATTCCTACCTGAAACATCCATGTTCATATCTACTTAAAGTTATATAGTCTCTGGTTTGCTGGTTTGTCGGAATCTGAAAAATGGTTACTTAATACTCAGGTGTAATTAGTACTTCCACTGTCTTATCCATTACAAATTACAATGTATAGAAGCAAGAATACATATTTTACCATTTTATAATTCTGTTTTTCTTATAGGTGTGCAAACAAAAAGTAGAAGTTCTGAAGCTCAAAGGAGACCATCGATCGATACTACTTGGAGAAAACACGAAGACGATATCTGAAAAAATTAATGAAATACTTCTAGAATAACATATTTATTTATTATTATTCATTTTGGCTAAGCTAAAGATAAATTATAAATACCCTGAAGTAATAAAAGTGACAAAAAAACAGTATTAACACCGATATCATTTTATTGAATACATTATTGCATTGTATACTGCAGTTGTGATTCAACGAATAAATATATACATAGGCGATAGGCGGTATTATCCAAACCTGGTCATTGTAATATATTCATATATTTTTCCATATTTTCTGACGTAAAATATATTTCATATGACAACACTTCTTTAATCCTAATCACTAGGGGCTTCTGACTGTATTATCTGTATTATCAAGATGCTTTTTCAAATTAATACGTCTGTTTACATCTCGTTTTCTGTTGCACTGATATGTAATTTAACAAACTGAACACGTTAAAAGTACCCCACCTTCAGATAATGTTGTAAAAAAGTTCGAATACCTACTACGATATGTATATAAACCACCAAGGGTAGAGAAAATGATTTGGCGATTTTACAGCGATAAATACAGAGAATCATGACAATGCACACCGATAATAACCCTTGATAATTCTCGACTGAACTGGAGAATACATAGTAATTCTAGCAATACATTCCAAATCCTTGTAAAATCAAATTATTTTTAATAAAAAATAAATTGCATTTGTCAATCAAACCATTTTTTTCATTGTTACACCGGTCACGCGGCATAACTGGCGCACTCGCTGTAGGATAGTGCCCATTTTTTTTCAAAAATCAAAAAAATTGTTCGTTTCAACGATTAACGCGCTATTCGAACTCGAGCACAATTTCATTTTATCGTTTAAATCTTGTGGGAGACACAATACCTATTTAGGTCGCGGAAATTGTGGAATTACATACATATATGTATGTCTTGGGATCTCAATATCGGTATACTCGTATAGTACATGGCAATATACATAGATTGGTATTTGGTAATGATGTCCCTGAGGTAATTTTTGCTGCAGTTTATACACAAGCAGCAGAAAATAATTCAGCGTGATCTAAAGAAACGAGACTGTAATTCTTCATTTGTGTTCTAGACAACGTTGGTAGTTGTTTTGGTGATTCAGGCAGTTCACTGGTTGTACAAGGTGTACAGGTTGGAGTGGTGTCCTTTGGATCCGGACAGTTCGTACGCGAACTGGATTAACCAGCACATCAATGCCTAAAGAAATTTATGAATGCAAATACAATAAAATATTTCTCCCTGATATGCATTTCTGTAATATATATCCTTTCCTTATAATTATCCAAAGTTTTTCGATATGTACACTCGTATGTAAGAATCCATCAACGTCTGATAAGAGTTTATATACTAGAGTCCCAGTTTCAAGAAAATATATTATATAGTAAAAATAAATATACAGTGTATCAGTCACCAGACTGACCTCATTTTAAAATTATTTACAAAAGAGAACTTTTGAAGTATTATGTTATCAAAAAAAATATACTGAAAATCGCTCAATAGAAAAGTACCGGAACAGCAGAATAAATCGCCATGAGTGTATTTTTGGAAAAAAGTTTTTTCTTGAACTTAATAAGGTGCTCTTGAAGTATATCCCTCCATTACTGAGTACCCCGTACATAAAAAATGATGATACTGAAGCAGTTCTATTCACCACAATTGGGGTGAAAGATGATCCCGATTGTAAGAGGTGTGAAGGGAAGAACCCCTCCATGTATTACGCTAATGTCAAGTTTTGGCAACTATTAGGCATTCGATTTTGAGAGTTGCAGAAATAGAGCCAAAAGAGGTAACATACGCTCCCTTGAAAGCCATTTTTAAATGCCTTAAGGAATCAGGACTAATGGAATGAACACTCTGTGGAGGCACAATAACCATTAACTTTAGTGAATAGAGCTTCGATCTACCAGGTAGGTTAGAAATGATAATACAAAAGTATGTTTTGGTTTAAATCTTTACCTTATAATTAATTCAATTGCTTATGAAATTGTGTTACTTAATAAAATATTGTGTTGTTTAAAAAAATGAAAAAACAATGTATTCTACGAAAGAACGTGAAAAATTAAAATTCAGTTTAATTTCCAAGGCAATGTGGTTACATAAAAGAAAACAAATACTACAAGCTTTTGTATGTACCTAAGAGAACATCACTTTATTAATTTAAAAAAGGATTACATACGACTATGAATTCCTTACCCATCAATTTCCTAGTTCGATTATTGATGACATGCACGTAGGTAGATTACATTGATTGATGTGATCAAAGTTTATTTAATCAATGGGTAACACAAAAACGTCTGCGTCTGATGGAATGTGTTCAAGTAGATAAACTCGCATCTCAGAATTATCGCCTAAGACTTTTAATATGCACTTCAGGACGTTAATACTCTGTGATATACTGCTATTTTGAAAAATAATCTAAATATATAGATACGATAAAATTATATATGCATAGGATTATTCAGACAGAACAATTAATTTGTGATTAAAGACATCAATGTGAAAAGGATGCTTCGCATTGAAAAAACCTGTCTTATCGAAAGGAAACTTTGTTCTAAATAAATAGTGTGAAACATAAAAATAAAAAAGTCGGTATGCCCTTGGGAACTCAGTTTATGTTCGACTTATATGCACTCAGACCGACAACTCGAGAATGATAAACAACCATTTCGTGAATTCTGGAATAATACATTTCAAAGGTGCCTTCACAAGGTCGCACAGCGTTACGTAACTATTTACAAACTGTACGCAGTGAAAAAAATAGAAAGTGTTGAAGTTATTGTTTTTGTTATTATGTTTAATAATAGTTACTTTCTTGTATTACATGATATTACATGTATTATATTATGATGCGTACACCTATGTCTCACGGCACATTTCGCTCAACTCTAATTATAATATCAATGACAAATATACACAACTATATATACAAAATATAAACCCATTTATTTTTTTACAGGACGAGCACTATTTTTCTTTTCATTGATTTTCCACCTAATCTTCAACACTTCCATTTATCAAACACATATATTATCTATATTATATAGTAAAGTTGTAAAGTTTGAAATAAATTTGATATCTCTTTTCTGGAAATTTTTACAAAAAATCCTCAGGTCGATGTTATTTTTTAAAAAGACGCATTTTTTTAGGAATGAGCGTTCTTGATCGTGTTATTTTCAAGTAATGACATCATCGAAGAGAAGCGTCAGATTGATTTATATCAATTGAAAAAAGGATGCAAGTTTTGCTTTACTTATCCAGTAGCAATCGACTGGTGGAGGGATGGAAGTGAATACTTGTTAAGCCGAAGATATTTTATATACATATTATTATAATGTATAATATATATTACTAATCAGTTGTCACTCATCAGATTAATTTGTCTAAGGGCGTCTTAAAAAAAGATCATCGATATATAAATCAATAATCTAAATATATTAGAATTATATTTAAGAATGATTAGAATTCTTACAACATTTGATGTAATTAATGAATAGGGTAAACGCTTAAAGCTCAGTCGACAACCCCAGACATAACGTACAGTCATGTGGACGAAAACGGTATTTTATTTTGTGGGCCTACTCTGCCTTTTAAAATGTTCTGCCGGTCTTCCTTCTGTAAGTAAAAAATACAGTGTCGTCGCTTGTAACGTTTGTATTTTTTTTTTTTTGTAATAGTTTTCATCATATTTTTATAATCTGATAACGTAAAATGGTGTGTACCACGAATGGAGTGCACGCCATGGGCGTCGAACAAAATAAAAGTTCACTAGCAATTTTAATATTATTCACGGAAATATGTGTTAAATAAAGGTACCCATTTCAGACCGACTGGTCCAGAGTTGGACCTAATGTCATCCATGTTGCCGGTGGACCCGAACCTCACATAATAGGGATGTCAGGCAGGGTCATCGGTGGGCACGAGGTCGCGCCCAACTCCATTCCCTACATGGCTGCCGTCCGCCCGGACGGAACCGGATTCTGTGGCGCTTCCTTGATCCACCCGGAATGGGGTTTAACTGCTGCTCACTGCGTCGACAGGTAAGTACACTCATATGTTCAATAACAGCGTCCGAACGATTTCTCGAAATGCAGAAATAGAAATTAGAAAACGCGATAAGATCTAGATGGGGGAAGGGTTGGTTGATACGACAGAGACCCACTACAGGTAGTTAGTACGAGATATCGAAAACGGTGTGTTTATTCATAACGAATGGATGCAACACTTTGCTGTTCTTCTGTACCTACACAGTTCTTCATTACACTTGAATATAAGGAGTAATTCTATATATGTATAGTCTTCTGTAATCTTAAGGAAGTAGGTGAACTGGGATTGAAATATTCGAATCGTATATGGCTTTTCTAAACGGGGGCGAAATATAACCAAGAGAACCCAAAGTGAACTTCTAGAGGTACCTACCTTAAGGTATCTTTAGACAGATTTTTTGCTTGCAAGGGGGTGGTAAAATCTATCTATCGATGCTATTTTTCAGTGCATCGTACACCCTCCTCGTCCTCGGTGCTCACCGCGTCCTCCAGAACGAAGCTACTCAGCAAGTGGTCCCTAGCCGAAGTATTATCATCCATCCGCAATACAATTCGACCACGTTGCAAAACGATATCGCCCTGGTACACCTGCAACACCCGGTAACCGAGAGCAACATCGTCAGACCGATCCCTATCGCCCCCACAAACTCCGGCTCGTTCGCCGAAGTCATAGGCTACCTGACCGGCTGGGGTTACACGTCCGACGACAATCCGACGCTCGCGCCGACCCTCCAGGGCGTCGAGCTTCGCATCATCTCAACGGCGGAGTGCCGCATCTACGCCGGCAGCTGGGCGTACGAGGACAACGTGTGCACGCACGGTTTCAACGGAGAGCGTAAGTATAGCCATCAACGAACTTATTTTTACTCTACTTTCCCCTAAATTAGTGTCGACTTACATTGGTGTGTGCCGTGGGGTTTCTAATTCCCACGACGTCTATCACAAGATCTAATTCAGAAGCATGTGGTTACCAGGACATTTAATTCCCACAAAATCTAAATACTTATATTTCGTTACCCACGAAATCTAACTACCACAACATCTAAATTCACCTAACCAAGTAATTACACGCCAAAACAAAATCATTATGAAATTCTTTGTTACGTTAAGTTCTAATGTTACTACGCATCTATAATAAGGTTCGTTCCTGTACGGGAATCAGTTCAGAACCGTCTGGAGTGTGTGCAAATTGAAATTTGAGTTCCAACGGACACAGAACTGATTCCGGTATTAGTTCAGAGAACGTTCCAACACCAACCGAATTAACTTCGAATTGATTAGAGAACGGTGAAATTAGTTCCTGGTTCGAGTCTGGAACTGCAAGGGACTACTTTGTAACATGCGTAGTAACTAGTAACAACGAATTTGAACTTAATGTAAATAAAGCCTGAGCATAGGTCTGACAGATGATAGAATAAACTTATAAATACTTTGTCTTGGCGTGTAATCATTTAATTAAAAGTGATTATATTTTTTGTATGTATATATTTAACATGAGTGATCAAAATATCGTTGATTATTTGTAAAGCGAATCAAGTGAAAAGAACGACTTAAAACACTAAAAGTTTGCATACTAACCATATCATATTGTTGACCAAATTCTTTTCTATACTGTGACCTAATTTACTTTAGCTTCTACATCAACCTAGACTGATATCGTTGAAGACAAAACGCAAAAGAATATTTACTATCATTCACAATATATTTAAAAAAAAAACTATGACCTTTTAAGAAGGTAGATTTAAGGTTGTGTCGACAGCACTGTTTACTTTGAATTTTTTATGCAGGGAGAAATCCGCTGTTTCATCACAGAACAGAGATTAGTTCTGAACTAATACTATGTCGACACTTGTGCACAAAATAATTCATTACTCGTTCAAGAACGGTTCGTAAATGTTCTATTGGAATAAACCTATAATATAGTCCCTTGCAATTCCATCCTCGAACCAGGAACTAATTTCACCGTCCTCGAACCAATTCGGAATTAATTCGGTTGGTGTTGGAACACTCTCTGAACTAATACCGGAATCAGTTATTTGTCTCTTGGAACGCAAATTTCAATTTGCGCACATTTCATTCGGTTCTGAACTGATGTATATGTTAGAACGAATCTTAAATATTTGGTTACCCACGAAATCCAACTCATAATGCGTCTAATTCATATTACATATAATTTCCAAGACTTATAATTGTTACATTTAATTATAATTAGAGCGTCTGGTCCTATTATAATTATGAAAAAATAAGAACAGAACAATTTCATTTTATTTTTTAAATCTTGTGGGAGACACAATATTTAGGTCGCGAGAATTGTGGAATTATATGTCTTGGGATCTCAATATTGTATACTCGTATGGCTATATAAATTGGTATTTGGTATTGAGGTGCCTGAGGTAATTTTTGTTTCGGTTATACACAAGCAGCAGAAACTAATTCAGCGTGATCTAAAGAAACGAGATTGTAATTCTCAGTTTTGTTCTAGACAACGTTGGTGGATGTTTTGGTGATTCGGGCAGTCCACTGGTAGCACAAGGTGTACAGGTTGGAGTGGTGTCCTTCGGATCCGGACAGTGTGCCTCGGGAAGCATAACGTCGTTTGCTAGGGTCAATTCGTACGCCAACTGGATTAACCAGCACATCAATGCCTAAAGAAATTTATGAATGCAAAGTTAATAAAATATTTATCACTGATATGCATTTCTGTAATATGTATCCTATCCTTATAAATATCCGATATTTAGATATGTACACTCCTATATAAGACTCCTTCAACGTCTGATAAGAGGACATATACTAGAGTCCCAGTTTCAAGAAAATACATATAGGTCATTTCACGCGAGATTTACAATGAAAATTTTAATTTGACCGAAATATTTTTTTCACCGCCTTAAATATTGCCGCGACTTTTTTAAACACCCTGTATATTATAGATATAAAGTTGATATATTCCTTTTATAATATACTGTGATTAAAGGTTATTACCAGTAACACCTGTTAAAATATGTTCCAACTTAATTTAGATCAGATTCATATCTGATATATGTATGTATAATATATATCATTTGTAATTAGGCTTTTCAAGAACGAGACATGTAATAAGTCAAATTGAAGATTATCTTATTTTAAGTATCTTTTTATCTTAAATTATCGTATTTAATCAAATAATTAATTTTTGATCCTTATTTGCAGAAGCTTAAAACTGTAGAAATATTTAAAACAAAATCAGTTACAATTATTTTATCTACTCGCACTGCTCCAATATGGATACATTACTCAAAATTTTGGTTATTACTTTGGTTTTGAGAAGTTCGTCTGCTCTCCCGTATGTAAGTAAACGCAAATTTTTCTGATCCATTGTTATCATAACTCACCATACATGACTGCATTTTCATTACTTCTAGGTTATTCACTACCGAATTGTATAATTTTTTCTCCGAAAAAAATACAAATCAGGAAAAATAATGCACTTTCTTTTTCTTCTGTTAGTTTGGTTGTCTTTTGATCCCTTTACATTAGTAAAAAGAACATGGATTATTCATACACTTGTTGACCCAGGTGGCTAATTGCTATACTGGATTGTGCGATATCATTTGCCCCACCATTTCAATTTTACTTCTTCAACATTATCTTCTGTTCTTACTCTTTCTGTCTGTCACTCCCTTGTTTGCGACACAAACTGGAAGCGTAACTTCCAGTTTGCTTGTACAAATCTTTAAATCGTTTTATTGACCGAGCAAGAGCAGGAAAGTAAACAACTCATAAATCCTGGTATCCATTATCCAATTTTATTTCCAATTTTAATTCCGTTTATTTTATCATTCCACTATACCAGAATAACTGATATTTCAGATAGACTGGTCCAAAGTTGGACCAAACATCCTACACGTTAACGCCAATGGGTTCATCTCTCATATCAATGGCACCTCCAGGATCATCAATGGCCATGAGGTTACTCCAAATTCAGTCCCCTACATGGCAGCCGTTCGGCCAGACGGCGTTGGCTTCTGTGGAGCTTCTTTCATAGCCCCCACTTGGGCTTTGACCGCTGCCCACTGCGTCGACACGTAAGTAGAAGAATCAAGAAGACTAGAACTAAGGAGACCGAAGTCGTTCGGCGTGATGGTCTCATATCTGTCCGCCTCCAGAAGGCGCTGCAAGCAGTGCTGTGCTCGACGTCACGTGATTTGCGAAAGTCACGTGATGAGCAGCGGACCACATGTGACTGTTTATGAATGTAGGCTGTCAATGCGTATGCTTACATGCTGTTCGGCTTTAATAAAAATACAATCTGAATGTTAATTAAATATGGTTCGAAAGTGCTGTGTTGCATTACCGGACATTATTTAAAACTACTGATATATGTATGAAACGAAATATTTTCCTTTGTTGTATTGTTAACGTTGAAGCACGTAACATGAAATATTTTGAGTACGTTTTCATATTGATAATTACGAAAATTTGTAATTGCAAAGACATTACTCGTGTAATCTGTGTGAAAAATATCTAGCGTCTGCCACATATGACTGTATTCGCACCACGGACATTCACACGGACTCTAACGCACACAGATTAGTACAGAATGACACTGCTTACAGCGCCTCTGGAGGCGGACATGTTCGAGTCCCTCGCGTTATACAGCGAAAAGCCGCAGCTCTGTCTCCTTAGTTCTAGTCTTCTTGAGAAAATACAGACACAGGGTAATGGTGGTCCTCAAGAAGGTGTTTCATTGGTCGCACTGTTTAGAATAATGGCGGCACTTTATAACAAAAAAAATATCAATATCATTATCAGTATTTACTACTGAGCTCATGTTAACTACTACTACAGATATGCACCATGATCCTCATTAAGCAGGAGCTTCTAAGTCGCGGGATACAAGCAGGACCAGAGTCCAGATCCTTATTACTACGACCACTATTTGCACAGAAAATGCCTCAAAGTATTGCTGATTATTCAAATGAATATGAAAATAGCGAACGAAATGTACGAATAAAAAAAAAACTTCCAGGGCATCCTATACATTGGTAGTTCTGGGCGCCCACCGCGTCCTCCAGAGCGAACAGACCCAGATCGTTGTGCCCAGCCGCTCTATCATCCTCCACCCGGGTTGGAACCCGCAGACGCTGCTCCACGACGTCGCACTCGTCCACCTTCAGCAGACGGTGCCCCAGACCTCCATCATCCGGCCGATCCCGCTCGCGCCGGTGAACTCGGGAACCTTCGCGGGCTCCACGGGCTACCTGACAGGATGGGGCTACACTTCCGACACGAGCCCGACGATCGCGCCCACCCTCCAAGGGATCCACCTGCGCATCATCTCCACGCAGGAATGCAGCCAGTACGTGGGACAGTGGGCATATGAGACGAACGTCTGCACGTACGGCTCCGATGGAAATAGTAAGTTGCTACGACCACGAGAACCGCGAGTGAACCAGAAGTGAAATCTGGAGTTGTGGGGGAATGGAGAGGGCAACTTAGTGAACTAGACTTAAGCCCTGATGTAGGGAATTGCGGGAGAGATGGCGCACCAATAGCGTAACCAGACCTAGGGGCACGGGCTAAAAGTATACATATACAACGGACCCGTATATAAAAAGTATATAACCCGGACTGTTTAAAAAAAAACAAACCAGTAATGATGCGTCACGACGATTTCAATCGAGCACAATTTCTTCCACTTTTTCGATGTTATCGTCGTTATCAGAGGTGGATGGACGACTAGCATGAGGCAAGTTTTCTACGACCTCACGACCGATTACTGAATTGTAGTTATTTCCGGCGAAACCAGATGTCGGATGTGACAATATACTATTTGATAATGCTTATTACATACTTCTTAATAATACCCGCATTAAAATTTGCCTTTTCCGAAAATAAATTTTATGGGAATATATTTTTAACGAAACCCTGTATATTAATTTTGAGATCAAATTGAGATTTCTTGGAAATTTCTCCATAAATTTATTTCTTTGATAAATCAGGTAGTTTACTGAACAACATAATTGAACCATAAATAAAATCGTTCGTCACAGCCTCTGAAATAGATGCGACATATCTCAAAGAATCTACAGTGGGTTGCAATTTTTTTGTAGCAGGACACGTGATATAACTTTTAAAATCAATACAAAAACTTTTGTAAACATAGGTCTTCAAAGGCTTAGTTTTCGAGATACAGGGTATTCAAATTAAATTTTAAAAACAGTTTTATTTAAATATCGTAAAGATTTTTCAATGTATTGTATTAAAAGTTGGTATACATTTTTGTATGAGAAAACCTACTATAAACACCGTTTTACTAGAGCCGCTAGAGGACGCTCCGTATTGCACTCTTTGTGAAGTCCTGCTATAAAAAACTGAAACATCCTGTATATTTCTAGAAAAACTCTTCTGGAACTTTCGGAAAAACACACCTTAATAAACCGTACAAAAACTGGTAACATAGTCACCAATTAATTCTGGAGTGGGTACTGGAACCTTCGGCGTAGAAACAAAAAACTGGACGTTTTCCGCGAAACACCGAACTACTACACTTTTCTCGACGTGCGTTTCGCCAACCAAGTTGGCATCTTCAGGAGAAGATTAAAACTAAATTCTAGCCTACACACTTGCACTATTTATACCAAATTTGTTGCTACGGTTCACTGAACCGTAACTGTCTTTGTTTATCAGAGGAAACAGTGGACTGGTGGGTATCGGACCATTGTCCTTATTCATACTATTGTTACACTTAATGATTTCTAAACTTTCAAAAGCATCCAATTGTCTACTGTTTTTACATTTCTAATTAATTTTAAATGATTTATGTCTATCCTATGGTTGTTGTCAAAAGCGTGTTGGGCAACACAAGATTTTTCTGTTCTGCCATATTTCAAATGAGCCATGTGTTCTTTAAATCTAGTCAATATAGATCTTTTTGTTTGCCCAATATACTTTTGATCACAATCTTTTCAACTTGTATTTCGTATATTCCCGACTTTTCGTTATTGTCGATTTTGTCTTTGGGGTTACCCAAAAGCGTCTGTAGTTTATTTTTAGAATTATAAACCGTATTTAGAATTATTGGTCTCGTTTGATGTATGCTCATTGTTTCCAAGCGTTCCAATCCCGCAAACTTTTGACTACCTCAGGGAATTACTCGAAGTAAATGGTTTAGACGATACAATTATTAAGGAATACATTCGGCTTACTAGTATTTGTATGAATCCAAATTGTTTTCAGTATAATGGTGAATATTTTCAACAACATGAGGGAACGGCAATGGGTAACTCCTTGTCACCTTTCATTGCAAATATTTTTATGAGTAAATTTGAGACAGAAGTAAAAGATAAATTCGAGTATTTCCCTAGAGTTTGGTTCAGGTATGTGGACGACATTTTAGCGGTATTTAATACAAAAGCAATTAGTTTAGATAATTTAGTTGCCAAATTAAATAACCGTTTCCCTACTATAAAATTTACATATGAAGTGGAACACAATGAACAGCTACCATTTTTAGATGTATTAGTTATTAGAAATAGTGAAAATAAGTTAGAGTTTGATGTTTGATGTATATAGGAAAGAAACCGCGACTCTTAGATATATTCCCAAAGATTCACACCACCCTTTTCAACATAAAATGGCAAGTTTTAATTTTCTAATTCACCATTTGTTAAATTTCCCCCTCAATAAAGAGAGGTTTGAACATGAGAAAAATTAATTAAGAATATAGCTAAGAGTAACGGTTACTCAGTCCATTTAATAGATAAGTTAATAAACCTAAATAATGAACCTAAATTCACCCGCGGACTAGATAAAGTTTTTAAAAATATTAATATCAATTTGGTTTATAATTCTAAAAATAAACTACAGACGCTTTTGGGCAACCCCAATGACAAAATCGACAATAACGAAAAGTCAGGAATATACGAAATAAGTTGTAAAGATTGTGATCAAAAGTATATTGGGCAAATAAAAAGATCTATATTGAATAGATTTAAAGAACACATGGCTCATTTGAAATATGGCAGAACAGAAAAATCTTGTGTTGCCCAACACGCTTTTGACCAAAGGGTAGACATAAATAATTTAAAATTAATTGGAAATGTAACAAACAGTAGACAGTTGGATGCTTTTGAAAGTTTAGAAATCATTAAGTGTAACAATAGTATGAATAAGGACAATGGTCCGATACCCACCAGTCCACTGTTTGCTCTGATAAACAAAGACAGTTACGGTTCAGTGGACCGTGGCAACAAATTTGGTATAAATAGTGCAAGTGTGTAGGCTAGAATTTAGTTTTAATCTTCTCCTGAAGATGCCAACTTGGTTGGCGAAACGCGCGTCGAGAAAAGTGTAGTAGTTCGGTGTTTCGTGGAAAACGTCCAGTTTTTTTACCAATTAATTCATCAATGTTTTCTTGCAGTTAATATCGGTGCCTGTTATGGCGATTCGGGAAGTCCGTTGGTTGTCGATGGTGTACAGATAGGAATAGCATCTTTCATAGGGAACGAACTGTGTGCTGCGGGAAGTATAACTTCATATGCAAGAATCAGCTCCTACGTAAACTGGATTAATCAACACATCTACCAGTAGAATCGAAAACCATTTTATCACTTACCTACATATCAGGAGGATTCGAGCAAGGCACAATTAGATTACAAACATTATATGAAAAACATAGGAAATTTATTCTTAAAAATAATTGAAGGTCTGATATATTGCAAACCCTTTGAGGTTTATGATGGATTTTCACAATAAAATATGTTCTGTGATGAGGCAACTTGTTGTCTGTGGCAGTAAATTTTGCTGTGTTCAATTAAAATTTTAATTTGATTTAACATTTATAATTGATCATAAAAATAGAAAAATATCACAACTATTTGCTTTATTTTTTGTCGGTTACATCCTGGCATATAGTGTAATATATTGTAGCAGCTATACTGTTAAGTTAAATATAATCTTAAAGGTAAATGTTACAACAAATTTAAGTTCATATTCATACAGAATTTTAAAACAATTAATATAAAATTATTTTTCCGTGTTTGATTCCAAATATTCCCCAATACAAATATAATTATTATAAGATAAACTCTTACTTAATGTATTTTAAGTTTCTTAAAAACTTTGCCTGTATAAGGTAAATGCCCTTTGGAGGCCCTGTATAATAAATAAATCCTGAATTGTATTGAATTGTTTTATTGTACAATATATATTGAATTGTATCTGGATCTATTTTGATCCAATTCACTAATTTTTTGACGAAATTAAGAAACTGTAAAGAGCAGAGGGCCATAAGGGAAAATTTTTAACATTGTGACTCCGATTTTCAAAATGGTATTTTTCTTTGATGACCCATAATGACCTGCCACTAGCCTAGTGGCCTAGAATATTATGGAAATCGACGCGTACAATTTTTTATGAAAAATTAAAATGTCAAATTCTTGATGACCACGTGCCTTATTGATATTGGACATGAAACTTTCAGGGCCGAAAAGATATTGCCATAAGACGTATTTTGGTAAGGCGGCAAGTTGTAACTAATTTGGCCGCGGCGATAGCTCAGTGGGTAAAGCGCCAGGTGAGAAGATGGCGATTACTCCAAGCTATTATCCGCGCGGGTTCGAATCCCGCCTGCTGCAATTGCCACCTGACGCAGGGTTTGGTTGTGTGTCCCACGTCTTTTCCATGTGTATTCTCCCTCTGCACAGTTGTAATGACTCTTAGAGGGAGAATGTCAATTTCTGTGATGTGATTTATTATTATTATTATTATTATTATTATATTTTTTTGTGGCCGCGAAATACAATTGGAGGGTCCAAAAAATCGATTGTTTTTTTTTACCTAAAAATATAGTAAATGTCTCGTAGAATATGCATGCAATGTTTTAAAAATCAAATTCAAAGCCCTTCTATTTTTTTTGGTCGTTCTTTGAAGAGAGGGCGTAGTAGGCGTTTCGGTGCTCTCGACCCAGGGGACCTTTTGTCTATTGTGTCCTCTATTGAAATACCCTGGGACGAATTTATATATGTTCGCCAGAGCTTCAGAAAAGTACAAATGAGTTTTATGAAGAATCTGAAGGCCTACTGTATGCCCGGCATCGCTGATTAGGGCGTAAATAGTATCATTTTCAGGCAGATAAAATTTTAAACACGCTTTTCTCGAAACAACATTTTCAAAATTGGTGGAAGCGATAACTCAAAAACTGGTCGTCCGATTTAGCTGAAATTTTGAGAACTTCTTCTTTATATACCAGTTTTTAAGTAAAGCTAGAAAACTTAAAATTTGATGTTGCAAAATTTAATGATTATTGCAAAAATGACCGAAAAAAAAGAAAAAATTCACATTTTTTCGGAAAAACGTCTGTCAATCGTCGATTTTTTTTCACTTTTTTTGGTTTGCTCACAAATTGTAACTATTTTTTACATAAATTTATTTTCTAGGCTGTTACAGATCAAAATTACAACGTCCAGAACTTCCACCGTTTTTTTTTATGGATTTAATTTGCGCCATCATACAGCCGCCATTTTGTTAAAAAAAAATTCGTATACTTCCAATCTTCATTAACAAATGTACAAACTTTCATTACGATCAAATAGTAACTTCTTGATAAAAAAAATTAAACGTGCAATTTTGACCTTTCTAATTGTGTTTCCCTCCTTGAGAACAGAACCTGACATCCATTATTATTGAATAATAATGGACAATTTTCCAGCATAGACAAATTATGCTTCACAAATTGAGATATGGGTAACTACGGCCCCTAAGACTTGCCCATCTGCACATTTTCTTACTGTCTGCCACTCAGCTATCTTTAAAGTAAACAATACTTAAACAAATACACGGTAAGATAATTAGCAATGTGACGAAACGACGATAACGATAATTATAATTTATAATATATGGTTCAAAAGATCAAAACACGTTAGTGAGACGTGAATTACCTAGGGACAGACGTATGTCGAATATTTTAAAAGTAATAGAAGTGATTTTAATTATTTTAGCACTTACGTATATTAAGGTCAGTACTTATGTATATTTTTCCTTTATTGTCTTTTGGATAATGTTCTAAAAAAAATATAGTTTTAATAAAGAGTAAATATTAATTATTCCGTGTAAGTTACTTACTAAACGTCTCTAACGTGAAATACATACATATAAATAGAAGCATTGTAGCTACTTATTAATATAAAACTGATGTAATGTTTAACGATATGTTTAACTTTTATTCCTACCACTTATACAAAATTTGTGTCTTAAGCCCATTTCATTTTCTAAAAACAGCGTGCACTAGATTATATTTGTGGAAAAAAATATGTGAGTAAAATTATAAGGATAAAGGTAAAGATATACTATAGATATGCGTTTCAAATAGCTGATATAGAAAATATGACTTTGAAAATGAAACAATTTCAATTTTTCTCATACTCCTTTCACTTTTTTTTAGAAATACAAATGGTTTGACACCTTATCCTCGCCAGACGAAGAAAAGTTACTCCAACAAAATGTTATGTCAAACTCCACAAGGAATATTTCTTCCTCCTCCTGCTTTGTTGCTGTCGTTGCTAAGTTGGCAAACGAGAGTTCCAGAACATGTGGAGGATCGCGTATTTCTAATAGATATATTTTGACAGCGGCACATTGCCTGGAAGGGTAGGTTTCTTATTTAAATGCTTAAAGTCTTTATACGTTTTGAACCTTAGAAATGCAAAAATAAACAAAAGGGTGTTTTAAATAAATGTTACTGTTACTGTTTAATGAACAAATCATTTTAAATGAAGTTAAAGTGGGATTTTAGAAACATAGAGAATTAGTTTTCAATAAAAAATCATTCATATTTAAAAAAATATATATCATGAAAATGAATACACCACTACGGTTATAAAGAAGTTCTGAATGAATATTTTGGAACAATGGTTAGGGACGAACTCGAATTATTGAATGAATCTCAAAAAAATATAAATGAACATTGGATAGCATAACAGGTATACTTGGATTTCTAGCCTAGGAAAGATAGCCAAAATAGGTCCAATCTTTCAAAAAATTCCTCAAGCGTTAAAAAAATTGATGATTAGGTAAAAAATAGTGCAATTTGAGTGCACTAGTTTTGGATCAAATCGGTTTGTAGGAACATAACCAAAAAAAATCATAAACGTAGTGACAACCCGATTTTTTTCACTTTTTAAGTACCAAAAATAAGTATTTCATAAAAACAAAAAATAGCACGTTATAGCACTTAAAAATACGTAGAAAATCAGTTTTTTAAAAATTAAAATCAGTTCATCAAAAAAAAAAACAAAAACTTTCGAAAATTGCCCTTCTTTACTAACTAATTACTCGGCTTCTTTACTATCTAATTAACAGTCCTACGGTAATTTTTCAAAGTGCGTTTGGTTCGTGAAGAGGTGCTCTACAATCATACAATGGACCAAGTTTGTCAAATTTAAGAAAGTATCTCAAAAACGACATTGATAACCCTGCTGTTTTGCATTTTGCAGCGAAGGGGAAAGGCATGGTGGGGGAACTCTCGACTGCTTGGCACGACTGCTTTCGTGCGCTCGAATTGAGAGAGTTCCCCCACCATGCGGCCTTTCCCCGAGCGCCCGAAACGCAAAACAGCCCGGTTTTCAATGTCGTTTTTTGAGATACTTCCTCAAATTTGACAAACTTGGTCCATTGTATGATTGTAGAGCACCTCTTCACGAACCAAACGCACTTTGAAAAATTGCCGTAGGATTGTTATTGACAATTGCCAGGCCATTTTTTTGAAAACACCTTTTTTTACATTTTTTTGAATTGCGACAAAAGTTATGAATATTTTTTGATAAAATTGTAAGTAGCCGCCGAAAACAGCTACAATTTGGTCACTCGCAGAAGTCCCTACGACATTCGTAGGCCGAGTAATTAGATAGTAAAAAAAGGGCAATTTTCGAAGGTTTTAATTTTTTTTTGCAAAAAAGTTGTGAACCGATTATAATTTTTAAAAACTGATTTTCTTCGTCTTTTTTAAGTGCTATACCGTGCTATTTTTTGTTTTTATAGAATACTTATTTTTTGGTACTTAAAAAGTGAAAAAAATCGGGTTTTCACAAGTTTATGATTATTTTTTTGGTTATGTTCCTACAAACCGATTTGATCCAAAACTAGTGCACTCAAATTGCACTATTTTGACGGAATTTTTTAAAAAAAATTCTTCTTTTCTAGGCTATTCTGTAACCAAAAAAAAAACTATAAAGTAATATACTTGTATGTATATGTTTACAAAAAATAATATTACATGTATGTTGTCTTACTTTAATATACGGAATTCTTTCATTAAAATAATGTTATATTATAAAATAATTCTACATTAAAAGATTGTTTGTTCCAGGAAAGTGGATGTTAAGGATAATATTTGTATCGAAAAACTTATTCTCAGACCTTAAGAAATTCAATACATTATCGAAAAAAAAGAAGCAAATTTGGCTTGTAATTTAAACAGACAACGAAAAATAAATTAAGAAACAAGAATTACAGCTTTACAATCACATAAATAATAAAGTGTTTATAAAGCGGACAAAAAAATCAAGGACGCGATTCGACTTAACGAACATCCTTACAAAATTATGAAAATATATTCGACCCGTGACATTAATTATACGGATAAATAAATATTAATTCCAGAAATATCTTGAACATTTCATTGTGCCTTTCTTGAATATTATAAGAGCGTCCTAAAATAATTATTAACTTCACAAAAGTAAAGAATCACTACATGTGTATTAAATATTTGCACGCAATTAAATAATACCTACTCGTATTATATTCCTCCTCCTTAATTTCGGTTTCATTATGACACAATGAATACAATGATAAAATATTCAGTAATAGAATATCAGTAGTGTTTATAATAGTGGGTGTACGAGGTGTGTAAATTAAGTAATGAGACTGCTTTTTTTATTCGAATAGAATTACAATTCAGTATTCTCTCCATCAAAATACCTGGCTATCAAAAAAGCAAATCAGCATGCATTTGATCTTTGACTTGCTTATTCTTGCTTTTTTGGGTCTTTGAAGTGTGCCATTCCATGCTTTGGCGCTTGGTTTCCGGGTCGTACTCAAACACCCAAGTCTCATCACCAGTAGTGACACGTTCCATAAAATGGAGATCATTTTCAATCGATTTCAAAAAATCAAGACACCTTTCTCTCCTGATGTCCTTTTGTTTCTGCGAAAGGTTTTTTGCAACCATTTTCAGGCGGATTTTCTCATCCTCAATTCGTTAGTCAAAATCGGATGAACAGTGGTGTGATTCAAATTTAATTCTTCCCCGATCATTGTTGTCGTCAACCGACGATCTGAACGCACAAGATCCCGTATTCTATCGACATTTTCATCGGTTCTTGAAGATGAAGGCCTTCCGCTGCGTGGTTCACCTTCAATCGATCTCTCTTCTTTCTGAGAATGCCTTAAACCACCGACAAACCTGGGCTCTTGAAAAAACACTGTCTCCGTAGGCGTGTTAAAGTTTTGCAAAAGTATCCGTTGCGCTGTGTCCAAGTCTGAAGCAAAACCTGATAGCACATCATTGCTCAAAATTAATGTCACTCAGAAAAAAACAGTTTACGAAAACAGTCACAAAGAACAGACGACTCTAACATGTTCAAACTTGTACTGAAGGTGCATTACATGTTAACCTACCGCCCTTCCAAGTCACGTCTCCGCAGTGTTGTTAGATCGGGTGCTACATTGCCAGTCTCTTACTTAATTTACATACATCGTATATGTGTAATGTAATTTGCTAATGGTGAACTTATAATTCAAGTTAATTTTTTTGTTCTATTTAACTGCATTTAATAAATGCAGTTATATTGTTAAATTGATATTTGTAACAAAACTGTAATGCAAAGATGCAGTTGCACTATGTCCAAACTCCCTCAAATTTTCGTTCACCTATTTTTTTTTGTCGATGCCACTTTAAATTCAGGTAATACATAACATATCTTATGTCATAAAATCAATCATTCTTTAAAGAAATTCACTTCACGAAATTCTAATTCTTCCATGTCGCTTTAAATTTAATGCAAATATATTTTTTAAAGGCTTAATCTTATATTTTTGAATGTTGAACTAACAAAAAAACTCGACCTATTAGTGTTACTATGGAAAATAAGTCAACGACACTGTAGCCGTGAACTTTTTTGCAATGCTGAATTCTTTATGAGACAAAGTATAAGCCCAGGCTCATAATATCTCGGCCGCCTAACATTTTCAGGTAGATATTATCAAATTATGAAATCTGCATTGATTGCGAACAAATTCTATAGAAATGCTTTATTAAAGCTTTTAATTTGAGCGAGAAAAAAATATTCCACATGCCGAAATATCCTTTGAATGGGCATCAATGATAGACAAGCACAAATCCTTACTAAGAGATTTACCACAAGGTGTTTTGTTTGCAAACTGCCTGAAAATAACATACAAACTGAAAATAACATGCCATATTTGTTGTTATTCAGTATGTGTTTCAATTATTACGCCTCCAAGGCGAGTTCCGTTTCTGCCAATTTTAGTGGTCGAATTATTACAATTCCTCACTACTGTATCGCCTTTTTTATTATAGGTATATCTATTTTTCAATACAATATGTATACTGAAGAGAGTTTTCAGTTTCTGTAAGATGAAAGTATATTTTAACAAAGTTTAGACGATTTTATCGATATTTTTCGTATTTGTTCGAGACTCCATAATTTGATAAGATTGTTTGGTGGCCGAACTATTATGAGCCTGGGCATGAATGTGGTATGTACACATGCTTAAAATGACGATCCTTGCTCATACAAAGATTTAGTTTCGTTAAGAGAGTAATCCAAAAAATGTGAAAATGGAAAAAGTTCGTTGTTTTTCATCAGAGAGGTAACTTATTACGTATATTTTTAATTGTTTCAGCTCGGAGTCAGTTACAATTATTCTAATTGAAACCGCTCCTGGAGATGGAGCCTACACTATCGCTAGCAGCACATTTAAGATACACCCAAAATGGCAGCCGAGGATACTGCTGAACGACGTAGCACTGATTGAAATATCACCGCTCGAAAGAGCACACAAAATACAACAGTTGGTAGGTTTTCCCGGGAAGAAGAAGAGGGATCGAATAGGTACTCTATACGGCTGGGAGAAAAACGAGACGAGTGATTCATCAAAAAACAAGACCATGTCAATCTTACGAACACACGAGGTGGTTGTTATCGATAACGAGGAATGCGCTGAATCTTTCGGTGGTCTGATAAGAAAGACCAACATTTGTACGAAGGCGCTGAGCTATCAGAATGGCTGCCACGGTTTTTCGGGCAGTCCGCTACTCGCGAACGGAAGACAGATCGGTATTGTATCCTTCGGAACGAGTAAATGCAACAGCGGATATCCTACGGTACACACGAGGGTGTCTAAATACAGGGAAATGGATCCGAGAAAACTCTGATATCGAGTAGATCAAAGATGAGACAAAAATGATTCTTTTAAGTTTCCATTGAAACATCTATCACTACATCTTTAACTGTCCGTTAACTAAACAGAGTACAGATACACTTTTATGTTATCTACATGAAAGAGGTTTTAACTCTCCGATATGGCTCCCGTATATACTCAGTATAGGTGATGAAGATATTATGCAACACATCGTAAACTTTTTCAAGGCAATCAAAATAGATATTTAATAATGTACCTAATCTTCCTCAAATTTATCACAACCTTTGTATTTACCCTTCTGTTTGTTCTAAACCTATCTTACCCGTGGTCAAGTGTTGTATGTCTAGAAAACTACAATGCCCTGACAGACCCCTGGGCGAGAAGCGGGTGGCCTTGTCTATTCCCTCATTATTTTATATCCTTCCTTAAACCAATAATATCATTCGTGGCTAATACACTTAGCGTGTGAGGTCAATAATCAGAGAAAAAAAAAAGTTTCCATCGTGGGAAACAAAGTCACTTGGATGGCCAGCATCACTTGGGATTCCTGGGAATGGCTGGTAGGCCCAAGGGTGTAGCCAGTATTTTTCTTTGTGGGGGGGGCGACCAATGCAGATTAATGAAAAAAGCAAAAAAAAAATAGGTCATTGGAGGCAACGGCAAGCGCAATCCCCCAAGTATTTTGGTTTTTACTCGACCATTTGGAGGGGGGGCGATCGCCCCCATCGCCCCCATCGCCCCCCCCCCGGCTACGCCCTTGGGAAGGCCATGAGTTGTGATCGAGAGAACATTAGCGACCCCCGAAAAGGGTACCTAAAAATGGTCGGGGGTTGAGGGGTTTTTAAATAAATGTGGGGGGTGGGGGAAAATTAGAAGAATGCAATGTGCGTTTCTAGAAAATGCTGAAATTCAATAAAATTAAATTTTATGTTAATTTTTTGTGTTGTGTTTTTTTATGTTAATCTTCCGTCTGTAATATGACGTAAGTAATTCATTGGTTAGAGGGAACGGTGGTGGGCGGGGTCACCGTGAAGGGTGTGATGTTATTGGTCTGTAGCCCTTATCTCTAACCAATGAATTACTTACATCAACTTACAGACGGAGGATCTGCCTTTGCCAATAGTATACAGAATAAGACATTCTACATATTTATACGACAAAGCCTTTGTGCGCATATGCTTCTCCCGTAAAGCTCCACCTGTATCACACCATGCGTCTAGCATACCCAATAGATTCTACATTAGATTTATAGCACTATTTGTATACCTGTGGGGAGTTTGGCGACCTTCTTCTCCATTAGTTTTTTGGTTAGTTGGATTTTAGGTCCAGGAAGAAATAATAACAACTATTCGATTTTGCCAAACGTTTCGGAGCTTTCTCCTTCTATTCTATTTCTCCTTCTTCGGGGCTCAATCAATCACACAGTAATAACAACATTGCTTGAGCCCTGAGAAGGAGAAGGAGAATTAGAAATAAAGCTCCGAAACGTTGGCAAAAATCTAATAGTTGTTATTATTTCTTCCTGGACCTAAAATCCAAAAAAATAACTATTTATATACATTAATAGATTTTTTAGCTGGTAATATATGCTATCCCTATAAGTCAACATGTGCTAACTCTGTATCCTATTTCAGTTTGGGTCGAATTATTTGTTATAACTACAAACGTATCGGGAAAGATTTTAAATTAACCTTGGTTTGATCTAGGTCATTTTTTTAGATAAACTATGTACATTCGTAGAGCTTTATTTGTTTTAATATATTATTAAATTTATATTCTATACATTTTTCTCTGTGTATTAATAAAGGAAAGTGGGAATACTACCTTATATGGGTTAGTACGGGTACATATACGAGGTGTGGTTTGTGGTTATTAAATAACCAAACTGCTGTCATAACACTTTTTATTCAATAAGAAACAATATTTTTGCGCAATAAGAAACTTGAGATTAATCCGTTGCTCCATCTGAACACTTAACATTTTTTCGACGTGTCATTGGTGCGTAGACTAATTCAAACGACTGCTACAGTCAAACTGAGAGACCCACTGACTTGTCCAGCGAGCTCAGGGTGGGGAAAGTATCACCAGACACAGTTCTGTTCAAACTTGTCGCGACACGCTCGCAGCGCGCTGGTAGCAGTTCGAATATTTTAATAGCCACACCTCGTATTTCTGATGTCAATCATTCCTTTTTCTTCAAAGCACATATATCCGTCATGACTAAAATACCTACTAACAATGAGAAAATTGTCTAGAGCTAAATATATAACAATAATAATATTAATAAAGGGCTTTATTAAATTAAATATAATTTTTATAGGCTATGTTGAGATTGACTAACAAGGTTAGTATAAATATAAATTGTAATAAATAGTGCATGTAAAGTATTAAAAAATACAATAAATGTCATTAATTCTCCTCATAAAAATAAGGATGTAGATAGGATTTACCGTAATTAAACAATATATACATATATATAAATTTTTAAATACTTGTAAGTCACATTTATGGACATTTTTAATATATGAACCTATAAAATGAAAAATTTACTGTAGTTGTGTAAAAAAATACTCTAATCGGGAAAATAATATGTAACTTTTTTTTGGGCCAAATTGTAAACCATGGATCTATCCTTGTTAATCAAAACGCATCATTTCTATTTATCCAAATATTGTCAATCTTTTTATGCACTAATTTAATAATTTCTTTTAAATTTACCCAGCATCATATTCCAACAACAAACCCACGTTAAGTTTTAATTCAGCTAAAATCATATATACCTGATCAAAATGGCACCGACTTGAACAATTCCAGTTAAATACAATCAAATATATTCGCCTAAGTGGTCATTTGCGTCAAGACATCTCCAAGATATGTGTGCTTATTTACATACATTGTGTATACATATATCGAACGAAATCGTTCGAAGAAACGTCCTTTATATTAACAGTCCTTGTGAACATGTAAGGCGCGACTAAGGTCACAAGTATTATTATAGTTTTAAGACGTTATATCGTTGATTTCTTAAAAGCAATATGACTGGAATCGAACCGTCTGTTTTGTTAAATACCAACTTATTCTAACAACCAAATCCTATTAAATTTAGATACTTAAAAAATATTATTATAGCATAACAATGTGATATTAGTGACGCTCTCTAGGTATACAGTGTGTCCCAAAAAGTTGGAAACAGGCCCGCAGAATCGAAACTATTGGTATTTTCAAAAAAATTTCCTACAAAAAACGTTGGTACCATAAACCGCCATCGGCCAGTCGAAATGACGTTGATATTCCTCTACAGGGTGTTTCAGAAATCAGAAAAAAACTGTTTCGGTTAAATGGCAACACCGCTTAATTCGCGTCTAATCAAAAAAAGTTATTAAGACAAGTTGTTTAGAATGCCGAAGTATGGGGGTATACGAAAAATCGGCATGTTCGCACCATAAACCACCATCGGCCAGTCAAAAAGACGTCGACATTCCTCTCGGCCTGTTTCCAACTTTTTGGGCCAACAGCGTTAATTCGTAAATATTTTATTATCGCGTTGATTTTTCGTATACCGCCATATTTCGGCATTCTGAACAACTTTTCTTAATAACCTCTTTTGATTAGACGCGAATTAAGCGGTGTTGGCATTTAACCGAAACAGTTTTTTCTTATTTCTGGAAACACCCTGTAGAGGAATGTCGACGTCGTTTTGACTGGCCGATGGCGTTTTATGATGCAAATGTTTTTTGTAGGAAACTTTTTTTTGAAAATACTAATAGTTTTGACTCAGCGGGCCTGTTTCCAACTTTTTGGGACACACTGTATACATATGTGATTAACAATATATGACTGTTTGGGATATACAATTTGATAAATGTCAGTGGCATGCGATTCTAAAGGGGTTTCGAGAATAGATTTAAAACAAAATTATTAGCGATTATTTTATTAAAATTTTGATCAGACCATCGGAAAGTGCACCATTTAAAACTCCCCGATACCAATTTTGAGTAAAATAATTTATTGGATATTTGGCTAGACAAGCATTTTCGAGCCAAAAGTGTAAGGAATCTTTTTACATTTCAAATTACGAGTATAAATATATTGTAAGTGTAATAAAAAAATGTTGATGTTATTTTAATCACAAACCAGGTGTGTAAATTAAGTAATGATATTGTTTTTTTTTTAATTTTTTTATTCGAATATAATTACAATTCAGTATTGTCTCCTTCAAAATAACTTCCTTGGGAATACACAAAGCGCTGGAGACGGTTGTCCCATTCCTCATAGCAGTGTTGGAACTCATGTTGGCAAATTTAAAAAGATTCCTTACACTTTTGGCTAGACAAGCATTTTCGAGCTTTTTGGTTCGATTGACTAGTATTTCAGACTAGTTTCTAAAAACTCCACTTTCATTAACTTTCAGAATGGTGTACTTGTCTTTCTTTAATCGATTCATGAAAATATTAATTTTGACTCTTTCAAAGGTCAGACAACTCATTTATATGCCTGATACTTTCTACTTATTTTTGGCTAAATCCATATTTAAAACCTGAAAGAAAAAATAATTTTAATATTTACACTGAAACACAACCTTAACCGTTCAAGGTAAGAAATGACTAATGCTGCCGAACGAAATGCATTCAACAAGAAAACACGCAACAATTTTTCTTGACTTTCAACTTTCAACACGTGCCCATTTAAAATTTTGCTTTTATCCCTACGTAATTTTCTCCGTCTAGGCGGATATCAGACCGGTGTGATTAATATTTCTGCCGAAACACCTTAAAAAGTGTTTGCATAACAAACGGCATGACTTCAGAACTAGTCTTCGCCTACACTCGAACGTCACAGCGAAGAAGTTGATATGCCACAACACAGAAGACATATAAGATTAATCTGAATGAAAACAGCGACACTCCTAAATAGTGGGGCGTCGAGGATCGCTGGTGAACTGTAAACAAGGATCAGTGTTGTGATTGTGTCATTGTGGTTACAGTAAATTAGTATAAGGTAGGTAAATATCGTTTAGACGTAGATATGCAGTAGAGAATCGACCCGCAACTACTTACATTTAAGAAAAGAAAGTTTTAATATTTTTAAATTAAAATAAGCATTGAATGCAATATAGATTCTGAGCAAAGAAAAAAATGAAGAGATTTCTTGTTCACTCATAATTCGCTTCGAGATATAAAGGTTTCAATTCTTAATATGGAGATAATGCATATATTGAGGAAATGGAGATAATGCATATGGAGATAATTGAATGGAGGAAATGGAGATAATGCATATATTCCTCATTCACTTACTTGCGAATTTCAGATACGTTAGTTGGTCAACCCACAACAACTCGATTTTGAAATACGAAGGTTTTATCTTTAATGCTAAAAATTGGTCTTGTGAAATGTGTGAATTGTGAAATATTCTGCAAAAGGAGAGAATGGGCAGATTATTTATTGTTTCTCAATATCTCTTGAACGTATTGAGACAAGACGGCAGATAAAATTTATCCATTATAAACGCAAACACTCAATTTTTGTAGGAATAATTTCATAATTTAAAAAAAAGGTATAGGTGAACCTGTTAGTACAGCCATGAGCTTTGTCAAAGAATTACTGTTTTTTTTATGAGCATTTGCCACATTATCTCCCTTTTACATATCTTTAAAATTGTAGATATGTATCTTCAAGGCAATTGACTTGATAATATGATCGAAATTCGCAGACCCAAATATGGTCAAAGAAACGTATGATATTGGCATCATTATTGCTTCCTTATTCCATATATGTGTCAATTAATATTAGTTCAGTGTTGTATGCAGGTACCTAATGATTTATTTATAACGGTTATAAAACCTAAAAAAATTTGTCAGTGTCAAAATTTTATATACTATATCTTTTGCAATATATGTATACCAACTTTGAATCTATGGTTGGAGGGGGATCCGGGTAAACCTCCCCACTCCCGTGGACCAGAACTAAAAATAAAAAAGTAGTAGCTTTTGTTGTATCCCCCTTCATTATGCGATTTTGAATTTGTTGTTCCAGGCAAAATTTATAGGCGCGCTACTATCTGGTTAATATTTATAAGAGGAGAATAATTAAAAATCCATTTTCAAAATAAAAAATACAGTTGTCTTTAAAATGTTACTTTTATGAAAACCTTTTTACAGCATTCCTTTTGTATTGTGCTATGTTTCCAAAAAAAACTCCAATGAAATATACTTTCTTTTATAAATGCCTATTTCAATATGTACGTATGTTTAAGAAAATATTTTCAATGCACACCTAAGCGGATTGTACATTAAAGGTAAATCAGTGAGACTAGTGCTATAAGAGGTAACATAATGAGTAATCAATGACTTAAAGAATAGTGATTGGGTGTGTAGGTGAAAACTTTTAATACCAACTGCTTCATATTATAAAGAAATCCTTCAGAATAATAGGGATAGTCATAAAGCAGCTAATGTGGCAGAACTGGCAGAGTAATGTTATGTACAAGTAATATACACAATTTATATGCCTACCTCTACAACTGATGCTGATTTAATGTCTCTCTTACCCAAGTACATCCATAACTACACTGCAAAATTTGGAATCATCTTTTAATTTTAAATCCAAGAAAAAAACAAAGAAAAATGTTGACCACTTAAATATAAGAATAACGTTTTTTCTAAGTAAACATATAATGCTTCATATTCTTTCCGCTTTAACCAATAATATTATGTAGGACCTATGTATGCAGAAGTAAAAAAAATATTTATTCAAATAGCCCATATATTAAAAACCTTGTTTTGTATTCCTACCACGTCGTTAACAGACTTTGGGTTTACCTCCTTATAGGTACATACATATATGTATTTATAGCTATCCATAATCTTAAGAGGTTATATCCACATGAAAAGTAGATATGTACATTTTTACCTCTTTTATTCATTTCATAAAAAAAAGTCGTGTTTTGTAAAATTTTGCCGCAAGATCTTGTAGAAAAACTGGGGACTAACTAGACTGATCCAGATTTATAAGATTGCAGAAACAGAAACTTTAATTACAAGTGGGACTGAGTAAGTAGATACTAATTTAATAATTGTTTCAACTGTAGATAAACAAACTAATACACTTTATTTCTGAAACCTTTGAAATATAGTCTGAAACAGTACGTCAGAAGAAAAACATTACACAAACATTGTAGCTATCTCTAACTAGCTACAAACACTAGCTACAAACATCTGCTATATTTTTTAGTCTATTTTATGATTCATGTAACGGAAATAAAAATTAAAATCAACACGTTTATCTAAACGTTTTAAAACAACCAAACAAAAATGGTCCCTTGTTACCTGCACTTGAAGAGCTAAATTAAAAATCTTTCTTTTATTTATTCTTCTCTTGAAATCTATTAGATGACATGCGAAATGGCAATACCCTCTTAAAACGTTAAGTATGAGGCATGACGACATTATATAACTATGCAGGATAGGTTAAAGTCCAATGATCTTCACAAGTAAGCGTATGATTATAGTATTAACACAACCTATTTTACGGTTAATGATTTTTATAAAAAAATACGGAAAATAAAATAAGGAAAACTACCAACAAGATTTTAATAATCGAAAGTTTATCGTAGGAAGTCACAAATCCGGCTCTCAACTTTTTTTATTCGATTTTTATATCGGGGCGCCCATAAATTGACGCCCCCGAAACACGTTCTTATTTATGAAGGCGTCCCCAATTGCTTTATAATTATGGCATATTTTTAAATATTATTATTATCTATTTGAGTATGATTTTATATTTTAAACGTACATAAACAGCTTGACGCGCATCTAGAAAACACTACATGTATTTTCAATTTTAATATCAAATATATTTACCTCTAACTTCGAACGTTTAGGGATTCTAACCTCGAATATATTTGTTTATAACCTCAAAGTTTGGTAAATTCGAAATAATAAATTATTTCAAAGGTTACTTTCTACGTATATTATTCTAATATCTTCGATGATATCATCAACCAACAAATATCGTAACCAAAACAACCATCAACCTAGTCACATACACAGTCAGATACACATTAAAGACAAAATGTTGTCATCAACATGGTCACAGATATGATATTCTGTAAGCTGTAACTGACAGGTTCCTTAAATACAAGAAAACCAGCCACTAATACCTATCAGTTAATGTCAATGTTACTATACAATTTAACGGATTCAAGGGCGTAGCCAGTATTTTTCTTTGGAGGGGGCGAGCAATGCAGATTAAACAGAAAAGCAAAAAAAAAAAGGTCATTGGAGGCAACGGCAAGCGCAATTCCCCGACTATTTTGGTTTTCACTTGACCATTTGGGGGGGGGGGGCGATCGCCCCCATCGCCCTCCCCTGGCTACGCCCTTGAACGGATTAAATAAAACTAACACGAGGTGTAAAGGTTAAGTCGAAAATAAGGTACAGATTAGGGGTGTGAGAATATTCAAATTTACGAATTATTCGAGTCGAATCGATTCTAATAATTCGGACCTTTTGAAAAATTCGAACTATACGAATATTTGTGGAATAATGGATCATTCTTAATTTACAATAAATGTGTCACTTTTAACAATAATTTTAATCAAAACACTAGAAAACTCCAAAAAAATTAAGGAAGTCCGATACGAATATATGAGACATCCAAAAAAAACGTCATCAAAGTTGGCCGAGAAAAAAATACGTATTTCTATTCTTAATCGAATTTATAACCTTATTTACTTGTCAAGACTGTTACATAATATAACAGCCATTGTTTATTTTACAAATAGTGACAGTCACTTGTCAAAAGTTTGCCATAACCGAAAAGCTTAGACATGACCGCTATTTCCACCTCTCTCGTTGATGACGTTTTTTTTGAATGTCTCCATAGATTTTTATGCAGAAATGTTAATTGAGAGACTGCTTCTGGAGACAAAGACCTTCTACTTTCAGTAACTATGTTCCCAGCTTCCTCTTCAAGTGGATTATCGTTGATCTCTGGTCCTTCGAGCCGGATATAAACTGGATGAACCTAACGACCGCATTCTCTTGTTTTCAGATGGGGACATTTTCTATACTAGGCGTCATCGTTGCCCTCCACTTTACCTCAGGAGTCCTAGGTGAGCCCTCATATCGACAGTACCGAATCCATTCGGGGTCGACGGATCCCGACTACAACACGTACTACACGAACCCCTACGTTAACCACCCTTACAGGTATAGGGGATCGTCGAGCGACGACGTAGTTTACGTCACAGACATGTACGGGAGGACGACTGTCCAGTCGAGCGGATACAATAGACTGACCAGTGGATACAGTAGAGGTTTTTAACAGTAGAATTTTTAAAAGAGGATTAACAAAAAATTGGCGATGGCATCCGGTGTTGTGAAGACGCTTTGAGTGCTTAACCCCTTTTAATGTGGATAAACGTTTCCTAACGCCAGATAGTGAAACAGTAGATAGATCTAGCTTTGAAAACTAGTTATTAAATTGCAAGTGGAACAGGGAAAATATTTTTCGTTAGGGAGGATAAATTAAAATAGTCCTAAAGGGGCTCGTAGACGAGCAACCTGGTTGTTAAACATGTCGTCAACTTAACATATTGAAGATGTTGATAGCATGTTGAAGGTTCAAGACGGATGTTGAAGATGAAATCAAACCACTTGGCTGTTTCGCGAACGAAGCCCTGTTGTAATGTCAGTGGCTGTGTTGTCAACTAAGTTGAAAACATCAGTTGGTTTAAGAAGCTACTGATGTTAATTTGCGACCTCGTGTTTGATAATTTGCTTTTTGTTTGTTGTTGTTACGGCTCCTATTATGAATAATGAATCGTGGGGGCAATTTCTTCGAGGCCTTCAAATGTTTTTCCGAGTTGGGGTAAGTGAAGTCCGATGTATATAAAAATATGGAAATAAAAAAAGCTTGGCATGGAAGAAACTTTTAGAATTTTACACGGATTATTGGGACACTTTTAAAGAGAAAGATTCAAGAATATCAAAACGTGCTAGTGGGGAAAAAACAAAAATTCACTCGATTTCTACACTAGCTAGCCTTTTAACTTCAAAACTGATGTTGACACTTCAGAACTGACGTTGACATTTAAGGTAACTCTTTGTTCTGTGGCAAGCAAGTGGAGAATCAAGTTGCTTGTCTATAGGCCGCTTAAATTTGTCGTATTATGTAGAAAATTATAGTTTTAAAAGTGATCGTGTTTTTTGCTGAACGTTCAAATATAGAACAATAAAACCAGTTACACAACCAACTTTCGAAGTTAGAACGAATAAAAAAGTACAAAAAACTGTATTCACCCGCGATATTATTACTGAAATTTTAGTTCTTGATTTTTACGTGGTTTACTTTCCTAATAATAAACATTACTTCCATTTTTCCGTAACAAATACAACTTTTAAAGTTAATTTTGGAATAATTTTTAGACTCACCGTCATAAATTACTTTCTACTAGTCATTTTATGGAATTTATGATTTTCAACAGGTATAAATAAATTTTATAATGTTGTGTAATTAAGTAAGCCACCATTTAATTAAAAATTGCAGTATTGTTTGTTGCTCAAGGGTTTCAATAATAAATAAAAAGCTTTATTTCATTGGCAATATTGATTATTAACCGAGGGAGAGAGCATTGTGCATTACTTACCTTTTTATTAACAATAATTAACTGATAATATAATTTATATAACTAACTCTTTGATAATTTCGGTTCATTAATTCGAATGAGCTATCATTGTTTTTAAAACATTTATTTTTTAAATTAGTGTCGAAATTCGCGATTAGTTTTGCACGTCGTTTGGCATAGAAAAAGGCAAATTTGAAACTATAATATGCCGGCTTCAAATACATAAAATAAAAAATACGTTGTATGTTGTATGAGACATATTCCTCTCTTAAAAATGTCCATTTGGACCGCACACATTTTGATTATTTATTTAACCCCATGATCCTATGTATAATAATTTATAAAAAATTAGGAATCTATTTACAAAACTCAAAAACAGTTTTGCACGTGGAAGTTTTTCATTTTCAATGTATTTTTTCCATTGTATTAATCATTAATTGTAATATTTATAATTAAAGCGTTTATTAAACCTTTGCTTTTGTATCGAATAGTCTCAAAATCGAAGTTTTTTGTTGGAAAAATAGATTTTCCGTCCTGTAACTTACTTCTTTGGTAAATTTCATTCTGCTTCTGAACAAAATGGACTTTTCTCGAGATACAAGTAATATTCCCGGGATTTTGTAAAACAGGATATTATACTGTAATTTCTATGACTCTTATCTCATTACATTTTTTTGTAGTCTATTAATAGAGCGTATGTTTCTCTTACTTTCTAGAGTAACTGAGAACTGTAAACAACTTACGATAATAAAATGGAACACTTGATACGTAAAAAAATGCAAAAAAAATCTTATGTATAATTTAGGACACCTTATATAGTCCCTAAGAATGTCCAACATTCGTTTCTACGATGCTCTATAAACTCACCGCGCCACACGAACACACAGCAATGCAAAAATAAACCAGCGCGGACCGTTTTTTTTATAATGATCTTAAACAATATACTTAAATATTATATAATCGAGAACGACAATAATAATGTCAAAAGTCGTAGGATTATTAAGAACCCGTGACATAATCCAATAATTACAACACGACGTCCGTAGGTTTGCATTTGAATATCAGTTAATTAAGATGTCTTCTTATAAGACACACACACACACGCATTCAGTTTTAACACAGCCACCTTAATAGACTACCAATTAAAAACCAAAAACAAACAAAGGTTTGCTTTTAATTTTGAATCATTTTTTTATATAAATAGCGTTCGTGTATTCATTAAATTCATTACGGCATCCTGTAATTTTTTGTGAAATCGATTTCTCATTAAAAATTAGAGATTAAAAACACCTACGTCACTAAAGAGATCTGACTTTAACGAATCAATTTAACTAGTATTTCTAATCGTCCTCAGATAACATCACCATTCACCTCTACACGACGTACATACACACACCACACAACATATGTATGCACAGAACACACAACAATAAACAGTAACACAAAAAAGATCAACGCACACTTGATCAAGAATGTTGATATTTTCCGGTTATATGAGATGTGGCTATTAAATAACCGAACTGATGCTGCTACCAGTGCCTTGCGAGCGTGTCGCGACAAGTTTGAACGGAACTGTGTCTGGTGATACTTTCCCCACCCTGAACTCGCTGAACAAGCCAGTGGGTCGCTCAGTTTGACTATAGCAGTCGTTTGAATTAATCTATGCATCAGTGACGCGTCGAAAAAATGTTAAGTGTTCAGATGGAGCAACGGGTTAATCTCAGGTTTCTTGTTAAACTGGGGAAAACTTTTACAGAAGCGTATGCAATGTTAAAAGAAGTGTACAGGAATGAATGTTTATCCCGCACAAAAGTTTTTGAACGTTTTAAGTGGACGTGAAACGATTGAAGACGATTCGCGCCCCGGACGGCCCTCAACGTCAAAAACGGACGAAAACATTGAAACAATTGGTAAATTAATCCGTGAAGATCGTCGTCTAAGCGTCCGAGGGCTTGCTGAAATAACAGGAATCGATAAAGAATGTGTTCGCCAGATTTTGCATGAATCGTGCAACATACGCAGTCTGCGCAGAAATAGTGCCAGAACTGCTCACTTCCGAGCAAAAGGGATCAAGAATGAACATTTGCACTGACATTCTAAACAACATTGATACACATCCAGGCTTGTTAGACAAGGTGATTACTTGTGATGAATCGTGTTTTTTTACTTCCGACCCCGAAACAAAGCGTGGAAGCGGTTAAAGCAAAAGCGGAGATTTTGAACCAGCTGACAGAAGCGGACTTCCAGCACTGCTTTCAACAATGGAAAAGTCGTATGAAGCGGTGTGGAGATCGCCAAAGGGAGTACATTGAAGGCGAAAAAGTTGCTAGTGTAATTGGTAACGAATAAAAAGTGTTATGAGAGCAGTTCGGTTATTTAATAGCCATACCTCGTACAAAAAACTTTGTAAACATTTTAAATAACAACACTTTGAGATTTTGATATCGCATTTTTGGGGTGGGGTTTTTGGGGGGGGGGGGGGGTCTTTTTTTTTTGGGTGTTTTTTTTTTTTTTGGGGTGGTTTTTTGTGTTTGTTTTGTTGTGTGTGTGGGGTTTTTTTTGGGTTTGTTGTGTTGTGTTGGGGGGGTGTTTTGGTTTTTTTTGGTTTTTTTTTTTTTTTTTTTTTTTTGGGGACCCATTTTGTTTCCCAAAATTAAAATGGATCGTTTTACATAGATGTAAAACTATACTGAAAAAGACTTAACTCAAATACTTAGATACTTAAAAGACTAAATATATATACAGACATAGCATATATATACGTACTAAATATTACGAAGTTTTTGCATTAGGTTCTTGTTAATATTAAAACTGGCCTATAACTTCTAAACTGCTAACATTCAATATGAGAATGAAATAATTTTTGGAAATTTACGTTGTCTGATACAGTCAAGCTCTACGTCAAGTGTGCGTTGATCTTTGAACGTAAAAAAACCTTGCAGCACTTTTCAAAGATTCTATTTTGCAGCCCTTACACCTACCTACCAGACCTACACCGGTTGCGCCACGTGCGTCTGCTCGAGCAGGACCTGCGGCCAGAACGCACAGTGTCAAGTAATCGGAGGACGTCCGGTGTGCGCGTGTCTAAGAGGATACACCGGAGATCCTTTGAGTCTATGCAAAAGGTAAAAGAAACGAAAGGTGTTATAAGACTCTTCCAAACAAGTATTATTGAATTTGGTCGTAGCAGGAAAATTTGCTGTTTTTTTTTACAGAGCGGAATGTATTGATCATGGTGACTGCAGAGGCCACTTGGCCTGCAACAATGGAAAATGCGTGGACCCTTGCGCGGGTTCGTGTGGTGCCAACGCTAATTGCGAAACTAGGAACCACGTTCCAGTGTGCTCGTGTCCAGCAGGATACACGGGCGATCCGTTTACGTCGTGTAGAAGGTTTAACCCAGGTAAGAAAAAAAATTGTTTGGGATGGAAAGGGACTCTTTTACAAATCGTCAGGAAGTTTTCAACAAGATCCCTGTTCTTTGAGAGACGGGGGGACTGACTGACTAACATGAAAAGGTATAGTGTTTCTTGGTGTCCTCTTCGACCACAATATCTTTCTTAATTAACTCATCTTATTTAAGAAAGCCTCTATCACTATCTCACTATCTTTAATGTAAAATTCAATGCTGGATCCTCTGCCGGTGTCACAAATTCTATTTGGAGAACAATATGGCCTTGAATTTTTTAAGTTCAAGACCATCATTGAATAGATCTTTTTGAGGCCAACAAATCTGGAATTGTTGGCCTCTCATTGAAATGGAACATTTTTTTCTAAAACACGTCTTTAACATTGAACACTCGAAATTGAACAATTCTCACACATCGTCTCGAACACGACGTGTTGGTAGTTGGTTTTTTTTTTGTTTGGGATTAGAGCAAATTTGCCCTATGTCCGGAAAATAGCAAAAACAAAGTAATATCAATAATGGTAACTTCCTCAGAGAGGTACTTAAAATTTCCAGTTTGAAGGTATCAAAATTCTAGCAACCACTTTGATCGGTATTTTGAACTTTTAATGGCTACAGACTATAGTTTATATAATGAGAATAATTATTTAAATAAAGGAAGCTTTCGTTAAATTTATATTTACAATGAGTAAAAGATTAATATCTGGATAATTTAGTAAGTAATTTCTCATAATGTCCTTATGAAAAGTGTACATCAGTGTGTAAAGGGATATTTCATAAATGTTGAAATCACGCCTGGGACAACCAAAGTGGACTATACACCTCTTACAGAAAGGATTTTGTGAAAAAACCTTCAAGTTGCAAAAAATTAGAAACACTAGAACACCCGAGGTTCCCAGTAACGCCTGTGGAATATTCCCCGTAATTTTTTCATAATCTAGAAAATTAACGTTTTTCGGACCCACTACAAAATACTATTTTTGTTCCTAAAAGTTATGGGTTTAATTTTTGAAAAAAATGTTCTCTATAAAATTAAAATTAAAATGGCCTTAACTTTTTGAAAAAAAATGTTTTTGCAGCGAGAAAGCTGCTCACTTTAATAGGGTGTTTGATGTATATATATAATTTAGTAAACTTTGCTACATTTCTTCTATAATATCCATTATAAATATTATGTACATACAATATGTGTAAGTGTAACAAGTCATATACAGGACGTTTAAATGTTGATGACACATATTTACTTCTCACGCAACCCCTTTTTTTTTCGCTGACATAGACCCCCTGCAAGTCTAAATCGACCCTTGGGGTTCCATTTAGACCACTTTGGGAATCTATGCACTAGAACATAAAGATTATTTCCAGCTTATTCTAAAATCAGTGGTCCTAAATTGTTAAAGGAAACAAAGAGGAAATTGAAGAATAAGAAGAAGAAGAAACGATCGAGGAAGAAGGGGAACAAGAAGACGAACTTTCATTACGTCATGCGTAACTCATACTGTATTATTTCTGTCTTCTAGAGGAGCTGTGCCACCCTAGTCCATGCGGTCCTAACACGAACTGCCAGGTCAAGAACGAGGTGCCGACCTGCACCTGCCTGCCCGGCTACCACGGCTCCCCGATAACCGGTTGCCGACACGAGTGCGAGAGCGACTCCCGAGTGCGGCCCCACGGCGGCGTGCATCGAATTCAAGTGCAAGAACCCGTGCGACAGCCAGTGCGGCACCAGCGCAGAGTGTGAGACGATCAGCAACCACCGAGCCGTCTGCAAGTGCCCGAAGGTGAGATAGGTTAGGTTAGGTTAAGTTAGGTTAGGTTAGGTTAAGTTGGGTTAGGTTAGGTTGGGTTACTTTAGGTTAGTACCCATATTCAACGGAGATCCTGCATGTAGAGCTGAGCAACATAGTCGACTAATATACATACAATCGACTAACAAATCGAACGATCATTTTATTACATATTACATACCACCGAGATTTACAAATCTCAGTGACATACTTTCAAATACGTAATCGATTACCCATACAAATACACACCAAAAAAATGTTGTGTATATCAGAGACCAGACCATTAGTCTTATGTTTTCGGGGTCCTTGAATCCGAATCCGGAATCCGTTTAACCTCATCAGATCAGAATGTGTCTCTAACCTCAAAATTATTAAAATAGTCCTCTTTGTTCGTAGCAAATAGGATCTATCCACATCTTGAATCTGAACCTGATCAAAAAAAATTGAATCTGCAAGTATATCATTGACGACATTAAAAACTGTTTTCTATAAGTTTTGAAGACTTTTTTTAATCCTGTTTGTTTTTATATATTTGGTTTTGTTTATTCCTACCTATACCTATCTTTACATGTAGTTGTCATTTTCCCGTTCTAGAACTATTTCGGAAACCCGTACTCCTCCTGCAAACCGGAGTGCTACGGAGACGTCGACTGTCCGACTCACAAACCGGCCTGTTTCTACGGCATCTGCAAGAGTCCGTGCGAGGGCGCTTGCGGCGTTGGCGCCAACTGCGAACTGCGCGGACTTACCCCGGTTTGCTCGTGCCCGAAGGACATGACCGGCGACCCCTTCGTCCATTGCAGACCTTTTGAACCACGTAAGTAGTTAATCCCGACAATGCATACCAAGTGTGCATCTACAAAGAAGTAAGCGCCACTGGGGAAAATTTTGGTCCCCTTTAATCTAGGATGAACAGCGAGGTACACAACAATGCTGGTCCATTATAAAACAAGTACTTTAATTTTTAATGGTACAACGCACAAATAGAAACCAACGGACGTTTCGATAAACAATGGCGCAGTAACTAGTTTGTTGAGCGACCATCAGGTGTCGTAACGCATATATTGAATTCCCCGAGACGAAACTATTATAATAGGCAAGAAGACCAGTTCTAGTTTTCTTGATAATAGGATTAAATGAGGGTTACAGATGCAAAACTCACATTATCCACTTTTAAAAAATTTTCAGGAAGAAGGAATAACTGATTTCTCACTTTTCAAGTGACTTAAGGCTCTGATTTTTTTTATAGTTGTATTAGAACTTTAAATTTGCTTTTCCATTGGTGAAATGACAGCGCAACAATATTTGACCAAGAAAGTGAATTAAAATTTGCATAATGTGAGTTTTGATACAACTTTTTGAGCAAAATGGTAGTTTTGCTCCAAATTATTCTATCTATCTATCAAATATTATTTTTTTACACTAGAATTCATGAAGTTAAGCTAAGAAAAGGAACTTGGAAACAAACTTAATGGTATACCGGAAAAACACGGAACCAACCATCTAAGAAAGCAAAACAAGAAAGAAGCAAAACTCACATTCTCCTTAGGCAGTCGGCCATACTGGTTTATCGCTTTAAACTGTTTCATTGGTGGATATGGATAATGTGAGTTTTGGCAACTTCAGATCGTAGGAGAATGTGACTTTTGAAACACTTCACAGATTCCACAATTTAAAATAAATACGAAAATGTGAGTTTTGTACCACTTCTAAACTTTAAAATGGTGTAGTTCAACACGATGAACAAGATAGCGCCACTAACTTTTTTCGAAAAATTATGGATAATGTGAGTTTTGCATCTGTACCCCTCAAATAGCAAAATAAGCATGCGCCCTGAAGGTAGGCAACCGCGCGATACGCTAACACCAATCCTCACTACTGTCCACAAATCGTCGTATCACACGATGATATTATGTTAATGGGAATTCATTTTATATTCTGCAATGCCTGGCACATAAAGGACTGGGGAAATATTTTTCTCAGGAAAAATACGAGTATAGTAAATAGATAAATGAATAGAAATGAGAGAAAAATACTGTTTATTTTTATTCAAGAACTTTTTTGATTATTTCAATTGTGAATTTTATTACATATTACAGTTATCTTAAAGTAGGAACAATTGATAATTAAAACATTAAGATTACAATGCAATTTTGGGGCAACCAAGACGATTTCAGTTTCTGAATCTGCGTTAAAAACTACATCAAATCATACATACATATGTATGTACATACCAAAGAGAACCAAACCGTAATTTTGTATGAAAAAACATGAAAGTACCCAGAATCGTAAATTCTGCAGGTAAAATTTGCGGACTACTTTAGCGTTACCCAGGATGCACCACGTGGAGGTACAGTCCGCCTGGCATCCCTTGAAATCAGGACGAACGATTAAAAATACTTCCAGTGGCAGTTGGTGGAATTTGACATGCTCGTATTTTCTTAAGGAGGCATGGGACCCACACCATAATTTAGGGGTGGATACTAGACCTAAGTAGAAGGCTAATGGCAAAAAATATTTAGAGAAAACTTGCGAAAACTTTTTTCCAAAAATGATTTCTCCGGGCAGATCTTGGAAACGACTTGCAAAATATTTGCGAATTGCGAATTTTTTTTTTTTCATAATCACCGAGTAAATACAGTCTTTTTATACTTGTGATTTTCTCGACATTTTGAAATCTGTAAAAGTTATGGTAATTTGAATTTTTATTTCATCCCAACATTTCGTCTGTGAGAGTTTACAATACTGGTATCTTTAAGCAAAACAAGAATTTTGCAAAAATCACAAGTATACAAAAATTGTATTTACTCGGTGATTAAGAAAAAAAATATCTTGCATATATTTTGCAAGCCGTTTCTAAGATCTGTCCGTAAGCAGCCATTTTTGGAAAAAAGTTTTCCCTGAAGATTTTTTACCAATATAGCCTTCTACGTAGGTCTAGTAACCATCCCCTACTAAACTATGGTGCAGGTCCCATGCCTCCTTACGGAAATACGAGCATATCAAATTCCCGCCACTGGTTACTTCTATGATAATTAAGGACTACCAAGATTTGCCTGCCTTTGCCATAGAATTACACTATAACATATAACCTATAATACATTCATGATAACTGAATTAGTATGTTTTAACACACTATTCCGAATCTGAAGAGGGTCAAATTGTACAATTTATTGTGAGAAAAATTGGTGTGTGTAAGACAGTCATTAGAAGTTCAAACGTTTCCCATATTTTATTATGAAATTATAACACACTATTCAAGGTATTGCATATAGCGGAGCTTGTACAACAGCACCAACTGACACAAGACTACTGCAATCAAATTAAATTGAGGCAACCTCCAACACGCTACACGAGTTGTCTGTGTCGCATCTCCGTAAAACCAACTTTATTCATTTGTACCCTGTCACGTGATAACAAAACACATTTATTTTAATATGCTCTATCGCGATTAGTTGAATTATACATTGACGCAGACACATCTTGACGATGAATTTCCATTAATTACGTTTCAGGAGACTTATGCGAACCAAATCCTTGCGGAAGCAACGCCCACTGTGAGCCTGGCCACGACAGGAGCGGCAAGGAGCGTCCTGTCTGCACCTGCCCCTTCGGATACATCGGCGATCCGCTGAAGGCCTGCTTCAAAGGAGAATGCACAGAGGGACGGCCACTGCGCCGATAGTCAAGCCTGCATCGAATACAGGTAAAAGCAAAACCTATTCGCTGTCAGCAAAGTCGGATCTTCGGTCTGTAAGTTCACCTTTCATCACACCCTTCGCGGTGGTGAGCGGGACCACTATGAAGAATTTAATCTTATTGGCCTATAGCCATTCGCTCTAACCTTGCTTACATCAACTTACAGACCGAAGATCTGACTTATAAGAATCCTAGGGATTTTGAATTACATGATGTAAATAACAGGAATGCATCATGACACTCGCCTTGTAAATGTCTTTGTGATTTACTTAAAAGGTGTACAATGTGGCACGAAAATTAAAAAAAAATCCTATAAGTGGAAATTCTGCAGTATATCGAATAGTTGAATGTAAAAAAGCGGTACAATACTTAGGAAACATATTTATATACGTAGAGAAATTGGTCAAAAGTGTACCTAATCATATTTGTTAGGTTATTCTCAGAGACCACGGAATCATGTCGATCTCAAGTATATGAGGTGTGGCTATTAAATAACCGAACTGATGCTGCTGCCAGCGTGCTGCGAACGTGTCGCGACAAGTTTGAACAGAACTGTGTCTGGTGATATTTTCCCCACCCTGAGCTCGTTGGACAGGCGAGTGGATCGCTCAGTTTGACTGTAGCACTCGTTTCAATTTGTCTACGCACCAGTGATGCGTCGAAAATGTTGTGTTCAGATGGAACAACGGGTTAATCTCAAGTTGCTTGTTAAACTGAGGGTCAGACGGTCAATCAACATTATTATCGAGGTTCTGACGGCCTCTCGTAAGCGTGTGAGAAAACGAAAACCCGATTTGTGGAAGACCAAATCATGGAAGATTCACCAAGACCATGCACCGGCCCAGTTTGCTTTGTCTGTGAAGGCGTTTTTTACTAAATACGACATTACTGTGTTGGAACATCCACCATACTCGCCCGACCTTACCCTATGACTTTTTTACATCCCAAGGTTCAAATAGACGCTGAAAGGGACAAGATTCGAAAGTGTGGAAGCGGTTAAAGCAAAAGCGACGGAGGTTCTGAACCAGCTGACAGAAGCGGACTTCCAGCACTGCTTTCAACAATGGAAAAGTCGTATGGAGCGGTGTAGACATCGCCAAGGGGAGTACATTGAAGGCGAAAAAATTACTACTGTAATTGGTAACGAATAAAAAGTGTTATGACAGCAGTTCGGTTATTTAATAGCCACATCTCGTAAAAAGTAAAAATTGTGAATACAAAGGATTTACAAATTTACTATATTTTTCTACAAGTTTGCCTCTAATGCCTACTAGAATTGATTAGAGATATAATACACAAGCAATTTTGGATAATATTCAACAGCCTGCAAATAAAAAATATATAATATACTTATAATGGACCTAACTACATCTGATTGTGAGACAAAACTGCATTTGCTTCTACAGGGTTTAATAAAAGTATTTTAAAAATCATATTTCAAAAATGTAAAGAATTAATAATTTATTATACATAGTGGACCTAACTATATCTGAAACAAAACTGGTATAGCTTCTATAGAATTTGATAACAACAAATATTTGATTGTGAGTTTGATGGATATATTTTGATATTGGTGTATATAAATTGGTGTATACATATCATTAACGAGGTCTGCAAGCCAAATTTACAGGTCAAAAACTGCCTCAAAGTCATTGACAACCGCTCGTAATCTCAAGTAAAAAAAAAAACAGGTTAAATTGGCTACTACCCACTTTATTTGCCACACAACACTTTAAGGAATTTAAGGACCACACGCAGCGTTTCACTGCTTATCTCCGATAGGCGTGTCCTGATACAGGCTGTGCACGCTGGCAATCAGCTCCTTCCACTCCTCGTCCTCGCTGAATTCCGACAGCTCCCCCAGCAGGTCCTTCAGCGTGATGGTCTTGTCCATCTTCCTCGCGTCGAACGGCAACTCCTCGATGAACCTCTGTATGTCCTCTATCGTGGGAAACTCCTTGAGCGGTTCCCTTTTCGGCTTCTTCTTCGGAAAGATCTTATTGTAGATGTAGGCGTTGATGAAGTACAGCGCAATGGCGCTGGACAGTATCACTAGAATTTTCTTGTAATGCCGCTGGAAGTGGTGCAAGGCTCGGGACTTTGCGTCCATTTAATTTTGGTATCTATCGCGCCAGTCTGAATGCGGTGACCAAAATATCATTTTTGACAGTGACGTCTGTTTGAAGGATGTAGACGTACCAGTTTGCCATTGGTACGATGGTACGAGATGCGACCGCGTGATTTCTGTCCTTGTAAAGAAATAGAAGAGGTCAATAAAAGAGGTCGAAATGGTAGATAGCCCAGTTGATGCGTAGCCTCAGAAGGGTTCACCTTGCATTAATTAGGGCAAATTATTTTTTTCTAGGACTGTTTGGTATAAGGTGGTAAGTGTGATTGAACTCTGATTTTGAAATTAATTCTTAATTTACACATACATTGAATTACTGTCATCAAAAATTAGCAATTATTTTTTTATGGGCCTGCCGTAATCATAGTTTTTGATGGCCACCCAGGTGATGTGAATGAGCGGGGTACAAAAAAAGGAAGGAAAGGGTTCGCCGCTCCAAAATGAACACATCAGTAGACATTACCTTCGAAGAAATAACTCTCCCTGCTGTGTCCCAGGAAAAGTTTTTGGGTAATGAGAAAAACAAAAACAATCTAATATATATGTTGAAAATACACTTCGCAGAGAATTGCATAAAAATGTTACAGGCAGCAGAGGATGCTGATGTTCTCATTGTGACAACAGTTTTGTCTCAATCTCCCAATTTCGATTGTGTATTTATAATCAGCGAAGATGTTGACGTTCTTGTGTTGCTAACTGGGATTCCTAGTTCAACCAAAAGATACATGCTGAAATCAGGAGAGTGGCAAACCTGGCACATTCTTCTCAATATCATCGTATGTATAAGTATGATCTTGACTACAATATTTTTTGCTCACGCCTTCTCCGGTTGTGACACAACGCTTCCCTTTTGGACATGGCAAAACCAAAATATGTGCCCTCCTTGGAAACAACCCTGCATTAAAGGAAGCGGCATCTACTTTTTACGAGGCAACAGCATCAACAGCCCAAATCAGCTGTTTTCGGCCAAGGAAGCTATTTTCATATTGTCAATGGATTGCAGTCACAGAGCAATCTCTTGACAAGATGAGATATCACCAATTTATCAAGATATCTTCAAAGGGGAAGTTCAACTTGCCACGACCACAACTGACCCAAGACATGTAATCCCTGATCCATCGCATTCTATTTCTTTTTGAAGAAAGTAATCACGCTGTTGGATATTGGACTAGAGATAAAAGTATACCGTCATTTCCGGCACTTCTGTTAGATATGCTATTTTTTCTACGATCTTCTCTTCTCCTTCAACAGTTTTTATATTACATAAATGTTATACAGACATTTTAATTTCATTTTTCCCCATTTGTCATCCCTAGAATAATCTACGCTGATATTACGTTGTTGATATTCTCACAATCTCAACATTATTTTTGTAATTATAGACGATATTTGTTATTGTTATATAGTTGTTATATACTTTGTCTGATACACATGAACAATACATCATACTCATATTTTTGTTTACAGTTGCCAAAATCCGTGCGCCAACCAATGCGGCGTTAACGCCAACTGCAATCCCAGAAGGCACATCGCCGTTTGCACGTGTCCCGCGGGATACAACGGGGACGCCCTCATCCAGTGCTACCCGGAGAGAAGCAGCGAAGTAGCCGGCTACAGGGTGTCTGGATGCTCGACGTGTTGAAAGAGGACGATGGCTGAGCCAGAAATGGTCACCTACTAATTGTACTGCCCATATGATTAAAACTATTAATGTACATATTAGACTTCACAACGCCCATGTTATCTATTAACTTGTGATTTCGTGTTGATTTTTTTACGAATAAAGTACTATATTTTTCTTTTTAGTTTCTATCGTGGTTACATTTGATCTATTTTGGTTACATGATATTTAAACTATGGCGTGCTCATTAGACATAAATAGCAGGTTATTGTAGAAAATAAAATCCGTCAAAAATTTTTTTTCTGACAAATGTCTCACTAAAACATCTCAAAAACGACTTTATCATTCACTTTTGTATTTATTTGGGATCAAGTTTTAAAATTTTCAGTATCTTACATTTTTACAGCTTACAACTTTCGACATTTACATTTTTGTACACCTTCCTGCCCCACGGCAAGTGCGAATTTCAAATAGAACACCCTACAGTGTGTCCACGTTAAGGACTTTATACCACCCTTGTAAAATCTTTATTTTTCAACTGATTTTGATGAACTTTTTTTTTATTAGGTAGATATTCAAAATGCGCATTCACCGAGTGGGTAACTTTATTCTTGGTCTGTAATCATGGCCAACTACGACCACTTTTATGGGCTCAAATGTCAAAAACTACTATTAGAGATTTTTTTTTAGAAAAAAACTGATGACGAATTCTTCTTTATCATTACTTAAAACATAACTGTACCGATTTTCGTTGTTATAAAATACAAGGTGTCCGAGAAACAGAATTTCGTATTTTGAAAAAATTTCCCCCTTCAACCCCCATTTTCACCCCCTTTCCTTTGGGGGATTTTGCTCAAAAACAATTCGAACCTTTCCCTTGTCGAGTTTATTGCGTTTACCAAATTTAAAGAATTCGAAAGTTATCAATGTTTAGTTTTTCTTGCTGTTTGATAAAAAAGGGGTGTACTGTGAAAACAAAAAAAGTTATATTAGTTACCAGCTGTCAGATACTAATAGTTCATACTGTTCTAAAGAAGTAAAAAGCATAAAAATGTCTTATTCTTTACAAGAAAAAGCAGAAATAATAAGATTAGTTGGCGACGGAACACGTACTTTTCGTGAAGCAGCTAATGAGTTTAATCGATGACATCCAGAACGCAATATTAACCATGTAACAGTTTCAAATATTAACAAATATTTTGACCAAAATGGGACAGTTGAGAGACTTCCTAACCAGCATAGTGATCGGGAGTGAAGAGGAAACCAAATGATTCTTGATTATTTGAATGATAACCCACATTCAAACCTTAAAGATGCTAATAGGAATTTAAATATTTCTAAAAGCAAAATCTGGACGTGTTTGAAAAAAAACAGTAAGAAACCATTTAGGCCAAAATTTCTTCATACACTTGAAGCTGGAGATACTGAGGCAAGAATGGAATTTTGTTTATTGGTAACGGTATTGTATCGTCATAAAATATCAGAACGTGGAGTGAAAATAATCCACATTGGATAATTGAGTGTAAGAGACAATAGTCCTCGAAGGTAAATGTTTTCTGTGGCATTTTAAATGAAAAGATTATTGGGCCATACTTTTTTTATGAAAATTTGAATGCTGCCAGTTTTCTCGGATTTTTACAAACAGAGTTTACCGACGCACTTGATGAGCTTCCTCTTGATTATCGCTGCAATTTACATTTACAACTTAATGGAGCACCCATCCATAATACTGTCATAGTGAGAAATTGGTTGAATGAGAATTTTCCTAATTGCTGGATCGGAAGAAGTAGTCCTTTTATTCGGCCGCGGAAATCCCCAGACATTACGCCTCTTGATTTCTTTCTTTGAGGGACAATAAAAAATAAAGTGTATGCTACAAGGCCCCAGACCCGAGAAGAACTTTCTGATCGCATTAGAGAAGCATGTCAGAATATAACTCGACAACAGCTACGAAATGTAATGATGAATAATCGTCGACGTATTGAAAAATGTATAAGGGAATTGGGGGGATGAAGGATCGAAATAACTACGATTTAACTTTTTTTACAGACTTCCCTTTTATTGTATTCTAATTTCTTACTTTTGTAAAAAAATTGTGGGTGATATTTCACGCTCCATGATGAAAATTACGAGAATATCAAATTACACACACTACCGGTAAGTAATATAGGTGCGCTACTGGTTACACAAACTGGACCCAAACAGAGCAATACCTTATCATTTTCTGGAAATACAAAACTGCAAGATCAGACTGAACTATATTACTAATTATTTAAGTGTTTATAATTCAATAGTATTTACATATGTATACGTTTTACAAAAACGCGAACAAATCGCTTATCGCTTCCCAACTATCTGTACGCCAGTATAAGTAAATGCTAAAACGAAGACGATTCACCATATCCAATTCGAACTGCCCAGCGTATCAACGGGATGAGACTAGTGATATAACACCACGATCAGTGAACAATAACCGAAAATAAAATATTGTACACGCGGAAAACAAATGTGAACAATACTTTGCGGTAGCGGTTACTTTTAATTTGCATAAAACTATTTAAGATTTAGGTTCGGTGAGAATGACAATAATACTCCGACTAAAAAACAGTGCTGTGAAGTTGAAAGTTTCCAAAACACTAATTTAAAAAATAGTCGTTGAAAACATTTTTTATATTAATATTCTTATTAGTTAGGTACCATTCAAATAGTATCTCGTGAATGAATAATTGTTGATGATATTATAATACAATATTAACAATGAGGGGTAAGTAATAGTAATAAGAATTTACATTTTACAATAAAAAAATATATGAACTACCTACCTACTTAAAAAAATCAAGAAGTAATAATTATTTGTCTCTAAGCGAAATAAATACTTAATAGCCAAACATAACCTAAAATTAATTTGCCAATATGCTAGTTCCAACGGTTCCAGAATAAATGTCTGTATTTTTGAGAATTGCATGTGACTTTGTTGGTTTTAGTAACTTTACCATTTTTTAAAAACAAAACTTACTTTTGACGTATTATCAGGTAAAAAATGATAAGTGTCTCAGTATTTTACTTTATAATTATATATCAACTATTTCTTATGTAACAGTAACTCAAATAACTTTTGTAGATTGCTGCTTTCAGTTAGTTTTACCCATTATCCAATATTTAATTTTTTTAGATTACAAGAAACATCAACTAAAAGTAAAATATTTCTTCCAGTGTATACATATATAAAACGTGACACATTCAATAATGTAAAATTAATTAAGAGACGAATATTAGACGAATAATATTAATTATTTCATCAAAACAGTTTTCAGTATACTAAAAAATAAAGTAAACACGAACTAGGAAACGTCAGAGTAAATTATCACTGATGAATCACAGATTACCTACTAAAAAAAAAAAAATAAAAAAAAAATAAATGTTATTCTTATATTTAATTATTGGTCATCAAGTTGTTTGATGTAAAATACGATTATTATACAGCCCTTAATTGTTTTCACTATATAACCGACTGACAACCTCAAAATAAACCTTATTATCAGCTATCAACTACTTCCAGGTGTTCCGCACGTAGATCATTTAGTTCCGTTGTATCAGTTTAAGAAAGATGATAATTCCTTACTGGGAAATAAAGTTATTATTTGTTTAACTATCTAATATTTTAATTGTTGTAAGTTGTACGATATCTTATTTAACTTTCATTTAAAGAACTGTTTTTGGTGCAGATGCAATTTTTGAATAGGGAAATAACATGACCTAGAAACAAACCTTTTTTCGTTTTTTTTTAATTCGTCATTTAACCTATAGCTTAATATTTCTAGATGCAGCGAGATAAAAATTGCTCAAATAAATATATTTTTTCTTTAAAGCTATTTACGACGTCGGTCAACATGTTTACGCAATTTGTTATCGAAATATAAGAAATATTTCCATTTTTATTTTATATATTACATTTCACAAAACAAAATATTTCAAATAAAATTCAAATAAAAAAAGTATTATTTTTTTTCTATCTGCGCAACAAATGTCTGGACATTTTTTGCTGAAAGCCCAGAAAGCCGAAGAAAAAATTAATAAATATTACTAAAACTATTTACACACAGTTATTATGCAAAAGTATAAATTACGTTGATTAATATGTATTGAGATGATTGTATGTTTACAATTACAATACAGATTATAAATACCTATTTTGCAATTTTTATTATTGCATTTATAAACAATATTTTCAGGACCGTAGCCAGGGTAACACCAGGCGGGGGCTGAGCCTCCTGCCCCCTAGAACCCCTCTGAACCCCTCTCTAGCAAGTTTACTAAAGTAAATTTTTTTGTACAATTTACCCCAAAATGCATCAAATATTCCACAGAAAAAATTGGAAATTTACAAATAATTCGAGATTGTTTCCATTCCTCACATTTTACATGGCTTATATTTTCAAGCCATACATTACCTGCCAAATTATTTTATTGATTAAAATATCGCGTTTTCATAAAATATTTTATATTGGTAACACAAAAATTACTTCAGAAAATTCAAATATTGGAGGGGTTGCTAATTTGATAGTATCAAAGTGTTCAGTTCTTTCTTGGTTAAAATGATTTTTTAAGAAAATGGATAATAATCTCCCATATGGTGCAGATTTTGGGCGGACGGTGTACTTATATTCTTTTGCAGAAATGGTTTTTTATTCGAAAAACAATACTTCATTCGAAAAAGGGAAAAAAACCAAAAATTATTTTTTTCCGTTATAATACAAAATAAGTTCAGCTTCCCCCTAAGATTTTTTTCAGTTACCCTTAAAAGTCAGGGCTGGCTACGACCCTGAATATTTTGCAATTAGATCCGAACCTACTCTCTATAAACCTTTTTATTACAGATTTAATGAGAAATTACAAACTGATCATCAAAGGCAAGAACCAAGACTCAGACACTGAAACAGAACCCATAATGAGTTCTACCTCTTCATCTCATAACAGTTTTGGGTAAGACTGATAGCTTCTGCAAGTTCAAGTACATAGTTTGCCAAAATCAGTCCCTTATTCAATGAGCCGCAAGATTTATAACATCCATTTGTCAAGGAGTCCAGATTCTTTAAACTTGTCCTCAACACTTCTAAAAATTCCAACAAACATCTACTGACACGTAAATTATGATTAGAGTAACAAATTTTAATTCACTTCCATAGGCGTGCATTCAGACCACTATGTGCATATAGGCTATAGAGGTTAGCACGCTGACGACATATTTCGCCGACATATATTCTAGTTGAAAGGCTGAAACTACCTGCGGGCACATCAGGCAAAAAACCTCACCTGATTGGACCCGAGGCCAAGTGGTCATTCACGATAGATGACGGACGAGCTGGTAGACGCCTATGGAAGTGAAATGAGAATCTGGTAGTCTAATCATGACATGGGTCAGATTCATAATTGAAAACTACGTAAGGAATTAAATCTCCAATGTGTGATATATCCGTCTCCAATGTGTGATATATGGTCTGTGATAACTACAAAGACAACTACTGGACCTAACATCTAAATTGTTGTTAAAACAATTCTGTCACGATATCCGAAGAAAAACATTACATATACTTTAAATTTATATTGTGAAACGCCTAGAAATCAGCAACTCCCAATTTTCAGAACGATAAAGCAACCGCAAATCTTCAAGCAAGAGAACTACAGCACAGAAAGCGAGGAGGAAAATGGGAAGCAAGAGAAAAAAAGAAAAGAGTTCCCCAAAATCGACGTTCAGCATACAAGATCACATACAGAGGTAAGACGAATATTAAACCGAGTTGTTGAAAATACTGAGATTTCTGGTCAACTTCTAGGCAAATACTATTCCCGCTAAACTTTTCCACGCCGGAGATGAACACGTTTGTCAAATCGGAAAACATATATCGACCGTATACGACAATCAAAACAGAAGATGACCTGGTAAGAAAAACACAGTTAAATAGGTATTACTAACAAAATCAGTAGTTTTTTATCGAAAAAAAAAAATATTGTGACATTTGTGAGGTGTCATTAGTGACAGGTGACAGCTGACAGTTATTAAGTTTTATAGTTTACATACAATAGAATCTATTTAGTTTATATACTACCTGTTAGTAAATAATTGTATGGAATGACATATTAACATTCTAAAAGTCAGATGAATATTCTAGAACATGTAAAAACTATAAATAGTGATGTTGTTGCTAAGATAAAGTTAGTTGTGATACTCTGTAATGTTACAGAGTTAAGATTGAGGAGTTGTAAAGGATTCGTAAAGGTATTTTGAAGTCAAGAAGTGAATTATTTAAAGCGATATGAAAGAAGATTCTAGAAGACCATATTTTGTAGTAAATAAAAACCTATGGCAAAATATACCTAATTTTACTGAAGCAGGGCTAATTCCCAAACGGGTAAAGTTCAACTTAAAAATTTCAAAACTCCGTCTGGGGACACACTATATGTTGTAAAAACATTACATTTCTGTTTCTGTTATTCGGAAATAGCCACGATTGGTATCATACATTGTTAACTGTAATTTATAAATTACCTTAATGAAATATTATCCATGCCCTTTGACACAATGTAAGCATTTAACGATACATAAATAACAGATGAGTATAAATGACTAATTCCAAATCTTTCCTCGCCGAATCGGCATGGCAACAATAATCACAATTTTTATAACACTACGTTATAATCAAAGAAAAAATTACGACGAAGTAAAGTCTGTAATAGTTGAAAAACAAAATTTTATTTAAAAATGCTTATGGAATTACAGTTATGAATAAATTAGAAGAGAAATAAAAACGCTACACTATTGCTATATTTTTATATTATTTCTCTATAGTGTCCGCCAAAAGTCTCACCTCGAAAACGTTGAGAACATAAAAACATATAAAATCTCATAAAAATATACGTACATATTCACAACTTTGCACTAAAATAATTGTAAAAAAAAATAATTTCCAAAATTAAGAACAAATTAAATTAATACTTTGGCAGACCAGAACAAATACGGCTTTTGATTAAAACTTTTTTTGTAATTAGCTTAATATTCTAAACATTTCGCTGCATTTGGGCAACCCTGTATTTGATGGTCTCAAATTCTACATATTTTTTTTGTATTAACACGTGCAGTATTAACACGTGCAGAGAACCCCCGCAAATCTTCATTCACTCGTTCATGAACGACTAACACAGCTCAGCATCTAATATTCAAATAAATGTAATCAGTAAACTGACTAAAATCGAAGTATGAGTAGATAGGCATATTTTTTATTTTTAACCCTTTTTTTATTCTTCAGCTCTCAAGTGGGAAGGATGTTATTACAGATCTTTCATATCAGTCTTTTCATGGGTTTACAGATGAAGATGAGAAACCTACACATAACTCTCTGGTCACAATGTAAGTAACATAGGATATATATATTTTATTCATACATCATGTAAAACGTGTAAAATTATGCTTTGAAATGTTTTATAGTCGCCTAAAATAAAAAAAAACGAAGCAGATCTAAACTAAATTGCTCGTCAAAATTAGCGTACACTTTTTAGATTAGCGCCATTTGCGTTCTATTGGTTTGATATTGTGGGTATCAAATGAAAGGGTTTGCTAAGAAGAATACGAATAAACTGACGTCTGCGTTCAACCCTTCGAGGAGATGGTGTACTACTGTCCGGCTAAACAGTAAGACTTAGCGGGGTCGTGTCTTAACTAATATCAACCTATACCCTAGGCAAATTCTAGCGGCGGTGAAAAAAATTCAAAATGGCGAAAAACAAGATTGCCACCATACCAATTTTAAAGAGTTATAACATGGTATAGGTTAGGGATAGTATGAACAGGTTGATAAACATTTAGATACAAAAACACGACGATAACTAAAAAATAAAAAATTAATTAATAATACATTATTTTTTTTTAAAACAAGCTATTATTTAAATGTTCTAAAAAAGAAGAAAATAAGCTTTAAATTGAATCAAACCCATAGATTTATTACATTATACAATTTATATGATATAAAAGCTTGTCACGAGATTTACTTGTGTAGATAAACAAGAATGTAATAATTATGTAACTTGATCTTGACATAAGAAAATCTAAAAAAAAGTATGTATTTTATAAAATAGGTAAATACATCTACACAAGTAAATCTCGTGACAAGCTTCTATACCATATAAATTGTGTAATAAATTGATGGGTTTGATTCAATTTAAAGTTTATTTTCTTCTTTTTAGAGTATTTAAATAAAAGCTTGTTTAAAAAAAATTATTATTAATTTATTTCTTTCCAAAAATACCGTGAATATATTTTTTTAAATCGTCAATGACAGAAACGTGGTTAAGAAAAAGGCATAAGGTAACAAGAGGCAAAACACCTCTGTTTGAACTACAACATTTAAAATTAATTTATAGTGCATACAGTTTTGTTTATGCTCTTTTATTTTTAAATTTAAACACTGGTCAGAATTAACAAAATAATTTAAACGAACATTTTTCATAATTTACCACACGGATAATATTGGGGAAAAATCATAAGTAGGTAATGGTGGACAAAAGGTTACGGATACAGTGACAAATCCAAATGTTATATACAATACGTCAGATATTACGTGATGTCCCCAGATTTAATATAAAAACATGCATAAAGTAGATTACGGGTCAATGTCTGACAATGGAAGGCACTCTAATTGTAAATTTGGCATGTCCTTATCAAAGATTCGAGACATTCATGACCTGACGAACATTTAAGGATGTCTAAAAATGCGATATCTATGTAGATATGAATATTAATTGTATATATTGTATATAATGTATCACTATTGCGTACTTCGAGGTTTAAACTGCATTTTTAATTAAAAACGTCAAATAAAATGAGAATTTAAAAACACTAAATACTTGCTGGAAAACTAACTACAATGTTGTATTTAGTAAGGAACATTTTAGGTATAAAATGGATCAAGAAAAAAATATATTACTAGGTCTATCGACTAATTATTGTTAAGTCAACAAATAAAATGAAAATTGTTGACACAACTGTGTCTAAAATAATTATAATGGGTATCCGAAAAGTCTGGAAACTGTCAAATATCTAGAGAAATACACTTTGGGTGAAAAAATAATAAAAAACGTGATCAATATTTTCAAAAAAGCTTTCCATTGATACATCTGAAACAAGACCCACCATTTTTATTGCAGATTTGGATTCTCCAGAAAAAAATACATTGCTTTGGCTTCGAATTAATGTAATTTACTTCATAAATGGCGCTAAAACCCATAAAAACACAAATTCTTAAATTAAAACAGTTTTTTTAACACAAATACGTGATTTCGAAAGTCTTTGGCATGTTGAACACAACGCCATTGGCAGTTTTACACAATCAAGTCACATTTTTGAAAAAACCTAACCTAAAAGTGCTAGTTTCCCCTGAGGGTGTGGGAAGGGGAAACAATTTTGGAATCACTGAATAGCTTTTATAAAAATATTGAATACGTATTTTTTTTTCAATCCAAAGTATATTTCTCAAGATACGTTTCCAAACCTTTCGGTGTATATTCTGTAGGTATATCAGAAAAAAATCGTCTAGATATTACATATTTACATAACCAATCATATAAACCAACTAGGGTTTATACGACGACAATAACGACCTAAAAAAGCTGGATAAAAGGACATGTTTCGAAATACATATGTACATACATATATGATATGTACAATGTACTATATAAGGAAACGAAATACATATGTATATTCTAGCTGATATTCCATTGAAACATTTTGAGTCATCGCGTAATTTCTATAATCTTATCTCTTCTGCAATAAGGACACAAACAGGCGTAACTTCAAAGCCTGCCTAATTTTTCAGCCTTACAGACTGTGACTGTGTATTTCTATTTTTATAAACAAGCACAAAGGACATTGTGGTTTTAAGGCCCGAGTGACCTTTTACATACATTGATAGAAGGCGACGATTACTGCCAACATTATCATGGTAAAAATGCGTCGAAAAATCTGATGAAACTCGTTCAGAAGTTGAATCATTCGATACTGTAAACATAAACATATTTACTTATTTATTTTATTGTGATGTGTGTAAAGTGCAGCTAATCTAAAAACTACAATGAGGCACACAATGTATTTATAGGAAATGACCGAAGGGACTTTTTAATGATCGATCTATACAAAAGTAGTTTAGTACTTTGTATATTCCAATATTAATGTTTTATTATTTTTTTTTATTAGTGATTCTAAATTGGATGAACTGCAATAATCGACGTCGCATTCAAATAAAAATTGTCACATAAAGGAGTGAAACTACACATCAAGGAGTATCCAAGAACACACGTATTTAATCAATTTTTGGTGCATTTACCTCGGCGTTTACTGTCTGAAATATTGATATGCCTATTTGGACAAATACATACAGCACGTTTTTTGTTCAAAATTTCGAATACTATCGATTGATATTATACGTATATAATACCTCAGGGTTTGGACTGAGACTCTCAGGGATATGTAGATACACCTGAGTAATAAACGAAAATTGATGCTTCCAAAATTGTCAATCAGTGACGGCTCGCCAGGGTACACAAATGAAGCACCGTTTCACTTAAAATTTCTACCTGATTATACCATTTAAAATTATTCTCAAATAAATATAAATTATGCAATTTAGGTGTATTTCGTTACTGAAAATAGTGTATTCTGCCCGTTTCATATACGTAATGCGCTGAACGCCTTATCAAAAAAACTTGCCTTCGTTGAACGCGGCTATCGGCCTCGTACCATGCATAGCAACTGACGCGAAACGCAGAATCAGTTTAGATCCGCTGCATTTCACGTTTCGTTGTTTACGGCGGTTGCCATGGCAACGGGACAACTTACCGTATAGGAGATTGTGCCACTTTTAATGACGACGATTTCAATAATTCTTTGTTCTCTCTATAAAAAATGGCGAATTTGCTACTTAGTATCCGTTCGCTTCATCTACTATTAGGTCCACGAGTCACCACTGCTCTAAGGGGCGCCATATTTCAAAACTTTACATCCCCTCTAGACTGACATCTTGGCATTGACCAAAAATTAAAAAAAATAAGTAATAAAGCCGCTTTACAGTTCGCAATTTTTATCGCCGGCAAGAAAAATTGCAGTAATTTTTATTGCGCGCACGCGTATTTGTGTTTATTTGTTAAGAAATTGTCCAAACCGACAATACGCGTGCGCCTAATAAAAATTGCTGCAATTTTTCTTGCCGGCAATAAAAATCTAATTGTAAAGCGACCTATAAATATTGTAGTAAAGCTGGTAAATATTGCCTTGGATGCTAGAACACTCAATTTTCCATGTCTATCATGTTACACAAAAAATGGCATTCAGTTTGCTAAAATGCTCCAGCCATATTTTGGATTCCTAAAATCCACTCTAATAAGTATGTCGGTCATTGACCGACTAGATGTCATTACATCTACTGGGTGGTAGCAAATGTAGCAATTGCCGAGTCTTTATTAGCGGGTTCGAGTTCTACCTAAGCAACTTATCCACAAGTGTGTGAATAGAAGCGGTGGATGATCCACGAAAGTTGACCCTCGCACACGTTAAAATAGAGGAAATACAAAATCTGTATCTTATTTCGGCTAAGCAATACGAAAACCTTGACACACATTTCACTTAATCCAAATTCGCAAAATTCTTATCGTAAGTATTTCTATCAGTATTTAGTGACGGGTCATTACCACTAAGGACAAATTATTTTTCGTTGCTATTTTAATAACACTAAAATATCAACTTCCTTGCTTATGACGTCTTTCGCAGATACTTCACAGATATGCTGAAAAAACTCACAAAGTGCTATTTTTACCACGTTATACAGTTAGAAGAACAATTTTAAAAGGAATCTTATAACGGCATTCTATCACACGTTTTTACTTAGTACAGGTTCAATTTCTAAAGGTCCAAGTTCCATAGAACTTGAAACCGTTCCTCAAGCCTCACATCCTGGTGAAACTGTCCACCCTGTTCATCATTCACAGCTCCACAGTTAGAGGAGAAAAATCCAAATGCGAATCAACAAAATGTTTCTTGAACGACATTCTACATCCATCTCCTTGTAGGCGTATAACAAATTGTTGACTAAAATTTTCACATTTTCAGCATTATGATTTCCTAAGAACCCATTTATAACATGTTTCACTGAAATCCAGGCTTCGAACTTTTTGATATTTAGCCTTCGTTCCAACTTATAGTCTTTAATTAATTAACTCACGTATTTGTAACTTGATAAATAACTCTTCTTTTACTTTTGATTCAATTAATTCTGTGAAAATCGACTTACGATACAAAACACCGTCACCGTTCGTATCCATATCAGGGGGGTATAATAGGTGATTCATTTTCATGGTGGAGGTGGTCTATATATTGAGAGCTGAAACCTCGTATTTGGGGGGTCATCCCGACACCCCTCAGTGCTCAAAATTCCTCATTCTAGAGAAACTCCTTAAATAGATGGAAATACGAGGTGTGTAAATTAAGTAATGAGACTAGCAACGTAGCGCCCGACCTAGCAACACTGCGGAGACGGAACTTGGAAGGGCGGTAAGTTAACATGTAATGTAACTTCCGTACAAGTTTGAACTTGTAAGAATCATTTGTTTGTTCTTTGTGACTGTTTTCTTAAACCGTTTTTTTTCTAGTGCTATCAGGTCTTGCATTAGACTTAGATACAGAGCAACGGATAGTTTTGCAAAACTTCAACACGCACTATGCACTATGGAGACAGTGTTTTTCAACAGCCCAGGTTTTTCGGTGATTTAAGGCATTCTCAGAAGGAAGAAAGTCGATTGAAGATGAACCACGTAGCAGAAGACCTTCATCTTCAAGAACCGATGAAAATGTCGATAGAATACTGGATCTTGTGCTTTCAGATCGTCCGGTGACGACAAGAATGATCGGGGAAAAGCTAAATTTGAATCACACCACTGTTCATCCGATTTTGACTAACGAATTTTTAGCCACTAAAAATATCCATGTGGCTACTCAGCCACCTTATTCGCTTGACTTGAGTCCTTGTGACTTTTTTCTCCTCCCGAGATTGAAAAATCACTTCAAGGGACGTCATTTTGGGACCATAGAAAACATTCAAACGGCTGTAACCGACCAGCTGGAGGTTATTCCAGTATATGAGTTTCAGCATTGCTACGAGATAATACTGAATTGTAACCCTATTCGAATAAAAAAAATTAAAAAAAGTCTCATTACACCTCTTATAACCTCACCTCCTCGTATAACGTCAACTAACTATTAGAATTATGTGTAAATAGAACAAAGGTTGAAAAATATTGACGTACATGACATATGTATACCTCGAAAATATCAGAACAGGGTTTATTTTACGAAATATGTCATTTTCAGTTTTGCAATTTGGAACACGACGATGGGTTCCTCGCTGCTGGCGATGGCGTGGGGATTGGAAAAATCAGGTCTGTTACCAGGCATTCTAATAAATATAGCCGTAGCGGCCTTGTGTTTGTATACGGCCTATGTTCTACTGAGAGTTAACGAAAAACACGGTAAGTGTCTCAAGTTTAAAAAAAAGGAAAATATTATTGGCAGCATTATTATAGGTATAATGGGACATCACATAGAAGTTCCTGAGCTCTGTAGAATGTTGATCGGAAAGTGGGCAGAAGTAGTGGCAAAAATATTTTCATTGATCGTGCTGACCGGCGCGAATATCGTGTATTGGATTTTAATGTCCAATTTTCTCTACAATTTTGTAATGTTTGCATATGGTGAGTTAACAAACCAAGTCAAAACTACATAACACTGACATCAGCACCGTTAAAATTCTGCACACCTGATTGTTTGACAACTTGAATATTTTTACAATTTGAAAACTAATGAGACTGAAATATTGAAAATAAAATAATTGAATCACAAATACTTTCATATCACAAATACTTTCGTATTCGTACACAAATACGTTCGTTAAACAAGTTTAATTTAAATTTACCGCCTAATTATAGATTTACAGTCCATAATTCAAGAATCCTGAACACACGATCCGACTCGAAGGACCATACTTGTTTATCCAACAATTGTATTCTAGTCCACTTCTTCTAACACTCGAATGCTGAGGTTTAAATTACTTTTTAGGCTGTATTGTTGGACACTGGCGGTTTCTTTGGCAGTGTTCTAATTTTATGTTCTAGAGACTGCAAAGAAATCTGTTTGAGCAACTAAATTTATATACTGTTTTAGTTTTTCTACAAAACTAAACATCGACTAAAACATCGTGCAAGTTGAAAAACTAAGTTAAAAATCATGCCATTAATATCATGGCAATCTTTGATTTTTCCCATTATTCTTTTAAAAAAATATAATCAAATATTAATTCTAACACTACCTGGAAACTGGTTATGAAGCAAATCATTCTTTCAGGAGTTCTCACAGAAAAAGATGTTCAGATGGAGGACTCATCCGTGATATGCCCAAAAAATATAGTTCTGAGTATGAATACTACTACAATTTTTAAGCCAGATCTTAATTACATACAGATTGTAACAACTTTCTACAAAGTGTGGGATTTATATAGTACCGTTCCTGTATTCCTGGCAGCTGTAATGTTTCCGTTTTTAAACTTTAAGAGTCCCACGTTTTTTACAAAATTCAATAGCATTGGTAAGGTCACACTTTTTTCATGAAAGTTTGCATTAATATTTCAATAAAAAAAATCATAATGTAAAGAATAGCTCCCTATACATACTAAATTATTAAAACTTATTATATACTATATTAACTTATATTAATTAAATTTATATTAACTAAACACAACTAAATTAAAATAAACCTATAAATTAATATATTAACAACAATATTAAAAACCATCTAATATAAAATTAGCTTTGCCATTTCTATATTTCAGGTACTATCAGTGTAGGTTACCTATTATTTTTTGTGACAGTGAAATCACTCAACTGGGGTATAAACATGGAAAGCTGGTCATCTGAATTACATTTAAAACCGACATTTTGTGCCCTCAGCGGAATGTTGTCTTTGAGCTATTTTATACACAACATTATAATATCTATAATGAGGAATAACAAACATCAGGAACATAACGTAAGTAATAGGCATCTTTTACTCATATTCTTTACATAATAAGTACAGTAAAACCATCCACCTGCAGACTTTAACAAAATAAACGTAAATTAAGATATCAAAGTCATTTCATATTACTAGATCTTACCTCTAATTGAGTAGTCCTCATATTTTTGGAACTTCTTTGATTATTCCCATACTTATATTATAATTTAACTCAATTTACATACCTTCAAAAATGTTTTGTTACATCATTACAACCAACACAAATAAAATACTCTCAAGTTATTAGGTAATTACTAATTAAGCCTTTCAACTGTTTTAGGGTCGCGATCTGAGTATAGCCTTTGGACTGATAACTTTTACCTATATTTTTATTGGCGTATTTTTCTATATCAGTTTTCCACTAGCTAAAACATGCATTGAAGATGTAAGTAAAATAAATTATTTTAAACTAATTCACCTTACCAGGAAAATATAATCTGTTATTCACAAAAACATTTAACGGATTCAAATCTCCATTTATTAACTAACTTTACCTACCGGACATTTAACATACCGATTCATGTTGCCAACTGTTAGACTTAAGGATGATAAAACTAATAAAGTATTTTCCATTGAATTATTTGCGATCATTATAATCGAGTAAATAGTACTTTTTTAGACTTAATTGTCTTCTTTTGCTGCATTTCTTTTACCACCTGAAATATTAGTAGATTTCACTAACTCTCAATTCTGATTGGTCAGTTAAGTGCGGCTTAGTGAAATCGAATATTTCAGATAAACTGGTAAAAGAAATATAAATGTGCACAGCATGTATATTTTCAAAAAAATCTCAAATTTCAGAATATCCTGAACAATTTTTCAAAACGAGATGCAATGACGATAATAGCAAGAATATTGCTTCTTTTCCAACTCTTCACAGTGTTCCCTTTGATTTCTTTCATGCTAAGAAACGACATTCTAGTTACACTAAATACGATATCAAAGAACTGTCCTTTGGGAAATTTTTCATATGGAAAAGTTGTGATCATCAATACCGCCGTCTTATTCGTTTGTATAATGTTTGCTTGCTTCCTTCCTAGAATAGGGACATTAATAAGGTTGGTAGAGGTGTATTTACAATGGATTATTTTTAAATTAATGCCTACTTTCTAGGTACACTGGAGCTCTGAGTGGTCTTGTATACATTTTCATGTTGCCCAGTCTCCTAAAAATGGCGTCTCTGAAGAAAGAAAGGGCTTTAACATTACCAAAATCTATTTTTCATATTCTCATAATTATAGCTGGCATATTGAATTTAATTTCACAGTTCTTTATTGACGATAGTATATAATAGTTCTTACTGAAATATTTTTACTAATAAAAAACACGACTGCCTATCGTAATTTCGAATACTGAGGGTTTGTTTTTAATATTGAGGGGTAATATAACGTAAATTTTGACATTTGGAAAATCATTAAAAAAAGTTATTAATCGAAAACGTACCTATGTTGACTAGTATATAAATACATAATGTACATATGTATATGACTTATAACCCTTAATATTGTATGGTCTTTACTTACTGTAATTTCCTAATAAACATTTTATATTGTGATACTTGTTACTTACATGTTTCCTATGACTACATACATGTAAGATGAAAATATAAATAAAGTATTACCTGTTTAATTAGTTTGTATCAGCGAATAATGCAGAATGAGATCAGGAAACTAACGAATCAAATAATATAACAATAATAATGTCAATAACTTTTATTAAACAATTATCACAAAATATGGATTATAAAAATTATTGTTAATTGTGATACATGGAATTTTGAATCAAGGTATGTGTTCCACAGTATAAAAATATTAATGGGTATTTTATTACTTTTATGTAGTACAATGACAAAAATATGCTTTATTATATTTTACTTTACATTTAATGATGTCAAATGAATTATCCCTTTACTAGTTTAAATTTTGAGTTAATAATACTCTTATAATATTAAACAATTTGTGTAAATCCTATAAGTAACATGATCAAAATAATTATTTTACAATGCTTTCTTTGAAATGTAAAAGGCCAATTCAATTATGATCTTTACTTATAGTCTCACAAGTTCTTGAAGAATGAAATTACAATCCTTTTTTTGAATCAATAAATTTATCTACAATGAAAATTATAAAAGTATTGAAAAATTCTTTAACAAAATTTGCGCTTGACATTCAAGTAGTTTTATTTCTTATTTTACATTTCATAGTTTAAGCTGTTATGGCTCTGCATTAAAACTATGTGCAACTCAAAAATAATCTACCGGAAGCCTATTAAAATTGTCTTTAACAGTAACATCACCACCATTTTCAACTAAATAATTATACGCATCTAAGTGATGTTTTCTAGCAGCACAATGCAAAGCAGTTACACTGTTTTTATTGGCCTCGTTCACATTTAATTTTAATTCATGCAAGACAAAATCAATAACACCCAAATGGCCCTCACTAGCAGCTAAATGGAGTATGCTATAATCGCTGTTGTTTTTACTGTAAATATTAGCCTTATTGTCTATTAGAATTTTACATATCTCAATATCTCTACCCAATACAGCTTCTTGTAAAGGTGTATTGCCACAACTATCTCTTTCATCTACATTCAGTCCTAAATCAAGTAACAACTTAACAATCTCACTATTCCCATGTAATGCAGCTATATGTAAAGCTGATCGACCATTCTTAGTCTTTACCGTTACATCTAAACCGTGCTTAAGTAATAAATTAAAAATAGCAACGTCACCTTCCCGCGATATTAAATGTAGTACCGTCCAACCGTCTTTATTTTTATGATTCACAATTGCACCATGTTTCAAAAGTATATTCACAGTCTTCAAACTATCTTCTCCGATTACTTTAGTACAAGCTAACATAAGTGCAGTCCAATCGGCTCTTTTTAGAGCATTAACGTTTGCTCCATGTTCTAAAAGTGTTTTACAAGCCTCGTGCTGGGAAAACTGTGCAGCTTCATGAAGAGATGTCTTATTGTCATTATTTTTACAATCCACTGATCTTGGAACAAAGCTAGATAACAAATATTCGATTATGTCTACATATCCAAGTCTAGCCGCGCAATGAAGAACCGTATCGCCAGTCTTATCATAGTATAATCGGGTCCAGTGAATTTTTGGATATATTTCAAATATGCTTCTAAGGCTTTTTGTATTCCCATTTTGTATTTCTTTTAATACTAAATTGATTTCTTTTGTAGATGGCTCAACGATTTCCGTTTCATTTACATTCGGCATTTTAAATAACAGTTATAAACAAAAATGAAACATTCTGCACTTATGATTATATGATTAAGTGAGGTTAAGTTTATTGACCATTTTTGACAGTGTACAGGTGTACACAAACACAAACGTCACATAATGGGTGCTTTCCATTTACCCGACTCCCAGCGACTCCTGTGTCGACTCGTGTCAACTAGTGTTGACTCTCATCAAATGAGTAAATGGAACGCTCGCTAAGCTAGTACTTCTTACAAAAATTGTTGAATGTAGTTACTGCAAATAATTACATTTGTCACCTACCTTCATTTTCTTCAATCAGATTTCGCATTAACTCCACTATATATTCTGCTTTACCGCGTTCGTTTAGATTTTCCCTTCTTTTACACTCACCATCAGCGTGAACTCAGCTGTCTAGCGAAGTCTGTTTGAGGTGACTTGTGTCGTCGACTCACGGCGACACAAATCAAATGGAAAGCACTTTCGGAGACACGAGTCGACTCATGTCGACTTGTGTCGGTAAATGGAAAGCACCCAATATCAAATACATAACGAATTCAACTCCATACTGACAGCAATTTTGTGCACTCAGGTCACCGAGATTTACATATTTAAATCTCGGTGACTCAGGTACGACTTTTGTTGGTGTTACGCGTTCCACTGATAAAGTTCCATTCTTCTGAACTGCAAGATACCAAAATTGGGCACTTATTGTGTTCGACTGGTACAAAACTAAAACAAAACAGCTTTTTGAAACTGAACTTTTTTAAAGTTCACGAGACTGCTGGTCCAAAAATTAATATGCTCTAAGTTTGATTTATTATAGAATATGTGATACTAGTTGAATTTGTTAACAAAAGTAATCGAAATCACAGAAAACCATGTATGTATTCAATTGAATGTAAAACCCAAACAATATATCTGAAATGTTCATTAGTTATTATTTGTGTTCAAAATAAATCGGTTAGTATTTAAACCTACAAACATTTGAGCCATGTTCAGCTTTTAACTTCAAACACATTCTCTTTACTCCATTTCTATGAACTGAACGCGCCAAATTCTAGGGTTTTTGTTCCTCGCCGTGCGGTGGCCTGGCCTCATACTTTTTTTGACGTTTGACGCTTTTACGGAACTGAAAATCAGAAAACAAAGCGACAGTGGATAAAACGTATTTACATAATTTGTGTGATATAGCTCAATAAAGATAATATAAACATATTAGTTCGTATGTGTTATCAGTTAATTTTTTAAAGACAAATGCTCGATAAATAGTGATCGTTTCAGTATCGTATTTTTTTTCATCGGAAACCCGTTGCACAATGTTCGGAAACTTGAATAAACCTGCATTTGGAGCTGCTGCTCCTAACGCCTCATTCGGTATGTTAATAACGTAACTTTAAAGTATTATTTTGACAATATTTCATATAGGTTTTGGTTCAACTTCCACGGGAACCGCAAACCCATTTGGGCAAAGTCAGCTTTTTGGTAAACCAGCCACTGGGGGGTTTTGGAAGTCCGTCAACTTCCACTTTTGGACAACCCACCAGTACATCTTTGTTTCCATCTACTCAGGCACAATCGACAAATTTATTTCAAAATGCAAACACAAGTTTTGGAGCACCAACCTCTACACCATCTGGATTCGGTAAATACTTGTTTCCATTATTTGTGCTCATCTGAAAAGTTGCCACAAAAGTTAATCTGCAATATAATAGAAATTTGATTATCCGAACCTCAATTGGAAAAAGCTCATGATGCATCGCTTTTTTTAAATAAGCGTCTTCTTGAAACTTTTAGTTTGTGATATAGATACAAATTAGTTATAAGTACATAATAATGGTAAAATAAAGTCACTTTTGCATATCATCTGCGTATTTACGTATCAATTTTTGGTATGTAAATACCGAATGCTAATACCAATCCATAATATTTCAATATAAGTCTATGTAGTTTGTATTTGCGAAATAATTCTTAATTCAGTATCTAAATTTTTGGTTATCCGAACAAACCCTCCAGTTGTAATTTGGAAAAAAATTGTAATCTGCATGAAAATTTAAATTGAATTTATATATGTTAATTAAACGAGTCATCAATAGCAGTTGAATATTAAAAAATCAATAATGGGATATTTTGCTTGCGGTGAATGATGAATACAAAGCTCATGTTGATAATAAAAATTGCTGTTGAAAATGCACGGTGCTAACTTGCTTTCCTACTAAACCCGAATAATAAAACAACTTAAATCTAACAAAAAGTATGCAATAAATTTTTCAAGTTGACAATTTTCTCCAGGAACGTCTAACCTATTCGGACAACAGCAGCCTTCCTCTAGCGGCCTGTTTAATACATCCTCCACCTTTGGACAACAAAATAAGCCCGCCGGTTTCGGTTTCGGATCGCAGCCCACGCAACCGACCCTTTTCGGCCAACAGCCCCAACAGCAGCAAACGTCTAGTATCTTTCAGCCTTCTACGAGCAATCTCTTTGGCGGTTCCGCGGCTTTCGGGCGGTCAGCAAGCCGCGGGTACCGTCATTAAGTTCAATCCTGTCACCGGGACAGACACCATGATGAAAAACGGAGTGGCACAAAGCATAAACACCAAACACCACAGTATCACGTGCATGAAGGAATACGAGAATAAGTCCTTTGAGGAGTTGAGATTTGAGGATTATCTGGCTAATAGAAAAGGTATGGCCATAGTTTAGACGGATCTAGTTTGTTGACCTTGTAAAGGTTTAAATAAAATCTTAAGGGCGTGCTAGGTAGGAATGTCCTGTTCAAAAATTTGGTGATTTTTACATTTTAAAAATGTCAATGAAGAACCTAACTATTTAATTTGAATTTGCTATAAATGCTATTACTAGATCTGTTTAAAGTATGGCATGGTGTAGAAGAAATTTTAAAATGAACGAAACAGCCAGAGAGGTTTTGCCAAAAAGATTGAGTTTAAATGTGAATTTTTGGAATGTTATTACTGATGAATGATTGTTATTATTAATCAGTGTTTCAGTTTGTTTTTTATTAATGTGAAGGTTTGGTAGACCTATATTCCACAAATATAAATTGTTGCAAGGGTACAAAAACTAATTTCGCAAATAATACTAGTCATTTGTAATTATTTCCGCCAAATCTATCTACTTTTATATGCCATTTTGGGAATTCAGCCTATATATTTTTTAAATGGATCAGGATCTGATTTCTGGACTTACAAGGAAAACATTTAAGACGCCCCCTATTGGAAGGAAATCACACGAAAGTGGTGTATAGGACACTACTATTTTGATGCTTTTATTTACTCTTGAGCACAAACTGAAACACACCTTTTTATTGAAGGAAAAAAATTAATGATATTGTTGCAGGCCCTCAACAACAACCTGGATTTGGTGCGACCCCGTTCGGAGCTACAGCTTCGTCAGCTCCCGTTCTCTTCGGACAGCCAGATGCTTGAAGCCCGCGTTTGGGCAAGCAACAGGATTCGGACAGACCACATCAACATTTGGACAGAACACACCTGGTTTTGGGTTGGGAAACCAACAGCAACAGTCTGGAACGCTTTTTGGAAAGCCTACCGGGTTTGGAGCACCTACGAGCAGTACACCCAGTTTTGGATTTGGAAGTACGGCGCAGACCGCAAACCCTTTTGGCGGGGCCCAGGCGGCCAAACCATTCGGGAGCACCACTCAACCCATTTTTGGGACAACCACCAATACCACTCAACAGTCTGGATTCGGAACAGGTCTTTTTGGTCAAACAAATACTCAGGTGTGATTCATTTATTGCTTTATGTTGAGCATATAGTTGCAACTCTAATTTATGTGTATTTATTAGAATGCGGGAAGTTTGTTTGGCAAGCCTGCCCAACCGACTACGGGTTTTGGAGCGACACCGAGTACGACAGGATTCACCTTTGGTCCGCCAGCGTCTACTCAAACCTCCAGCCTTTTCCAGCCTAATAAACCACTGTTTGGGCAAACCAGTACGACAACCGGGTTTGGGCCGACTAATACATTTGGAAATACGAGTTCTACGCCTTTTGGAAATACTTTTAATAAACCAGCAGCGCCTACTTTCGGAAATACACAACAGACAGGTTTTGGAACTGCACTGGGAGGTAACAAATAGAACTTTAATAACTAGTGACCTAAATGTTTTATTTTTTCATCTTGTTTTTTTTTCAGGCCTCCAGAATCAAGGATCATCGCTTTTTGGAAATACTGCGAAACCAGGTGGTTTGTTTGGTAACACTGGAACCACAGGTTTATTTGGGAACACAAACACTACCTTCCAACCTAATACGGGTTTTGGAATTCAACAGCAACAGCCGCAGCAATCGTAAGTGTTCAGTTTATTATCATATAAATAGGGTAGAGACAATTGATTTGTTGGAGTGACAGTTAATAATTAGTTGTATAATGAAAACATCCTATGTTAATCGAGAAAATTTTAAATCCTTTGAAAATTGCACACAATTCAAAGAATTCTCAATTGCAGAAAAAAAAAACGTTTTTTTTCACATTTTGGAACTTTTAAGCATTAATTTTTTCAGCTTGGATTTTCTAAGCGTCTTTAGAGCATTACAGCATACAAATGTATTTTATGTATAGAGTATTGTAAATTATGGTTTCAGCTGTTGTTTTTTTAATTTATTTCAGATTATTCCCTCCTCCAGAACAGCAGAATTCCTCTAATTTAGCACTTCTCACAAGTGACCCCTTTGGAGATGCACCACATTTAGCGGGTTTAGAACCAAAACTAAAGCCTAATTCACCATCAGTTTCTGCTACTGATCCAAAGGAGTTAAAGGCGTTGTTGGATCCCCAGAAGAAGGTCGACATGACCCACAATGCTAAACTGAAAGTTTTCCCATTCAAGAGTGTTAAAGTAAGTGACAAAATTAGAATACGTTAAATGTCAAAAATGTTAAACTTTCCTAAACATTTTTAGGACAGCTTATTTGAGGGAGTCTTCGCAAAGAACAAACCTGAAGGCCATTCCGAGGAGTACGTTAAAACTAACTGCAGACGTTTGGTGTTGAAGCAGAGGCCGAATGCCAATAGCGAGGGGAATTCTCCCGGTATAATGAGAACAGACATTTTGAAGCACATAACGTCACCGGAAGAACAAAAGAATAACAGCAGGGAAGAGAACAGGATCGAGTCAAACATAAAGAACGACCTGAGGACAACACCTTTAAGACTAACCTTTGAGAATACAATGAACGGAGAAATTTCACATTCGATCAACATGCAAACCTATAACGTGCTCAACAGCTCTATCGCCAAGAATGATATTTCAGGTGAGTAAATGAAACAGATTGGTTTTAAATGGAAATGGAAATATTCCATTCTAGACTTTTTTTTATGTTGAAGTTTTGTAGTTTTTATAACAGTTTTTGGTGAATATTTTCTTGGTTTTCTTAAGTTAAGATTTCAAAGAAATAATTTGTGTTACAACATTTTATTTCGTTATTATGTCAGACAAAAAGGATTCTCCTCCCCCTACCGATGACGAGGACGAGCCAATTAACCTGGCAGGAGGGGATACCACGGCCAAATCGTACCCCTGCGGCATCATCTGCACCAGGCCCGAGTACTACACTTTGCCCAGCTTGGAAGAATTGACCCAGTACATCGACGAAAATGGATCCTGCATAGTGAAAGGCTTCACTATCGGCAGAAAAGGTTACGGAAACGTGTATTTCCCCGACGAGATGAACGTCTCGGGCCTCAACATCGATGAGTTGGTTCATTTTCGGTATAGGGAGATCAACGTGTACCCGGACGACTCCAAGAAGCCGCCTGTTGGACAGGTAACTTTGTAATTCAAGAGAATGTCTGGTATTATATGGGCGTGGGACTGAATAAACAAACACAAACGTAAATTCGTCTGAACGCTAAATGTGAGTGCAGCAACACTCAGTCATGTTGCGTTTCGGATGGGTGACCGTATCTGCTCTGTGAAAGTTTGTCGGACAGAGGCATCTAGTGGATGGTGCCAGATGTGGCAGTCTGAGCCATCTGCTGAACCTCTGTCAGTGGGTTCGAGTCCCCGCCTAATAGACTTGGCAACTCTATTAGGACATGGGTGTTACTGTGTGAGTGTATCGGAAGTTAGATGGAAAAGCACCGAGTGGCGAACCTCGCCCCCGTAAAATCCAAGGCACAAAAAAAAATGTTTTGCACTAACACCAAAACACTACATTTTTCACTCAACACGCGCGTTTCACCAACCATGTTAGCATTATCAGGAGATATTTAAAATAACACTGATCTGAATATTTACACTATTGATACTGAAGTTTGTATTTGAGATTGGTGAATGTAACCTTTGTCCTTGCCTATTAACCACAACAGTGTACTGTTAGGTATCGTTGTGTTTATTCATCCGTCGAACAATCTACTATCGGTTGCATTACTCCTTAATTTTAATCTGATAAAGTATATTACATGATTACTAGCTGACCCGGCAAACGTTGTTCTGCCATATTGAAAAGTTGGGTTTATAGGTATTTTTTTATGCCAAATAAAAAAAAATTGAAAAAATTGTTCTGGATAGGGACACCCTAATCACCTAGCGGTATTAAATATACTTTACGACCTATTCTCATACCTACCAAATATACATAAAAAATTTCATAAAAATCTGTCAAGCAGTTTCGGAGGAGTGCGACCGCAAACACCGTGATACGAGATTTTTATATATAAGATTGTCAAAAGTATGTTGGACTACACAAGTTTCTCTGGTCTACCATTTTTTAAGTGAACTTATGTTCTTTTAATCCAGTCAAAATTGATCTATTTGTTTGCCCAGTATACTTTTGTTCAGTCATAAATAATTTCATAACTTCTTAGTTTCTCATCATTTATTCAGTTGTTATCATTTTGGTTGTCTATGTGTTTCTATATTTTTTTCTATATTTGTTTCTATATTTACCGAGTTGTTTACTAAAGTCTTCTCAATCTTTCTAAAAACATCAACTAATAAAGTTCATATAATTAATCCATGGATGAATTTAGGTTTGTAAGGTAAAACCTGCACCGTTACGAAAACATTGTGTTTTCAGGGATTGAATCGCAGAGCCCAGGTAACTCTCGACAACGTCTACCCTAAAAGGTCCGACACGAACACCCTAATAAAGGACGTGTCGGAATTGCTGCAAATGAATTTTGCCGAAAAACTACGCAGAGTCACAGTGAAGAAGGGGGCGAAATTTGTCGATTATCGCCCGGAGACGGGTTCTTGGGTCTTCAAAGTCGACCACTTCTCAAGATATGGCTTCAACGATAGCGACGACGAATCCGAACAGAACGACAAAGAAGGGACGAAGAAACAACCAGAACCTATTAAGAAACCTGCCGAGGTGGAAAATCAGGGAAAGAAGATTAATGGATTGTTGGAGAAGACTGAAACCTTAAAGAAAAAAGATGGCAGTAAGGAGATGGAGGTGAGTTTCCAATTTTACAACTGATATACCTGAAAAGGAATTAGATTTCCTATATAAGAAAATGTATTATTTCATGTAGCAAACTCATTTTGTTGGGCTTTTTCTTTTTTTAAATCCCATTAACAATAATTTAACAACAGTATGCATATTTTCTAATTTCTGTGGTACATTTCAGGCCAGGATGGGACTGGATGAAGATATTTTTGTAGAAGAAGGCGACCGCTTCACTCCGGAAGAGGACCAAGTAATTCCTCAGTCGATGTACGTCGACGACGACGACTTCCACACAGTCCCCACTGGTATTCCTATGAGTTTTTCTTACGAACCGTTTAAAACCAGCAAAAGTATACAGGTTATGAAGTCAACGTTATTCGCTGACGACGATAAGTCATCCGAAGGTAGTGGTAGTCACGCCTCACTTATAAGACAGTATTGGGATGTACCCGAGGAAATACCCGATATTCCTCAGTTGCAGCTCGTTAAAGAAGACATGATTCCAAAGAAGAAGGTTGTCTTAAGGCCGAAAGTCGAGAAGGTTTTTAATTATGGAGGCAAGTAGTGACTTACTTTAGACTCTACTGTAAATTTTCAGTCTTCATTCTTTTGCAGGCGTGGAAGTTCCTACAGAAATAATTCAGAATCGTTGCTATATGGACTTAGGTGTGTTTAAAGGGAAGTCTTTCAAAGTTGGTTGGATGAAAGGTTTTAATTTCCTAAGCGTGAACGCAAAGCAAGGGGAAATTAGTGGACAATTAGCTATCAATACCATTGACTTAGGAGGATACACAAAAGACTTTGATCCTTTGAAGGTATGGAATTACATATGTAGTTGAAATCTCTTGTGAAGAAAAATATTTTAGTTGACTGTCTGTAATTTACATTGTTTAATTACTTTTCAGGAAGTCCTACAGGATTCTTTGGAAATAGTTTTAGAAGAAAGCACTTATGATTTAGACGTCGACTGCATCCCCACATTTAGAATAAGGAAAGACCATGCTTATCTGCAAAAACAGACGAAATTGTTTTCCAAACTGGTTTCCAAGTATAGCGACAAGGATTCGCAATACTTGTACAGTATCTGGACTCTGGCTGATGCCCTTTGGGGGCCTGACGAAGACACCTTTACCAATCGACGGTATCTCTTCAGTGAATGGTAAGTAATTTATTTGTGTTAAACAAATGTGAAATACATTTGAAAAGAGCAGTCCTGGCGTTCTCATGACATTTGAAAAACAAAATAAGCAACATATTTGGGTATATAGTTTGTAATTCCCATTGTCGATAACCTGGCAGAACTGAAGAAGTTGGGGATTTCAATATTCAAAAAGAAAAGTTGTGAAAAATAAAGGTGTTCCTAAAAAAAAAATGAAATACCAAGGGATTTTATGTCTTCATCAGGAAATTGTTATTGTTATTCAAAAATTTTAAATCTTTCAAAATATACAGCATCGCCAAATGTACATCTTCCGTACTTGGAACTCATGGTTGCCAAAGTCTCATTTATTGGAGAAAGGGGACAAAGAACATCACCCACTGACAAATAAATAGTGTTGTGGGCGGGGCCAATCTGAAGGGTGTAATGTTATTGGTCTAATGTATGAGATCCCTCCTTCTAACCAATGAATTACTTATATCAACATACAGGTGGTAGATGTCACTTTGGCAATACTGTAAGTGTTTATTGTGTGGACTATTGTGTTAACGAATTTATTACATATACAAGACATACAAATTTAATTTTCTTTTGTTCATCATTTCCTGATCTCTTTTTTTTTATTTCTAATAAATTTTAGGCTTCAGGCTAACACAAGCTACGATGATTATGCCACGAAGGACATAGTTAAGAATATCTTCAACCAGCTTACCGTGTTCAAGATTACGGAGGCCGCCAATCTGGCCATAGACAATAGGTTTCCCAACTTAGCCTTGTTAATATCGCAGTTGAGCCTGACTAATAGAACGAAACTATTCCTTCAGGAACAAATAGAAATGTGGCACACTTCCATGGTGCTGAATCACATGAGCGGAGACATAAAGAAAATATACCTGCTACTGTCCGGTACTCCCATCAAAGAGGATATTAACATTTTCGAAAGTATTGATTGGAAACGGGCGCTCGGCATGCACCTTTGGTACGTCTGCGATGCCGGAGTGCCAATAGAAATCGCCATAGAACTGTACGAGAAAGCTTTCGAAGAGCAGAGTTATGCCGAAGCACCGTACCCACCATACAGAAACAGTTATATTGAGGACGCGTCCTTCGATGTGCTCTATCACATGCTGCTGCTGTATAGGTCGAGAATACACAGACTGAGCAGTGCTTTGAATCCGGCCACACACACTGACAATCTTTTGGATTATAGACTGAGGTAAGTATTTTCGCATCAATCGGACTCTTTTTTTTTTGTTATGATTAGGAAATCATCAGTATAGATGGTTTATTTTGTCTTACTGAAATTTTCAAATCTAAATTTGAAATCAGCATCTTTGAATTTTAAGTTAAGACATACATTTTAGATACATAACAGTTTACGTAAAAATATTTAGTTGACCACAAAACGTAGTTGACCACAAACTTATTGTACACATAAAAAACCAAAGTAAACCCATTATTTGCTGTAATGTAACTGAGAGGCGAGTGAAGCTACATGCATAATTCCAACAAATGGAATGCACTTTTTTACTGGTAAATGTTATGTAATCACAATTGAATTGTACAAAAAATACAAATCTATATTTGTTATAAGTAAAATACGAAAAAAATAATATAAATCTCTTTTGCACAGTTATTTCCTCATCTCATTGTATTTAGACAACAATGTGCTAGTTTATCCTACTTGCATGCCATATGAAATGTTTAAGGAAGTGCAAAAAAAGTGACCACAAAAAGCAAGCATCCTGAATTACACTGCTCATCATAATGTCCCGTTGCCATGCCTTAATTTGACACTTTGTTTTTATGCAGTTTATGTTTAAGTCTCCCTTTGTGGCATTTTTGTGCAATTTTTTGTCTTATTATAAGTTTCTGGTCGACTGTAAATAGGCATTTGTATTAATGCACAAATGTTTCCAGGAAAACGGTGCAGGTTTATTGAGATTTTAAATCTTTTATGTAACCAATTTTTTTTTCTAGCGCGTAAAAGTGTTTTTTTTTCTCTATTTCTAGCTGGTTATTACTCCAACTGTTTCTCTCTCTAGATGTGGGTCTGATAGAATCCTCGGAGAAAACCAAACTGTGCACTAGCTTCTCAAACCAGCTTGAATCGTTGGGTAAATGGGAGTGGGCGATTTTTGTCCTATTATATTTAGACGATAATGACCTGAAGAAGAACCTAGTTACAGGAATCCTGGATCGTAATCTTTCTCCCGAAAACGACAAGCAAACGTTAGACATTCAAGACGATCTGGTGAATAAAATGCACGTTCCGGCTACTTGGATTCACAGCGTCAAGGGAGAGAAATTGCTGCTGCTCGAAAGATATTTCCCGGCATTCAACCACCTGTCTCACGCGTGCGAATACTATAAAGCGAACAACCTCCTTATGGACCACTTAATACCCACGCTCTTCATTAATGAGCAATACGACTTGATCAGAACTCTCATAGACGCAATTAAAGAAGGTTCAAAGAGCATATCGCATTGGAGCAATCAAGCGGGGCTCTTCTCGGATTTCTTAGAGCTACAAGAGAATGTTATTTCTCTGAGAGCGGAGGACCTCTTAAAATTACAAATGCAGTTGCAGTCTATCAGCGAGAGAATCGGCGCTCTTCCCATCAAAACCGAACAGCAAAAGTTGTGTGTTGCCGAAATGTCAAAACGTTGTGCTTCCGTCTACAAAGAACTGTGTAAAAAATCTGGCTCAGCTCAGTTTAGGAACTCTTATTCGGATTTTATAGAGACATTGGTTATGCCTCCAGATTTTAAGCAAAACGAAGCTCTTTATATAATAAATCAGTTCGATAGCGTTAGTTGTTAAAGTGCAGGGATTTCCTTATTTACATTTATCCATTAAGAAAACATTTGCAATAAAGTGCCTAATTTCTTCATGTACATAAATATTTGTTCGTTGGTACTTGATCAAATGATGAAAACTGTCTCCGTGAAAAATAGTTATTTGGTCATAATTTTTCCATTCATAATTTGGTGACAATTTTTCCACTCTATTTGGAGGTTATATATTTAATAATGATTGAACATTTGATAACTATTTTAACAGGAACGTGAAGTTTGAAACTCTAATTTAGTTATATTTTTATTTGTACTTTATTGTTTTTTTTTTAAATATGTCATAATGTATGCTGGAAAATGTTTTCATTCTAATCTACCCAATATTTGTTATCACCTATTATGATTGTATTTTTTTGTCAACAAAGTCATTGTAATAAATAATTGTTTTTATTATCGTGTTTTATTAATACAAGCTTGAATATAAAAAACATCCAAAAAAAAAAACGTCATCATAGTTGGCTATGAACGAGAGAGAAAAATAGCCGTTATGTCAAACTTTTGACAAGTAACAATTGTAAAATAAATAATGGCTGTCATAATAAATATATAAATGGCTGTCATATAATGCAACAGCTTTGACAATTAAATAAGGTTATAAATTTAAGATAGGCCAACTTTGATGGCTCGATATTAATGTTTAAGTTGTGCAGTTAATATCATAGATAAAAGATGGTTAATATCACAAAATTCTAAAATAGTCAACTGAGATTAGCAGAGTGTAGTGGTCGTTCCGTGACGTAATCACAGACTTTTGACCTACTTTGACTACATAGATTTTGGTATGAATGTGGATGCTTGGAATGTGCTTACTAATTGAATTGACTTCAATACACATTTACTTGGACTATTTAGCAAAATAGGGACCAACATTATGGAAATTGTACGAGTTAAATTTTGGGTTTTATTTGCGTGAAAATTTTATTATGTATAGTTGTGAACAACGTTCACTGAAACATGTAACATCAGAGTATGTCTAAAAAATATTTAAATATTTAGTACGACATTAATTCATCATTTGCTACAGATACCATGAACGTCTTTCTTTGAATGTATGTATTTATTTTAAATACAAATAAATAATATGACACACGCTGACAATGCGCTACCCTTTTTTAAGTACGTGATGCTTCCATCTAAATTTCATTCTAGAGTAAAGAGAACTAGCTCTTTAATATGTAACATTTTTTATGTTGCTCCCAGTGATCTAAATAACGTCAAGCCAAAAAATCTATTTATTTTTGTCCAGAATAGGGTCCGAACCACGATACATGCATATATGTTTCGTGGTCCGAACCAAAAAGTTGAATAATGTATACTGTGTGTAGAAGTTACTTTGTGGAACTTAGACAATTGTCCTATAATAGAATAGTCTCCCGAGTTTTAGTGATGTCGCGGACTTCCAGTGACGTAATCACTGACTTGTGTACTAATACAGGAAAATGGATACTGTATCTAATGTAATTGACTTTTCAACACATATTTACTGAACTAATCTGACAAAATAGAAACCAGTCATTTCACAATGGCCCCAAGTAACTTTTGTTGCGGGCTCTAGTTCATAGTTAATGCAATCTTGTACATATATCTGTGATAAATTTTCGAACGTACTCTTATTAAAAAGACTCTTTTCAGATATGTGAACGTACCCCTTGACTTGAGATTGTCTTACACAAAACATCAAAATTAATAGGTTAGGTTTCAAAGTTTAATTTTTTTTGTTTATTTTGTCTATTTTATAAACAATGGCTAATAAAGCAATATGCAGGACGTGTTTGAAAAAGACATCATCCGACTTTTGTAAAAGGATGGGACCCGAAGAGGAAAATGATGAAACTTGCAATATCTTGGAAAAGTTAAATTATTGTGTACCTGAACTAGTACGTAGAATTTTAGAATTATGTACTTCAGCTCATCATTGAATTATTTCCACAAACTATTTAGTATTTAATGGATAAATGATACATACCCATGTATGTAGCTGGGTAAGTTGTGAGCTTATTCATCGAGTTAAATTAACTGCAAGTTATGCTCACGACTTTTATGGGTCATTTTTGTGAACATGGACTTATTACTTAGCGACAAACAAAAAATACTCACATATAATCCGTTCTATCACAAACAAGATGACATACATTAAATGCTGTGCAAATGTTCCTGAGTGTCACAAAAAAATTGCAAAAGTTTAAGAAATTGAATTTAGGTTTAAATCATCTGCTTCACTGGTCCCTTTCCTTGTCTAGAACTGCCCCTAGACAAGGAAAGGAACTGTCACTGTTGCTAAGTCACAACTTCACTATCTAGCACGAATATTCACGAAAAATTTCCCGTGCCCTTCTCGAACTTAATAACGTGATGTAAATATTCTTTTTAAATTATACTTCACGCATTTATATCGAAAATTTGTACTATTTACGAAACATTTCCCTTGCCCTTCTGTGACGATTCACCTCTTTCATTTTGTCACAGAAGTTAGGAGGCACCCTGTAAAACACGAGTTAGGCATTTGCACAAAGTTTAACAAGTCGCAAACTACTTCTAATAGTGTATACTACACGTCACAAAAAAAAATATTGTCAAAATACCATGTCCATGTTCTGAAAATTTACCCTTTTATGACCAATGTACCAAACTCATACTTAAAATAACGCAATCATTTTTGAGTCAGTTTACCGAGTTAAATCTTTAGGCCAAAGTCAGTACGTCTTTTCATCAAAATAAGTTATTTTACCCACCTCTGTATCTAAGTATTGTAAATTTGTATGTCATGCGTAATATTTTATATTAGAAATCACCTAGAAGTTGCACTTGGAACTAACATGCACAGGGCAGGTAGCAAATGTACATAACGATATGTTTATGACAGTACTTCATAGATAGAATGTCTTATGTAACCATCTTGTATTATTTTTTGTAGGATATTAATTTAGTAATAGATCCGGTGATCTGTAATGATTGCCTTAAGTTACTGGATATCGCTTATAAATTTAAAACGGAGTGCCTTAAAAATGAGGAAAAGTTGTTGAAATTTTCTCATTCGACAAATTCTAGAGTAGATATAAACTATTTTTGTAAGAATGTACAACCGACTGTCCATAAGAAACGTCTAATTGGTAAGAAAAATAGACGATTCCATTAACATTTAGATTTCATCAATCTATTTTAGAAACACAAACTGTAAAAGTCGTGGAAGTTACGTCAGAAGGTAACAAAGTTGGAAATATTAACGATGAACTAAATGCTAATATGTCTAAAAAACGTCCATTTGGTTGTGAAAATTGCTATGGTTGCCAAAAAAAAAAATTAACGATCCAAGTTACCATGCGAAAAACTACTCGTCCCCATTTATCTGCTACAATTGCGGCAAAAATATAGATAGCATAGCGGACTTCCGTAAGCACATGAATAAACACAGAAAACAACGAAAATGCAAAGTTTGCAACAAATGCTTTAGGGACTTACACACCCTCACAACACACTTAAGAACCCATACCGGCTCGAGACCGTTCTCCTGTACTTTATGTGCCAAGTCTTTTAGGGAGAAATACAAGCTGGACCAACATTTGAAACAGCATCGCGGTGATGATACAGTCAAATGCGACATATGCGGTAAAGTCCTTTCTACGACCTTTAACCTTAAGATTCACTTGGAGATGCACAAGAAAAAAACTCACTGCGAGTTGTGCGGGGAAACGTTCACTACAAAATCAGAGTTAATAAAACATTTAGAGACGGATTCCGAAACGTGTGGCGCTTCCATAAAACCAAAGTTGAGGAAGAGAAGAGCACCAAAGAAGTCTAAGAAAAGAGAGGTTAGTGATGCAAACGTCGTAATTAATATAAATTTCTACTCCTAATAATCAAGCATATGATGTATTATTTGACAATGTTTACACATAACAGCGCTTTTAACAGCTCCAGCCAATCGGAAACTAGGAATATTTAAAAACGCAGATACTGATTGAAATAGAATTATAACAGCACTGTAATAAATAACGCCAAACGAACATCATTGGCCTGATTAAATGGAACTGGTGTAAACTAGACTTAAAATTAGATAGTTAAAATAAAAGTAAATTAAGTTTTCAGTTTATATACTAATACAAACAAAAATCAAAAGATTTCACCTACAATATTCTGTCTGTTAATGTTTTGTGCTTGTAATATCAAATTATTATGTAACATCAAACGCTTCATCTGCACAAGGAATAGAGACATGGAGAATACACCCACTGGAGTGTCAAAAGAATGTCACTCAGAGGGAAAATATTTATTTTGAAAAAGCACTAATTAGGAAGAAAAAAAAACATATATATAATAATAGCTTCTTCTAGGTAAATTGATGTTTTAATAAATAATGTTTTGCCTGTTTTTTTATTAAACAATTATTTAGGTTTTTACATTAAACTTAAAAATATATTTAGTTAACTTTTTTCAAATACAATGAGGAATTTGTCGTTAACGAATATTTTATATTTAAAGGCCAGTCCCTTACCAGTCAAAGAAGAATTTATTAAAACGGAACCGGAATTTTATTTTCCCAGCGAAAATGTTTTTGAAATGAGCCATGTTGAAGCTGTACCTAAAGAGGAACAAGAGGATACCCCAGACGAGATTGACATTATAAATTAATTTTTACCCAACTTTAGCTTTTAAAATCAGTTATATGGGGCTTTACAGGATTATTAAAATTGCATTTTATCAAACAATGCTTTTCATGTATGGTTTAAACTTGTATGTTATGTAAATGGCTACAAGTCATGGTTCGCGATAGTTTTAAAGTTTTATGAATACTTTACAAACCTCTTAGATAGATAGGGCCTTAGAAGTATATTATTAATTAATATTAATAGTATTAATTATTATTAGTGTTTATATTTGTTCGCGTTTGTATTCCCCTGTTCGTTCGTTTATTTCTTTCTAACTAAATTAAACCTACTCTTAGTAGACGACGCGCTCATTGTACTTTTAAATCAAATATTCGCGCTTAAAATTGACATACGGAAATAAAGGGCCCACCATTCCCCCTTCCTTCCGACCCAATATCCTTTCCTTTTGTTTCCGTTTGTAGCGAACAGTTACGAAGTCGCATCTCATCTCGGCACAACGCATAATTCGAGTAACTATTTCGCGTCTCGTTGCGGCGTATCACGCTAGTAAAACCTTTCAATAATCCACGGTGGTGTTCCCCCATCTCCTGGAGACAATTCGTCTTTTCGCCGCGACGCGACAAATTAACATTTTCGAGAATCAACAAGCGGTGTTTCCATATCTGCTGAAGACACCTAGAGACAGAAAATACGGCACCCAGGGTCATCCAGGACATCGCAAATCATACAGTCCGTAAGTAGATGCGTTAAATGTTTCGCCAACAAACATTCCTTGGTCCTTCATCGTCGGATTAATCCTGTTAAAACCACATTTCCTGTGGCCCGACCGTCGCATTTTTTAATATACGTACGTAATTCGTTAATTTTTTGAGGTTAGCGTGCTGTTTTCCCGCGGTCACATTTTTTTACGGCGTCGTTTTCTAACCGGTTGTTTTGGTCACGTCGACCGATTTAATACCGCGTTAAGATACACATATTGTCGTTTTCTTTCGTATTTTAGTTGCTTATTGTCGTTTTGTATTTTGCCAATTTTCTCTGTTAAATCCGGATTTAGGAGAAAACATGGCTCAAAATAAACATATTCGGGAACAACGTGCTCTCCGTGAGAGTTTGTATTTACGATTAGAAGATATAGCTACCGTTGCGGCTTCCTTTCAAACAGAACCCGAAAATCATACCGTGCGTCGTATGCTTGAAGTAAGAAGCGAGTCTGTAAAAAACATTTATGATGATATTTTAAAAATTCACGGGGACATAGTCATGAAGGTTGCGACTTTACCGGATTCTAACCTGGATGAGGAACATGCTTTTTTGAAAAGAGTAGACGAGACTTATTTTACTATTCAATCCATAGTTCGCGAGTTGCCGGTTCAGTTTCGGTCCTCGGCCCAGTCGCCAGTTGCCGATAAAACTTCAATTGTCCAAACGTCGAAAACGCGTTTGCCAAAACTGAACTTACAAACATTTGATGGAAAATTAGAAAATTGGAGCGCATTCATTCAAGTCTTTAATAGAAGTATTCATGATAACAACACGTTAGCAAATGTCGAAAGGTTTGAGTATTTGTTGGGTTGTCTATCGGGTGAGCCTCTCAACCTAATTAAAACTATTGTGCTATCAGACGATAATTACCCCATTGCATACAAAACATTATTAGATAGATATGACAATAAAAGAGAGCTAGCAACTCATTATTGGGATCGTTTACGATCATTGCAGAAATTAAAAGATGAAACCCCTAGTGGTTTACAAAGTCTTATTTATAATTTTAATGAAAACTTATCAGCTTTGCGGGCATTAAAAATTGCAGATTCATTAGAGGATTTTATGTTGCTTAACATTCTTTTAGAAAAACTTGATTCTAAAACTCGTCGATACTTTGAAGCAGAAATTAGGAATTTGAAAGGTGAAATACCTGCATTCGATACATTAAATACCTTTGTAGAGAGTCAGTGTCATGTTCTTGCTGCAGAGCATTCGACCTCCCTTAAAAGCAATACTTATACTTCAAAAAACAATAATACATTTACATCGCGTCCAAAATTGGTATCGTCTCTGGTAGCTAATACTTGAACAAAAGTGTTTAGTTTGTGAAAAAGATCATATAATTTACCGGTGTCCCGTGTTGAAAGCCAAGTCTCCCGCAGATCGCTTCAAGGTAGTTAAAGAAAAGAGGCTCTGTATCAATTGTTTGAGGCCGCACCAAGTCAAGAATTGCTCTTCTACATCCACTTGTCGTACCTGTCATAAGAATCATCATACTTTGCTACACTTCGATAGGTTTTCGGGCAGCTCAGGAGCTATAAATGAAACCAGTGATAGTGGTAATACAGCACCAGCTGAAATAGTTGTGCCCACTGTCAATGCATTGGCTAGTTCACTTTCTCGTCAGGTAGCTCTGTTATCCACAGCCCTTGTTGACGTTCATGACTCGCAAGGACACCCGCACACCTTACGGGTTTTAATAGATAATGGTAGTGAGGCTAGTTTCATTACAGTAAAGGCTGCTCGTAATCTTAACTTGAAAAGACAGCATGACAAAATTCAAATACAAGGTATTGGTGCAAATTCTAGTATATTTTCATCGGGTTCAATCCATTGCAAGATAAGTCCTCATGGATCATGTCAACCCGCGATACATCTAGAAGCTCACATCATACCTCATGTTGCTTCGGTAATACCTTCTCAATCATTACAGTTTTATTCGTGGGATCATATTAATAATCTGAAATTAGCTGATCCAAATTTCTACATTTCTCGCCACGTTGATCTCTTGCTGGGTGCTGACGTTTATGCTCAACTTATTCGCCCGGGCCTTGTCCTTGCCCCTAGTCCTCGTTGCCCCTCAGCGTTCAATACCATTTTCGGATGGGTATTATCTGGCTCAGTTCAACCTGAACAAACTAATGAACGCGTCATCAATTCCTTTCATGTCAAAATCATGGAAGATTGCCCAGAGAATGACCTTGAGTCCACTATGAGACAATTTTGGCAGGTTGAAGAGGTCCCCATGATCTCGACTAGCCCAGACGATGAGCTATGTGAGAAATTGTACGTTGAAGGGTATAGCAAACTCCCATCTGGTCGATTCGTCGTTCCCTTGCCTTTTCGAGATTCTAAACCTGTTTTTCCTGAATCTAAAGATATTGCAATTCGACGTTTTTTCGCTTTGGAGCATCGTTTGAAAAAGGATCCTGTTCTTAAACAATCATATGTTGATTTCATGCGTGATTATCTGAATTCTGATCACATGGAATTAGCTGCCCCCATTGATGAACTCGATTCCTACTACATTCCTCATCATCCGGTACTGAGATCTGATTCTTCATCAACAAAATTGAGGGTAGTCTTTGACGCATCGGCCAAAGCCGCCAACAACCAATCATTGAATGATAATCTGCTCGTGGGATCAAAATTACAACAAGACATTGTCGAGATTTTGCTTAGATTTCGTTCGCACTCGGTCGTTTTTATAACTGACATCAAACAGATGTATCGACAAATCCAAGTTGCACCTCAATACTGGGATTATCAGCGTATCATTTGGCGATTCAATCCCGATGAACTCCTGACTGAATATAAGCTTAAAACTGTTACTTACGGTGTGTCTTCTGCACCTTTCTTAGCTTTGCGAACAATGCAACAGCTGGCTCTTGATGGACAGACTAAATATCCCGCAGCCTCAAAGGTCCTGCAAACTGATATCTACGTGGATGACATCATCACAGGTTGTGACTCATTAGCTGCAGCACAGAATCTACAATCTGAGCTTATTCAACTGTGTGAATCTGGAGGGTTTCCTTTACGAAAGTGGTCGAGTAACCATTCAGATCTATTAGAAACACTTCCGGCCGAACATTGTCAAGCCCCATTTTCTTTCGACTCAGTACCCACACTCACTCTTAAAGTTTTAGGCCTCCAGTGGTCCCCAATGACAGACACGTTCACGTTTAGACTAATGTCCTGCGACCGTCCATGTACAAAACGCGGAATTCTGTCAGAATTAGCACGTGTATATGATCCATTGGGATATCTCACTCCTGTCACCTTCTACATAAAGCACTTACTCCAACAGATATGGCATTCCAGCTGTGACTGGGACGATTCTCTGCCTGAACCTCTTACTCGTCAATGGTTAAAGTACAAATCAGAAATTTATTTTCTCTCAGACATCAGTGTGGATCGTCAATTAATTTTCGACCGGAACAGTCCATGTCAAATCCATGGATTTTGCGATGCATCACTGGCTGGATATGCAGCAACGGTTTTTGGTCGGTTTAAGCATGGGGAGTCTTACATAACCCGTTTAATTATATCCAAATCAAAGGTAGCACCTACAAGGTCAAATAAATTAACTATTCCTCGGTTAGAGTTGTGCGGAGCAGTGCTTTTGTCTAAATTACTACACATGGTTGTGCAAACATACTCTGGTGTTTTGAGTATATCAGATGTCGTTGCCTGGACTGATTCGTCTATCGTCTTGTCGTGGATCCATTCATCTCCTCATCGTTGGAAAACATTCGTTATGAACCGAGTAGCCTATATACAAAAACGTGTGCCTTCTATTAACTGGCATCATGTCTCATCTATCGACAATCCAGCAGATTGTGCATCAAGAGGTATCCTTCCATCTCAACTCGTGAATCATCAGCTTTGGTGGTCCGGACCACCATGGTTATCGCTACCATTCGAACAGTGGCCTCAATCTGATAAATTAGCTTCCTCCCTCCAGTCAAATACGGAATCACTTTGCGAAGAGGAAAAAACTGTTAAAGTGTTTGTCGTTCAGATTGAACCATCTGTTCTCATGCAGTTATTACATAGGTTTTCTTCACTTCAAACGATATGTCATGTGCTGGCATATGTTGTTCGCTTCCATCATAATAGCAAAAACCCCCTTGACCATAAGGTGGGACCCATAAATAACGTTGAATACCATGACACTCTTCTGAGGTTGGTGAAACTGGTTCAAGGTCAAGTATTTCAATCTGAAATTCACAAGTTAAAAACCAATCAACTCTGTTCAAGGCCTTTACGTAAGCTGAATCTGTTTCTTGATGACCAGGGCATCCTCCGAGTAGGTGGTCGTCTTCGACATTCCAAATTGTCATTTGAACATAAATTTCCCGCGTTGCTACCACAAAAACATCGTTTGACCAACCTCATCATTGAGGATGTGCATAAAAGGAATCTCCATCCTGGAGCAAAAACCCTTCATTATTTAATACTGCAGAATTTTTGGATTCTATCCGCTCATAGAGCTATAAGAAAATGTCTATCCAATTGCTATAGATGTTTTCGAGCTAAACCTCAAGCGTTACAGCCACCAATGGGTGATCTACCCCCATGTCGTTTACAAGCACTAAGAGCTTTTCAAATAGTTGGTGTTGACTTCGCAGGCCCTTTCACTATAACAATGAATCGTGTTCGAGGTGCTAAAACTCTCAAGGCATATCTCTGCCTATTCGTCTGTTTATCCACTCGTGCTGTTCACTTAGAAATAGTCTCCGACTTATCAACTGACGCATTCCTAGCAGCATTTCGCCGCTTCATTGCTCGACGTGGATGCTGCTCTGAAATTCATTCTGACTGTGGCACTAATTTCGTAGGCGCTTCTCGACAATTACTGAACTTTGCTCAAAGTGCGGCCTCTATTGAACATATTCAATGGAAATTTAATCCTCCTTCTGCCGCTCATTTTGGAGGGATCTGGGAAGCAGGGGTTAAATCCGTAAAGACCCATTTGACTCGCGTTATTGGAGATCAGATCTTGACTTTTGAAGAATTGTATACGGTTTTCGTACAGATCGAAGCATTGCTAAATTCGCGTCCGTTGACTCCCACAAGTTCCGATCCGAACGATTTGAATGTTTTGACGCCGGGACACTTTCTGACTCTAACTCCACTAACTTCATTCCACGAACCTGATTTAACTAACATCAAATTAAACCGGCTCACACGATGGCAATTGATCCGGCAAATGCACCAACATTTCTGGAAACGTTGGAATCTCGAATTCCTACATACGTTACAACAAAGATCTAAATGGACCGACCCTTCGACTCCTATTAAAGTAGGTTCTGTTGTCTTGATTAAAGACGATTCATCTCCTCCGTTATACTGGCGCGTGGGTCGGGTCCTCGAAACTCACCCAGGCTCAGATAATGTAGTACGAGTCGTTACTTTGAAAACCGCGTTAGGAACTCTTAAGAGACCCGTGGTTAAACTATGTCCTCTCCCCTATTCTCTTTAAACTTAAAATACTTCGTATTTTAGGCGGGGGTATGTTCGCGTTTGTATTCCCCTGTTCGTTCGTTTATTTCTTTCTAACTAAATTAAACCTACTCTTAGTAGACGACGCGCTCATTGTACTTTTAAATCAAATATTCGCGCTTAAAATTGACATACGGAAATAAAGGGCCCACCATTCCCCCTTCCTTCCGACCCAATATCCTTTCCTTTTGTTTCCGTTTGTAGCGAACAGTTACGAAGTCGCATCTCATCTCGGCACAACGCATAATTCGAGTAACTATTTCGCGTCTCGTTGCGGCGTATCACGCTAGTAAAACCTTTCAATAATCCACGGTGGTGTTCCCCCATCTCCTGGAGACAATTCGTCTTTTCGCCGCGACGCGACAAATTAACATTTTCGAGAATCAACAAGCGGTGTTTCCATATCTGCTGAAGACACCTAGAGACAGAAAATACGGCACCCAGGGTCATCCAGGACATCGCAAATCATACAGTCCGTAAGTAGATGCGTTAAATGTTTCGCCAACAAACAATATTATTATTAGGGTTCGGAGTTCCTGTCTTACCGCATGTGAAACTGCATTTAACCATCCAGGCGCGGGTCCGGATACATGGGCAGGATCGGTCAGTGGCGTAGGTACGCAGGGGCAACAAATACACGCGTACATAATGTACAAGACGCTTAAAAAGTATGGTTTATCCTTTCATTGAGTTTTATAATGCCGAGCCCTGCGTTGCAGCACACATTAGGTAATTTTAAAGAACATTTAAATAACTATATACTTTTAATATTCCTGTAAAGCGCAATTAGAATGACAAACACAAATAATTATGCAATATTGTTGTCTGTGTTAATTATTGTTTATATATTAAATAATTGCTGTTGAATAGGATTCATTTATCATGTTATCTCTTTACCGCAGTGACAGAGAGAATGACCATTAGTAATAAGAAAGTTATTTTTTGAATAAATTATAATCATGTTTATTGATAATTAAAAAATTAAATCAAATTTTTTATGTAACCATGATTTTTAAAAAAGATTATCAGGTAAAGAAAAAAATGAGTTGTTGACAATATACATATATTTTTTTACAATATATAAAAATATGTAAATATCTTTTATAAAAAGCAAAATTGTATACCTACTGCATATTAAATTTTTAGGTATGTTTGTAAACTCTAGCTCTTTTCTTCACTATCTCATTTGGTCCTTCTGTTCTTCTTTTTTCCCTTTCATGCCTAACCGTGCCACCTATTCGAAAGTAAATTAATATTAGTGAAGATCGTTTATAACGTGAACTTCAATATGTTTAAAGAATAATTATATCGTTACAAGCAGATCCACATAAGTCACTATTAATAATGAATAAACTTGAATTCAGGTCTTTTATGATATTTTTGGTACAAACGCTGAATACAAAAAATAATAATTACATTTTTTTTTTTAATATCCTACCAATTAATGATTTTCATGGTTTGTCTCATGAAATTAGGTTTTCTTTTAAACTTTGAAGATCAAAACTTTTTATTATTAAAGGTATTAATTACACTGAATTACACTAAATTAGTGTAATACTTAATTACACTAAATTAGTCTTTTTTATAACTGACCATTTATGTCTGTCTTTTGATTACAAACTAATGTATATAAAATGTGCTTATATGGACCTGCCCATAATCAAAGAAGCCATAATCTCGTCTTCTGACTTATTCTAAAAAATACATCAATGTTGGTAGCATTTTGTGCCAAAATAACTATCTCATTAATAAGACTTCAAGACGAGATTAACTTCATATATAAATTTTTTTAGCGATCAAATCTGCAGCCATTTTTGAACCAATTTTTTAAAGAATAAATGTTGCCGACTGTATTTGTTAAATCAGTATAACACAGTTTTTTCTTTTTCAGTAAAAAGTTTTCAACGCACTTTCGCCACTTTTGTACTTTTCGACAAACTAATAAACACCTTGAAAATCAAGAACAGCCAACATTGAAAATTAAATATCATAGATAAATAGTTACGCATATATTTGCTATATTTTAAAAAATAAGACCATGGTCATTGATTTTCTAGGAGTTATTATTTTAGCATATAACCTTAGGCTGAAAAAAATATATAAGGCAACTGATTTAGGGTTGTCACCATGTATTTATCACAAGGTTTTACCAATGGTTACATCATGCGAGGTTTTTAGAATAAGCCTAATTTTTATAAAATCACACCATATGGCCTTTTTGCACTGTGCTATAGTGATTATGAATATGCTCTAAGTCTTACTAAATGAAAATACATTATTATTTCAAGAAAAGATACAAGGCAAAACTTGGAGCATTTTATGAAGTACAATGCAACAGAAGCTGTTATTTTCCAAACAAAAGGAAAATACGGGAGCGTTCACGTTAGGCTTCTAAAGATACTCCCATATGAAATTCAAGAAAAAATATATGTTAAAAAAATCATGTGTAATAATAATGAGTATTTTAAGTGATTCGAACAATCAGAAAAACTTACTTCACATCGTTGTCCCACCTCAGCTCACACATAAACCATTTTTACAACTTGCTTGCCTCAAAATAAAAGAATCAAAAAACACATCCACATTACCATTTGACATATCTTACCATTCACAAAAAAAAATATCCAAATATTACGAACTTGATATACCTACATATAACAAACTAGGATTTGGAAATCCATTCATCTGTATCCAAATTTCTAGTTTTAAGATTCAAAAGGAAGAATATTTAAAACCTTAAGCAAAACTGTATGCGTATACATTTTGGGTTATTGATTCTACATAAAAAAAAAACATGACAAAGTGATGAAGTCAAAACAAAAACTATTGAATAAATATTATTAAAAAATGTATTTGAATGTTTAAAAATAAATTGAAGATTTTAACTTAAACCTTCAATAAACCTGGTTTGGTGGTAAGTTTTTTCTGATATTTGATATAAAAACAAGTTTAAATTTTTTAATGTCGCAGGCGTTTATATAAGAAAATATGAAAAATGACATGTAAAATCTAGCGTTTTGCTCAAAATTTTAATGGAGAAACTACTGAAGGAAAACGGGAGGAGCTAGGAAAAGAAACTCAAAAGTTATAAAAAACAAAGAGACCTTCAAGATCACTCAGATATATACGTATATTGACCAGACATGTCTACAAGTTTCGTTTTGTTTTTTTGTTTTTGAAGGAAAACCTTAGAACTATTATTATACAAAACATTTTTCCACTTATCCCATACACAATATTTTCTATAAATACACACTATTGAGTTCTGCACTCTAATTAATGACGAAATAAACTGCGAAATCATTTGCACTATTATATTCAAAGGGTGGGTGAAATCTTAAAAAAAACATTCATTACAAATTTCATCCTATATAAAACATCTCTATTGCGCTATAATTTACAATTATTGTAGATTATTAAAAAATCCATTCATCTAATTAACAACTTTCCTGCAAAGAGACTTTTTAGCACACAGTTCTTAAGATCTCACCCCGCGTCAAGTCTTTAAACACAAAAATTAAATTAACATGATGTCAAAATCACCTCATTTCCAGAAAGATCCAGCATCAGAAATCCTTTCCGGCAAACACAGCAGTGACTTTTTCAAGATAATTCTTACCTGCAACAAAAAAATCTATTTTATGAGCTGCAAGATGTTTTAAAGAAAAATGAGTGTGTAAAAAAATAAGCAATATAAATGAACAAAAATAGACACAGGAATATCATTTACTTAAATTGGCAGTCCATTGGTTCAAATGTGCAGTGACCACCCAGTATAATTACATAAAATAACGTTAATATATCCATAACATAAAAATATAAATATGTTAAAACATTTTAAAAAATGTTAAGTTCTACTCCTATAACGGGCCACCTGTATATTTTTATTATTAAGTTCTAGCCAATACAATATTGAAACTGAACACAAGTGGCGTTAATGAAGTGGTGTATCAGAAAGACAGGTACTCGAACACGTGAGACATACAACACTATTTAAAACTACTCAAATTTTACCACAGTCGCGTGCACTGCCCCGGCCTGCTTATTCTTGGAACAAAAAAACGTGATTGCTACCAGAGCTTAACACTTATGTAATCAAAGTTTTTACAAGAGTAGAAAAACGGATTTTTTCTACAAATAACCTAAGAAAAACAGGGGCATTTTGAACTGGAAGTGGTATATGTTTTATTGTCAGATTCAGAATTATCCTGTTACCTCCTAGTATGTAAATATGATATATTTTTGCACTTGAAGAGCAAATTGAATACCCAGTTCAAAATAGGTACCTACTTAAAGACCTATTAAATCGTCTTCTAACTGGAGACAAAATTAAAATTTAATCCACATGCCCAAAGAGGTAGTAATTGTCCTGTTTTGATCTGCTTTACAGCTACCATGATATGTATTAATAATAATAATAATAAAAAACATGCACACAAATGAAAAAATATTAAAAATCAACCAAGCGTAAAATTAATTAGAACAGAGAGAGCTTACTGTACAATAAGCATCCACACGTCGTCTTTTAATCATATTTTAAAAATCCCTTGTCTTGGCATTGTTGCGGCGGTGGTCTGGGCCACTGACCACCGTCCTGGTTGCTCTGGCCCCCCTCCCTGAGACATCCAGTTCAGAAAACCTGGATTGTTGCCTCCCTGGCCTCCTCCGTTTTGGTTACTTGCTGCTGCAATAAATAAATAAAAAAATACTCGATGGTTATAAACAAGGATAAAAATTGGAAGCTATGTCACAATGGATTTGCAATTGTGTATTTGTTAAAATATGGATACATAAACATACACTTATGTAAACCATTACATAAATACATTTACATAAGTGAAAGAATACGAGCCCAGTCACATATGAATTGGACCAAGGATATTAATAACATAACTTCATATTTCTGGATTATTGCTAGCTAATGCAATACATAGCTAATGTTATTGATTATTTGCTAACACCACATAGTATTAGATACATTTAATTGGTTATGTTGAAGTTATAGTAGTTTTTTAAGTATCAATTCGGAAATATAACACAACGTCATATATTTCACTGGTCCAATATATATGTGACTCGGCTCGTAGTCTGTGGAGTAAAATGTTTTAATGTTTGGTAACTGTCACATAATTTTTTGAAATATTTGATCCCTGCCAAGTTAAACATAATCTCCATAATAATTTTGTAATGTCACACTCTTTTTACTACTTAAACTGAGATTTATTTAAAATACATTATACAGCAACAAGTATCAAGTTTTGATATTCAGTGTCAAATGTATTGCAATAGTTCGATTTTAAAAAATAACAAAATAGACACAGAATGTCTCAGGGAAAGTATTCTATTTTTTATTAACCGAAATCATTTTTCTTTTCTATATTTTATTAAGACGTTTCTTAAACGGACAATTGTAAAGAAGCTGAATTATTTGTGATTGGTTATTAGCAGTTATATTATATGATTTTGTTTAAAAATGACTTGATGAGCTTGCCTAGTTCAAATATAAAGATTAATTTTGTTTGGAAATGTTAGAAATGCAAAGAGGCATTATCGAAGCAAATGTAGTCAAGTTGTTGGATTATTTGGAGAGATGGGAATGACAGACAAAATACAGCAAAAATCATATAAAATAAATTTTTGAATTTGAAATAAACTATTTCTCCTCCAATTATTTTCAAGGGATTAAAAAATATATTCAACAGAAACAAGAACAAAAATCGCAAAGAACATCACCTTTGACATAGGATGAATAATATAACTGGATAGTTTAAAGGCGGGATTCCACTGAGGCAACTTTTTAGGCAACATGTAGCATGCGGCATTGACGCATGCTACACAAGTCTTTCCATTGAAGTAACACGATGCCACAAGAAACATGTCTATTTGTGGCATGCTACGTGTCGAGTGTTGTTGCCGGCACGCATGCGTCACCTCTCGACAAGATTGAACGTGTCGAACAGTGTCGTCGCTATCCAACAGCAATCGGATCGGGCGACTTGTAGTGTGCGACATGGAGTAGAATAATGAAAGAACAACAACATTCATTGAGGATTACCATAATTCACCCGCATTGTGGAACAATAAAATTAGTGAATATAGACAATAGAATAAAAAATGACAAGTTAAAGGAGTTGGCTATTAAATAAAAGTGTACTGTTCCTGATATTTGTTGTATAAATTATACTGTTTCTTCAACACCAACATATAGTTCTCTTCTCCACCACCGTGGAGACCTTCATTTTTTTTACTATTCAGGAAATATGAACCAAACCGAACCAAACTGAAGTTGCTGAATGGAATCGTTTTGATTCATGCTATAAACATAGACGACAAAGCGCATGCGATGTGGGGAGACAAATTCCGCATTCGACATTATTGAATTTTGTGGCACATAGTCACACACCTATAATCAGGCAACGCTAGGAAACATGTATCATGCCTCATGTCGTTCAGTGTTGCCTCAGTGGAATCTCGCCTTAAGATTTACAGACTAACGACAGGAAATTTATTAACCAGATACCTACTTCCATGTAAAATTTGTATCTACAAGTATTTTAAATTTAATTATGTTGTGACTTATTTATTATTAAGCTGTTATTATGACTAATACATATTCTTTTTTTTTTCTATTTCTCAACTTAAATTCACTTCTGATAGATAATGCGAATCACCTCACACTACACAGATTTTTACCAAAGCTTTTTTTATTTTCATTTGCAGAATGAAATTTTAAAATCTAACACTAACAGTTCTGACGCATCCTTTCCCAAAAATATTAATTCAGAACAACGAATTTTAAATTTATTCTGCAAGAAAAAATAAACAATTGCGTCTCTTGGTTCTTAGCAGATTGTAAAACTGTGAATAGGAGTGATTATGGTGATCTGCAAATGGGGTCTCAAAACTACACCGCTGCCGACGCATTCATTCGGCCACGCTCACTTCCGAGAATTCCCAGGCCAGTTGGTTTATTCACTGTTTTACAATCTGTTAAGATTAAGGGAAGCTATCAGTATATGTATACGACTGGTTTACAAAACATTATAAAGCCAACACCTTTCTCTCACTCATTTGCACGTCAACTCTGCCTTAAAAAGATGCCCACACCGTTTGTTCTTTTCTTTCTCAGACAATGTAATAATTTTAAAACATAAACATGCTTGCTACAGTATTTGAAATAGTTTCTTTACAGACACAAATTTTATATTTACCTTAATATTACCAGCATGTTAAAGTTATGTTAGTTATCTTCGTAAGCAGCTTCCACAACAGACTCTTCACTGTGACCAATCTTTTCTTTCATTTCTTAATGTCAATCAGTGCTTTTTCTTGTACAGATTCACAAAAAATTTGGTACCAAAGAATATATCAAACTCTTTTAGTTCTCCTATTTGTCACGTAACTAAACTGCTATTGTACAATCACGTACATACATCAATAAATAATAATACGCAGAACCATAATACTACTCTTTCAACGATAACCAAAGCTATTTTTTAACTGCACAAACCTATTATTTACCTAAAAGCGCAATCCTTCTATGCTTTTTCTCATTCATACTCATAGAATTATCTATAATACCAAAACAATTACAAAGTACATTTTTACATCTTTAAAGAACCATTAATAAATGGGTTCAATAGTTAGCACAAAAAAAGTAAAACACAACAAAAAGTAATTATTTTATTTGGCTGATATACTCTGTATTCCTATGCTATTAAATTGCAAATTATGGACAATCAAACCAAAATGTCATGACATACGCCTAAAATATTTTCATGTTAATCGCACTTCCGATTATACCGGAAGTAGATGTCAACTTTGTTATTTTAAATGGAATGCCCTGTATATTAATACATTTTTAGATTATATGGTAAATTCTAAGAATATTTCATGTATAATGTCCTATACCTAAGTTTAAGCGGTTTTAAGATATTTAAGTTTTTATTTTTTTACCAATTTTTACTATAAGAAAGCCTTTATTATTCAATTTGGGTGGATTCCTTGTTGAAAAGGATCCACTTTAATAGATTTTTTGTAATATTCTGATAACTATACCTAATTATAGGGTGTTTCAAAAAATGAGATAAAAAATGAAATTGAGAAAAATGCCAAAAATCAATATTTCAAAAGGAAACCCCCAATTTTATCTTATTTAGCATTAAAAATAAGGGTAAGTTTGTATAAGGTTGTTTATTCTTGTTCTTATATTCAATATATGTTTGTATAGGGGCACGGGTAGCCGAGTGGGTTAAAGCGCCGTCTTTCCAGTCGCGATACCTCTGTGCGCGTTGTTCAAGTCCCGGCCGGGGTAGCGATTTTTAATTGTCTCGCTTTCTCCGTCAGGGCTTGATATGCAACCACTAATACACTAGTGTATAGGTGTGGATGCATAGATGCCAATCCACCCGCACATGCCCTAGATTTGGTAATGTTCCGAGTTTTCTGGGTTTCCTCAGAACTGTAAAGCAAATGCGTTACAGAAATAATCTTAAGTCGCTCCCAGTGCGCCATGGCAAATAATAATAATAGCCATTCCTTCCCGCACAGGTCCCTGAGAGGACCTAAGGGGTTAATCTTCGGAGTAGTTATTATTATTAGTGAGTATTATTATTGTTATATTCTAAAAATTTGTAATTTTGAAGATATTTGACAATAATTTAAATTGGCAATATTTTCAAAACTACAAATTTTTAGAATAAACAACCTTATACAAACTTACCCTTATTTTTAATGCTAAATAAGATACAATTATGAAAATTGGGGGTTTCCATTTGAAAAAATTGATTTTTGGCATTTTTCTCAATTTCATTTTTGATATCATTTTTTGAATGTAATTATAGTTATCAGAATATTACAAAAAATCTATTAAAGTGGATCCTTTTCAACAAGGAATCCGACCCAAATTGAATAATAAAGGCTTTCTTATAGGAAAAATTGGTAATTATCTTAGGGCCTGCAGATGTCATTTTTGACATAAAAACTTAAATATCTCAAAACCGCTTAAACTTAGGTACATGACATTATACATGAAATATTCTTAGAATTTACCATAGAATCTAAAAATGTATTAATATACAACGCATTCCATTTAAAATAACAAAGTTGACATCTACTTCCGGTATAACCGGAAGTGCGATTAATGTGAAAATATTTTAGGAGTATGTCCCCCATCGACCTTAGTATGTCACCAAATTTTCAGATTTTTACTAATTAGTTTTCCCATAATCGATGGATGCAGTTCCCGGAGGACCACCCTGTATACAGAGGTCATTTTTTAAATACATGTTTATCTAAAGGAAAAAACTCAATTGAACATTATTATCAAATATATTTGTTAAACGATCCAAGTACAGAACTTTACCCAACATAAAAAGACTCTTCAGATGTAATTTTCATGTCGGATTTATTTAAAATGGGGTTAGCCGAACATCTGGGCGACAGAACATTTTCTACTTACCGTTACTGTTGTTGGGGCCGCTATTGAATCCTCCTTGGTTAAAATTAGGTTCGGGCTGATTTTGTAGGTTTCCGATGAGCCCCCAACCTGCCTGATTAAGAGCTGCCGCTACCAGAGCCGGATTCATGGGCAGGGCCCCTAGATTCAATCCGAGACCTAGAGGATTACAACTCTGTTGGTTGCTACCCTGCTGTCCCTGACCTGTTATACCTAAATAGCATAAATTTGTGCAATATGAATTTTATTTAGGGGTACTGGTCCAAGGTTCAATATTGGTCAAATAAAAAAGAAAAACGTAATAAGGCGGCAGGGAAAAAAAATTAGTAAAGGAAAATAAGGAAAGGCGAACTATTCTACCACCAATTCATAAAAAAGAATGTTCCCTTTTCAGGCAGAATACCGATTTATGTCAACGAAAAACATCGAAAGATGTGATTTTAGACGTGAATTCATCACTTCATTGCAATAAACAATAAAAATTAAATACAGACTTTGTAAGAAACAGAAAATGTTTGATACTTAATACTTATACCTGTACATAAAAAAACATACTATGTATTGTTAACCACTTTTAAAGGAAAAAATCCTTTTAGAAAAAGACGAATACTATAATTAGCAAATACGAAGTACTTATCCTACAAATGCTGGAAAAGTACCATGAAAGTTGCTTTTCTATTACTCAGGCTAATATGAAAATAGCCAAAGACTATTGACTGTAAGGAAACAAAATGGGTCAGAACAAATTTGACAGTTTAATTAAGTAATTTTTTTTATTACAATGTTGCATCCAACAAACCAGCACTAAACTAAATTTGTTATACATAATATATGATGTTCAAGTAAAGATTATCGGTTGGTGGGTATTAGACAATGAATTCCAGTCACTTTTTATTTTTGATTTAATTTGTTCAGCTAAAACTATCTTCTTTGTCCAAACAGGGATATTTAGTTGACAAAGATTTCATACCAACATTTCCATTTGCTCGTGGAGAAACTATTGTGATTTTAAATGTAGATTTACGAAAGATTCTGTGCCCGATTCGATTGATTAAATCTCTTTGAAACATACTATTTCACTTATAGAAAAAAAATACTAATGTTGTTCAGTTGTTACCAAAGAATAATTCTGAAGTTATATGAGCAATTTTCAACAGACAGTAATACCAAAAACGATGTGTTAAAATATTTCATCAATTAAAGTACCATTGATCAATTGCTCTTAATAGTAATAATAACAAAATCTCTTGTTATTTATAAATCCATACATATTTAGGCTATAATAAAAATTGAAAAATCAAATATATTTGATAATCTATAATTCAAAAATTTGAATTAGCATAGTTACTGTTTCTGAAATTAAAAATACGGTTGTTAAATAGACATTAAATTACTTGAAAGTGTTTATATTAAGAGTTTAATACCTTTACTATCACCTCACATTATATCTTCACTTTTCACAGACTTTTATAATACCCGGTTTTATTTTATTCTCTCAAAAATATTTTTCTAATATTGTCTCAAATTATAGTCTAAAAGTATCACTTCTCATTTAATATTGAAAAAATCCAAACACACCTATAAATATACAAAATCATTTATCAAAAACTCGACTAAAAACCACTCATTTATTAAAGACATACATTATGTTCACATTTAACACAAACTGTCAAAAAAAAATACAACTGAAATAAATTGGAAGCATCGAACAAATCGGCAAATGTCCAAAAACTTAAAAAACAACTCCGACTTCAATCATCATCACTATATTTTCTAATCCATTCTCTCTTATATCCTGAAAACAGCCCACATCATTGCGTTGATAATTTCATTTGGGTACGGGTTTACCTGAATTTTTGGAGGGGTACAAGGATTTCGAGTTACCGACAAAGGAGGCGGGAGATAGGAGTTCGACTAGACAAATGCAAAACGGTTAGGAGGGCCATGCAAAGAGGACCACTACGGAGAACCGAATGCGGGCGACTTACCTAGGGCCTGCAGGTTGGGCATGTCGATGTTGCCGCGCGGGCCCCCCTGGTTACCCCAGTTACCTTGGTTGGGGCCCGGGCCGTTGTACCTCTGCTGGTACATGCCAGGTCCGTCAGGGCCACCGGGGCCCCCGCCTCGACTGGGTCCGTGGCCGCCCCCGCCGCCTCGCATGTCGCGGTTGCCATAACCGCTGCCAGCACGCGTCTCTGACTTGGGGGCCGCATTCGACACGTGAACGGAGACACCTGGAATCGAAATATCTCAATGGTTGTGGTCTATATATCAATATCGATAGCAGTAATCTAGTAATTCACTTTCGAAGAATATCGATAGTTAAGGGGAAATACACCCAAAATGGTTTTTGAAAAAAAAAAAACTATTTTTTCTCCCTTATAAAATTATAGTTTAACATGCCGAGAATATGTTTTACATCACTCAATAAGTTCGTAGGATGATATATAGATGGCGCCACTATTGACAAATCCATATGATTTTTACATAGTACCAACCTTCAATCGATATGCGTCAAAATTTCATGACATTCCGACCATTAGTTTACGAGTTATGACAAGTCTTATTCAGACTTTGCTCCATCGAGACAAATGGTAGAGAAGTGGTTTGCTAATTTTAAACGTGGCCGTACAAATAACGATAATGCTGAACGCCCTGGTCGCCTAAATTCGACAGTTGTTGCAGAAAACATAAAAAAAGCACACAAAATCGTTTTGGAAGACAGTAAAGTGAAGTTGTGTGAGATAGCTGATACCTTAAAGATATCAGAAAGCACTATTTTTGCATGAACATTTGTCCATGAGAAAGCTCTGTTCGAAGTGGGTACCATGTTTGCTCACTGTTGAAAAAACTGTCTTCAAAAACGTGTTGATGATTCAGAGCCCTGTTTGGAGCTGTTTAGGTGAAATAAAAAAGATTTTTTTCATGCGATATGTGACGAACACATGAAACATGGATCCATCACTACACTCCAGTCAAAGTGGCAGTTGACAGAGTGGACAGCAACCAGCAAAAGCCGTCCAAAGCAATCAAAAACACAAAAGTCGGCTGGGAAGGGGTCGATATTTTTTATATAGATATATAAAAAATGTTTAGGCAATGTCCCACAAAATAATAATATGTACAATTAATATAGCAAACAACGTTCATCCGAATCATAAAAAGAAATTATATGTATGATAGAACTTAAAATTATAGCTGATATAAAAAATCTGACAAAAATATCATAACACGCTGCATCAAAAAGAGGCACCAACAAACAATAACAGCAACAGCATAATACATAACAGCAACAAAGATAATACATAATAATACAACATAATCCACAAAAATTAATTGGCATATTGAATCGAGTAAATGAAAATTATATTACCTATAATAAAGATTTATTTAATGGTCATGGTCATAAACATAACTATGTGTTGGGGAAAATAACGTCAAACGTACCTTTGATGATATGATCCTCTCCGCATAATGATTGTGCCACTTCCGGGTCCAAAAAGGTAACAAAACTAAATGCTCTGAATGGTTTCGGTATAAAAACGTCCGTCACCTCTCCAAATTTCCCAAAATATTCTCGCAAGTCATCGGCAGTCAAGTCTTCTGTACACCTCCCTATAAACACTTTACACGGCACTTGTTGAATCAACCCTTCCTAAAAAAAATTATCGTAAAAAGTTTATTCATTAGGGACGAATAAACAATTCGTATTGCATTACAATAGGTGTAATCAAGAAGTCTAGAACTAAGGAGACCGAACTGAGGCTTTTGGCTGTATAACGCGACGGGCTCGAATATGTCCGCCTCCAGAGGCGCTGTAAACAGTTGTGTACTCTGATTGCTACGGTATATAAACAGATATCTATATGTATACCGTGGTTCTGTACCAATCTGTGTGCATTAGAGGTTAGAGTCCGTGGTGCGAATACATTTGACAGACGCTAGAAATTTTTCGTTAATTTGTTGTTATTGAATATTATATTGAATCTACACAAGTAATGTCTTTGCAATTACAAATTTTCGCAATGATCAATATGAAAATGTACTCAAAATATTTCATGTTACGTGCTTCAACGTTAACAATACAACAAAGGAAAATATTTCGTTTCATACATACATCAGTAATTTGAAATAATGTCCGGTTATTCGGACCGCTTCTTAAATCACACAATGCAACACAGCACTTTTGAACCATATTTATTTTTGTATATATTTTTGTTAAAGCCAAACGGCATGTAAGCACCCGCTTTGACAGCTTAATGATAAACGTCATATAAAACCATAGCATGGTTTTCTATGATAAACATTCACATGTGGACCGCTGACCACTGCTCATCACGTGACTCGAGTACATTACTGTTTACAGCACCTCCTGGAGGCAGACAGATTTGATCCCTAGATACCGAACGAGTTCGGTCTCCTTAGTTCTGGTCTTCTTGGGTGTAATATAAAAATACAGGTAACATAATAAAACGATTATGAGAACATGTTACATAGCACTGAATAAACGAAATATATTCCAAATTTCACTCACTTTTGAATTCGGAACTTTAACATCACACCACCGTCCATCAATCATATGTCTCTGTGCTAGAACTCTCATTTGCGATTCATACGAGGCAAACCTAATAAATCCGAATCCCTTTGATTGTCCTGTCTTGGGATCTTTTTTTACCTGAGCCATTAGAACCTCACCAAAAGTCTCAAAATACTCTCTCAAGTTTTGTTCGGTCGTTTTCCACGGTAAACCTAACACTATTAGATCTGTACAACGCAACTTCGTTTCCATGCGTTTAGTTTTCGCTGTTGAATTCTCCAAGTTATCATCACTTTTCCTCTTATTTTCTGCAACATTTTCAAATGGCTAATTCATTCTGACATTTTACACGTAATAAATTTAAAAATCTATAGGTATGTTAAAGGTTTTTATTGTTGTATATATTATATTATTTTGCGCATCGTTACTAAGATTGGTAAATTGAATTGAAATGAAAAAAAAAAAGAACTAGGTACCTAATTACATTATATCTGAACAAATTAAATTGTCTGAAATCTCTACATTTTTAGGAAAATAAAGTTTCTGTCTACGAAAATCATGTTTTTACATTGAAACTTTTTTCTAATTATTAAAAATCAGTACTACAAGAGTAACTTAAAGTGATTTATTTGAAGATTAATTATATTTACGTTTATTTAGACGTATCTACACACAGAGATTTAGATTGTATATTTAAAGTAACATTACTTAATATGAATGATGATAACAAGGCGCAGGACCTCTGTTATTTTTTTTTTTGAATGTTATAAACTAGACATTTAATGACAAAAAAAGGATTGTGACTTATGACATAATATGGTATTATTAAATTGTACTTTTTACACACATTTAAACAAATTCTTAAAAATTCGATTGTACTTCATTAAAACAACTTTTTATAACTAATAATTTTCTACTTGTTTAAGCACTTCTCTATGCTATGATAATTGTATTTTATAAGTTCTACCCAATAGAAATGTGATGGATTTTGAGCAGTAATCAGTTTTTCATGACATTCGTTTTTTTTTTTTTTTAAGTTTGTACCTGCTTTTAAGAACATCAGTAATCTGGATTGTGGTGGTTGTGAACTCAGTGCACTTTAAAATTTCTCGCATTGTTTTTTCTACAATTGAGGCAGTTGTAAAAATAGTTCATATTTCAGGCAATTTACAATTAAAGTTGTTTAGGATTGATTGGTACCTTTATACCCGGCATCAAGACGTATTCAGTGCGCTCTAAGTATACAAATTTTAATGATATAATAATTTCAGTTATATTACTTTGAACCCGAGTCCTGAGATTGAATCTTAAGAGTTTTATTCTGTTGTAGATAGTTTTAAGATATAGACAACTGATGACTCGCATAGCCCACGAAAACAGCAGTTTTTTGGTGAGCTAGACATATATAAACATTCACAGACTATAATTGGTACAATTAGAGGAAATTTAAGTAAATTTTAAGTTTTTAGGAGGAATACACAATCTAAAATGTCAGAAGTTAGAACCTACTTTCTGGTACATACCAAACAATTACAAATATCAAATATGACTTTCTCATTGATAAATTGCATCAGGAGGTTTTAATTATAAATAATTTGCTATTGAATTCATTAATAATATCGAAAAATTAAGTAACAAGCTTTAGGTAGCTATTTCGTCTTTGTATTTACATCAATTCATCACCGTTTTTAACTGAACTACACCAATATTACTGATTCTTCTAAATATAGAGCTGAAAACTATTACATTCTAAAAGAAATGGGGGTATATTAATGCGAGTTCGAATAATAACTTCGAAATGTTTTTGCAGCAAAATAAGATATAGGGCTTACTAACCTTTGGGAAATACGCAATAAAATATCTGCGAGCCCCATCCGCCATCGGGGGGTGGATGAAGCCTGCCTTCACTGAGGCGAACCCCCCTAAAAGATTTACTCTCTGGATTTCTATATTTTAGACCAGAAGAGCCAGGGAATTGCGCGGAAAGGGTGCTAAGCAAAAGAGTCCCATCATCCTCGGTGGGCAATTCTATGGGTTCCTCGCCCTCGTCCTCGGCTACTTGCAGGTACTCAATCGACATACTTTCAACCAAATCACACACACAAACACACAGAAAAATGTAATTAGCGTATTCTTACGCTAACCTTTCACACTCGTCAGTTGATAAAATGGCGGACAAAGAATTCATCGCTAATTGCGCGGGCGACCACGGATTGTTGTGATGGCGTGGCGTGCGTGACGTACTTCCGTTCGTTCGAGAGATAGGGTAGCTACGTTTGATATTCAGTGTATGTAGTGTAGTTCAATTCAACTTTGACAATACACTCGAACCCCTCTTTAGTCACCTTCGCTTAATTCACATCCCCTCTTATGTCACCACGCTTTCCCCTATTGTCACGAAACCGTCCCTCTTAAGTCGCCGCCTGTAAAAGTTTTAGAACTACGTTTGGAAATTGGATTCTCGCATGAATATGTACAATTTTTATCGAAAAAAAAAAATGATTGTGTAATACATTAAATATAGACACCTAACATTTAAGATAGGTTAGGTGTCTTTTAAAAATATTTAACCTTTAAAATATTCATTCAAGTGGAAAATTGAACTTTGTCACGCACGACTGGGTATTTTTACGTTGATTGTTTCGTTCAGTTGGCTCATTTTTCGTTATGTGCTGTGGTATATCTCTAAATATTTCTTTTTGCAGCTAAAACACCAAAAAGTTGAGGTTATGATCGCGACTTAAGAGAGGCAAAATTTCGCGACTTAAGCGAGGTAATGATGCACGGATTTGGGGACTTAAGAGGGGTTCGAGTGTAATCAATACAAATCAATCGCTAGTGCTATTTTTAAGATCTAAATAAATCAATGAGAAAAAAAACTAGGTATACGACTACGTTTCCACATCCTATTTTTCTAAAAAATATATATGTTATACCAAGTTCAGCTATTCAGAACTTGGTAACTTGTGACTGTAAACTATGACCGTAAATGGTGACATAGGACAGTAGATTTTATGAAATATGAACAATGACTTATAAATAAACTGAGATTTACTGGAATTTTTCGGTATCTATGATATATCAAGTAAAACAGACACACCAATTTACAACAATTTGATGTTTTGGTGTCGACAGAATGACCTTTAGTTTGAATGGTGGCCATAAATCATATATTATATGACAGGTGGCGCGAGGGGAGCAACTGGCTGAAGGTTGTATATGGCAGTATTTCCTGCATTGTGTGATTTAAGCTATGTTCACAGAACCAGTCTATGATAGTTTTCATTCATCAAAAGTAGCCACTCTACCAACTACCAACACATCACAGACGTTCGCAGAGCAAAGTACAAATTGGACACCACAAAACATGTAGTAAATATATAGTTGCACTGTTGGAAAGAATCAACCGCGCATGCGTATTATGAACAATTAATATCAAACTGTTGAACATCGTTTCTGCAAAGATATTCTTAATTCCAAATTTCGCCACCTATCAACACCGGAATCTCTCGCTGCTTGTATGTAGTATGTACGTCTTCCAGAACCCGCATAACAGGAAGTTCTTGCGTGCGTTACGAGACGGCCAGTGACGTACGTATACACGGGCAAGAAATACGCGCTTAAAAATACGGTTTATATAGAGTTGCAGTGCTGGCTCTGTGTTATGGCACACTTTTTCGGACCTTAATCATTTTACACCATTTGAAGTAGGGCAGTTAAAGGTTGTAGCCAATCAGAAGCCGAAATTTTAAAGAAATTTCTGATTGGAAAAGAATTAAAAGCTGAACCATCGAGGTGAAATAATAACAATGAAAAAGTTAAAAAAAAGTAGTTAAACCAACTACTCCTAAACCAGGTTTTAAATTATTCGGGTAAAAACAACAACTAAATAGTGGAATAAATAAAAATAATACAAAAATGTTTAAAATAAAAAAAATTTATTTCTATTACAAAAACAAAAAAAATGTGAATAGTAATGGACATTTAACACTATTGGTCTGGAACGATTACAAATTTGTGCCGCAAATTATATGATTCAAAAGTTTCAGAACATGAAAAAGACACAGGACAAATTTCAAATTTTTATTACATAGAAAAGCAAACATTAAAATTTGATATTTATTCGTATTTTCAATACAAAAAATTAAATGTAACAAAAAAATATATTTTACAAAAAAATACATTACATTACAATGTTATATTGAAACATTTTATTCAAAACACTTGGAGCCCTTCAGTCCTTGAAATATTTTGTTACAGGAATTACTTAAGATTGTGATGTTTACTGAGGTATATTCATATCTGTCGGAATGTTGGTAAAAACTGAATGCATCGATGAATATTGGAAGAAGGTATACCTTACATTCTTGCTTAATAATTTAACTACCGGACAAACATAAAAATATTATTATATTTCACAAATGCTGCAAAAGACGGTTAAAGCTAAAAAATATTTTTACATAATGTAGTAGAAAGTTCCGATGGAACTGTTTCCCTTAAGTTTATTTTGAACAAATAAACCTAACTCTTTGGGGGTTATTCCCTTTTCGGTTCACCTTAGAGCCTAAATAATTTTACACAATAATGGACATGAATACACGACGTGCAGAAAAATGAAATATATTATATATGAATATGAACGATTCTTTAAATAACTAAACTCTAATAATGGTCTAGAAATTTTAATCCTCATGATTCGTTTCTTCACTATAATTGTCACTACTCGAACGGATATCTCCTTCCATTTTGCCGGCTTTCAGGGAATTGTAAACCAATTTTAAAATGAGGTAAGTCCAGAAACAGTGAAGCAATAGCAGTAAAATAAGGAGACTGTTAAAGATATAATAGGCCGGGAACATTGGGACAATCTTCGGAGCGTCAATCGATGTACTAAAAAGAAAAATATTCATCAAACCTATAATTACTATTTCATATTTCAGCTACTTAAACCATACTATCTTCCCAATTGATGCAAATAATTATATATAAAGTATTTATTATTTGCAACTTAATTAGTTAAAAAGGATTTTGTAAAATGTTTATACTTACTTTCTAATAATCCAGAATGGAAAAATTCCAAGTCTCGTTACTATCCACAAGACAGTAAGAATAGCACATAATGCATCGCACAACCTCTGATATCCAGCATATTTTGCCATTTTTGTTGCCTGCAAACGACATTGGATTTCATCAATAGAGTATAACTATATAATACAGCTAGTAACTAAACTGATCCGGAAATATTACCTCCAAGAATATATCAGGGCAATCGTGAACTACCAATACCAGAGTGCCTATACGGAACACATTCACAACCCACGAGAGCCACATTAAAATGATAGTAGCGATATGATGGATAAACATTTGCCAAAAATCTTTGCGCTTCACATCGAAAAACTGGCTCACACATAAGGACCAATAGAAGGACATGGAAATCATGTAATACCACCATATATCACTCGTAACGTTCTGATGCGGAAATCCATTCCTGTTAAAAAAAATCCAATACAAGCATATCCAGATTTCGTTACAAAATGCAATATAATATCACAGCATAAGGATAACCAGCAAAATCTCTCGATTGTCGGCGCTTTGAAGTGAGTAAGCCAGATTTCGTGACCTGGGACTACTGGTCTGTCCAAGTGTACTAATGTTTTGAAACTGAACGAGGCATATCTGCCATCAGGGTTGTACTAGAAATTTTTAAAAACAAATTTTTGCATTCGTTTTTACATGATGAATATGTGACAACAGTATTAAATATGTAAATAGACAATAATTTAACCTTTATTAAAATATTCTTGAGATGAACAGTAACTTACATTCGCAGTAGCCTTATAAAGCACACAATTTTTAAACATGTCTCTGGACCATCGATGCCCACTCAAGAATGTTAGAGATACAACTTTCCCATCTACCTACTGAAGGCGATGCGTAGCATGCACGTACTTATGATTTTGGATAGTGGTTTTGCTGGTCCTCCTTATGCTGTGATAGTATGGTGAAACATTTAAAATGAAATTTATTTTTAACTAGAAAAACGTATAATCATGCTTTTCCAATAAAGTAATAGCAAATTTACATACACTTTGTTACCATTTTGTTTAATTTTAAAAAAGTTATTCTCGTCTTTAAAAATGTTTTATACACAAGCATTTTATAGGTCAAACAAATCTTAAGGGGACTGCCTACATTAGAGGATCAAAAAAATCGATTTGTTTTTTTTTTTTTGCTTAAACTGAAAGCATATCATCTGTAGAATATGCTCCCAAAGTTTCAAGTCCGAATTCGAACTGTAAACAGTCGAAATATAATATATAGTGCGGTGCTCCGAAGCATCGGTAGAACGAAGACGAATCAAGCCAGTGTCGGTAGAACGACCGTTGCTGCAACGTGCCCATCTGTTGTATTTATTGTGCTCTTTCTCATTGCTCTGCTCTTGTGTGGTAAATATTTATAAATTATCGTGATTTTTATCGACTATTTTTCATGTACGAAAACTTTAAATGCGTTTTTCTCGAAACAATGTTTTTCAAATTGGCGTGCACGATTACTCAAAAACTACTGGACGGATCGACTTTTTTTTTTTAAATTAAAGCTTATTTAATTACCTTCTATTTGAACTTAGAAAATCAGTAAAAATATTTGCAAAAAAAAGTTATTAACAAAAAAACACGACAATTTTCCACAATAAATCAATTTTTTTGTTTAAACAACAACTATTATTTTTTTATTTATTTTAATAAATCCATGATTTTTTTAGTTCAAATAGAAGCTATACTCGTAAACTTTAAAAAAAAATTATTTTTATGATTCAGATGATTCTAAGGGACGCTATCCTGCACGCCGTGGAGAAGGAATTTTCAAAGGCATCGGCATTCAATTATTAATAACTTTTATTTAAACATATGAAATTTAATAAAAAAAAATTTTTGTAAACCTTTTGATATACATAATAAACAGTAAAAATTTCAAAATATTCCATTGTGTAGTTTTTTTTGTAATAAATTCACGAAAAAGTGCTTGATTTTGGCTTCCTAATGTAGGCAGTCCCCTTAAGAGTTTTGCTACATCAGTATTGATTCTGTACCAGTATAATAATTTGATGGCCAAATGAAAAATTGTCTGTACATTCTGCAGTATGTCTTGTGAAATTGAATAGAATTATGAATTTTAAAAAAGGCCCACCCTGCTCTTGAAGAGTAACTCTTTTATTTCCTAATGAGTTTATCTTAAGGAAAGTTCAAACAGTACAGAATCCCTTGATTGCTAGATAAATAAAACGGTATAAATAAAAGGCACAATGAATTCGTATAATGAAGCAGATAAGGCCTTATCTTCACAAGATAAACGGATTCTTAGAAGTGCAGACCATATCATTGTCATTTGTCAAAACAGGCATTCTCTAGGACTTTTAACTAAACATGTAGTGAAGTATATTATCATTTCCTAGTTCGATGTTGTGGTATTGAAAGAAATCTGTGATAATATTAGAAAGATACGCGACAATGTTTGAAAAACTTAGAAGGGCCAAGTCGTTCATCGTCAGAACGAAAACGAAGGAGGAACTGGATTTGTCGGAGAGCTCCCATTTGCGAAGGGCAGCCATAAATAATACAGTTTTAAACCGTCAAAGGAAATTGGGTAAGCCTGGAGGGGCTATGCCAGAGAGGTCTGGTCCAGGAAAACTGCCTAAGAAGATGTCGGCATCACATGAGGTCATCTACGACGACAAAATCATATTAGATCAAATTAGGAGAATTAATTTCGGTGTAAACAAGCCAAAAGAAAATAAGGACGTGAAGACTCGTGCTTCGGGAACAGATAAGAATAATGAAAGTGATCACCTCAGGGACGTTCGGAGGAGACACAGTGCAAACGGCACCAAGATATCTTTTTTAAATAAAGAGGGTTTTCAAGGGAGCACTAAAGCTCCTACTAAACGAACTTAAGGTATATGTTTTGTTTGACGATGTTATTTATTCATGACTTGTTTTCATTTTAGAGTTAAGTGCTTTATAAACATATTTTTTTTATGTATTAGATATATGTAACTACATGTGTAACCTTTCGTTTTTATATTTTCCATATTTTATAACTTCATGAATATAAATTTGTGTATGTAAAAGTCTTTCTGTTTTATACATCTCTCAATAATACTTATTTAACTAAATACTTGTAATTTTGATAGAAAAATAATTATAAATATTATATATAAGTAGTCTTAAGGTATTATATTATTTACAGTCAAAGTTCATAATTAATGAGATATGTATGAGTTGATCTAAATTGATATCGTTGAAAAGTATTTGCTTCACAACATTAAACCATTATCTAATATGTATAATAAAAAAAATATATTAAATATTTGTATATAAGCATTTCAACATGTATTTTTCAAAACTATATCGTCTTAGTTCCATAAGATAACAAAAATATTATTCAGAAGCATATAATAGAATACTAATTTTATATTCTAACATATGTTTTTATTTATTATATTATACTCATTCCGATTTCAATATTTGGTTTAGGGTTGTTAACAGTAGGGGTGCATCCGTAATTTTCCAGTACTGAAATAATACTATTTATAGAATACTAATTAAGTAGGTAATAAAATATTTCATTAAGAAGTATGATAACAATTAGTATAAAATAAAACACAGACAAGTTTTTCAGTCAAAACACGTTTTATGCGAAAAGATATCCCAAAAAGCAGTACCTGGCACCAGTGCACCCTTGTTAAGAGAACAAAATTTTATATTAAGAATAATGCAAATGTAAACTAAGTATGATTAGTTCTTAATACAAATTAAAAGTATTTACTTCCTTATATGCCTGAAAATACTGTTCTGAAAATATTCAGAAAAAAAAACAAATCCATTATGGAATTAATTGTGCACATTGTAATTAATATTCATAGATGTTAACAGGATTGTATCCCAATATTAACTCAATAAATTATTCGAAACTTTTATTTTGCTTAATTTATTATCAATAGCTACATCTCAGCAATCATCTACAATTCGTAGTCAATAATTGTATCCAATTTACTCTTCTTATAGCGCAATAAATTTTGAGACTACTTAGAAGAGGTCAAAAAAATGACAAGTATTGAATGCATCAAGTACCAGCCTAAAAATGCATCAAGTACCAGACTAAGTATTCGCTTGGACGCTTGGAGGTATTAAATATAATACTATATATTATAATGACTAAGTTTTCAAAATACATGAATAATTAAATTTTATATCTCTACCAATTTACAAAAATTTCCATTTAACATTTCACACAAAAGAATAGCATTTTTTTTTGCTTTCACTATAAATGTAATGTTTTGTTATATTTTTCTGTTTATTTTGTGCAACTTCTATGATTTTAATGTCGTTAATGAGTCAGCAGGAGCCATTTCTTGCACAAATTTTTATTTGCACAATATCAGCTGATTGATAGACAAACAATTAGATAGGACTTTTGCTTTTACCTCTCAAGGTACACACTACTAACAAAAATCTTTAGTAATAATGAATCACTTAAAATTATCATTATTTATCAAGAGTAAATAGATAAGGTATTAATGTGTAGTTATGTTTAATGATAACGTAGGTTTATCGAAAAACTCAGCAACCACGTTTCTCTAGAAGTATGAAAATTTCAAAATCATATAATCAAATAATTTTATATTTACAATACTGAAACACTAATAGGAGTATTTTGATAATTTTGTTAGAAGAAAATACTTAGTTAAGTGACAACTTCACTGAATGATTTTTGCTAATTAAGGTACCAATTAATATCAGAAACTGATATTCTGCAATACATTAAAATACTTGACTTTTACTTCAATACTGTAGATCTGTAAATAAAGGGTAGACACAATCTTCCCATCAAGACAAATTATGTAACTTAACTCTAGACAGTCCAACCTACTCATGTATAATCATTGTTTTATGAAAAACCTTGGTCTACTTACTGAGTTGTAGATTATTTCTTTTAAAATTAGCAATTACACAAACTAGTTTATAAACAAGTCGTTAAATATTACACATAGACAACTATTTCTTGAATATTTAATATTTTTTAAGTATAATAAAAGTTCTAAATATACAAAAAAAATATTTTAAAGCATTTCCTTAAGTTTAGCTTTCTATCTATTTAACTTTTATGTATATTTATTTCAGACTGCTACACAAATATTGAAAAAAAATCTAGCTAAGAATATTCATTAAAATAGTCATCTTACCAGCATTCATTTATGTCCCATAACCATGGTTTATCCCAGAGAACTGTAATACCATAAGTAAAGCTGAAAGTATAATATAAACAGCGCCATGAGTTTTCACAAAACTTTGTTAAAGTTGACGGCTTGTTTTGGCCTTTACGTAATCGTAACCACCTTTCGACCTGCCTCTCTGACATATCCAACTGTTTGGCTAATCCCTGCATCTGCAATTTTAAGTACGTTAAAACTTGAAATTGAACATTTAAACTGAAACACACCTGTTTGTGTTTCCATTTTTTTGACTGTGCATAAGCTTTCTCCAGGACAGGGTTCTCAGGAGCTTTCTTTGGTCTAGTATCCTTTATTCCTAAAGAGATTCCAACTGGTCCAAACCAGTACCTGCAACGCTTTATATAGTGCCTCGAAATTTAAATGTAACCTCTAACTTACTTTTCCAACAAATATCTTAAACCTAGTATAATTAGGGCCATGGGCAAGGGGAAGAATAAATCCCTGTAATCTGTATGTTGAATGTCCATACTCGCATTTGGAGCTATATCCGCCCAGGTAATATTTGGAGGCAGCCAAATGTACTCACTCCAAAACGTGTTCATAAAAGTTCTATAGTAATGCGCCATTTTTAATGTTTGCTTTTAAAAACTATACGGAATTACTAAATTACACTATACAATCATGCAATTTGAATCACTTTTATTTTATCTTACGTATAAATAGATTTTTAAAGCGTTAACACCGGACAACACCCTCTACGTCATTTTGATTTATATGTGACTAACTTCTCGACTATCTCTTTCTATCGTGACGTTCTGTCAAGCGAGGTATTTACATTAAATATTGCCCTGTTTCGTGAGTTCTTGAGAATAAAATGTAGCGAACGACGTTAAAAAGAGTTGTTTACGAACATTAACGTAATTTTCAAAGTAATTTCGCCAAAAAATAAAATAATTAGAGTTCAGTGACTTGAGTTTATTATGTTGGCGGCACTTCTTGCTGTCACGACATATTTTGGGTGGGAAGTTCGAATTTAATCTAAATTTAGTGGTGATCCAGTTAGATAAGCAATTATAATTTAAATTTGTTATCTGCAGTACAACATTTTAAGTGAATGTTTATTACAGTGATTATGTGTCCTAAAAATGTCGCTGTCACGCCGATCTTTCAGTTTCCACGTTAAAAAGAAAGAGGAGAATGCAAACCAAACGAAGCACCAAAAAAACGCAGGTTCTCTACAAAAACCAGAATTGGTGAATAAAAAGCCGTATTTTGATAGCAATGACAATCGCGGAACAGCTGATAGATGCGTTCGATTTACACCGCAGCTCTCGAGGAAAAATTCATTGTCTATAAATTTAATCGATGAATTAAAGAAGAACCCCATTTATAGGGAGCAGCGTGATAAATTAGACCACAGAAAAACGAAGTCCATTGAATCTTTAGTAAATAACTCTCCTAGAAAATTATTGAATGTGAATTTAGTTAAGGAGGAAGACCGAAAAAGGAAACATCAGCACTATCTGGAGAAGAGAAAATCCATTTCATTGTCAGACTTGACGCCGAACACGAAAAAGAATTTCGATGTGAGTATTAACATACTTTTATTTTAACGCTTCCATAAAAAGGTGGGTTCGTGCAGATATTTTTAGTAATAAGAATAAGAATAGTAATAAGAATAAAAGTTAAACCTTCGTTTTATAATGACCCAGTTCATGCAGTAAATCCTTATTTTTAAAATTATTACTAAAAATTATATTTACTGCATGAACTGGGTCATTATAAAACGAAGGTTTAACTTTTATTCTTATTACTATTCTTATTCTTATTACTAAAAATTTCTGCATGAACCCACCATAGTGTCTTAAAAAATAATTCACGTGGTAACTTGGTGGACACTGTGGCTGTACACCTTGAGGTGTTTCAACTATATCTAAAATTTCGTTTTGTTGCTTGGTTTTGAAAAATGTATGAATTTTATTTAAATGACAGTTATACTTTTAATAGCCGTTTTATTACCGTTATTGGTACAGAAAGGTACTTTGTGGAAAGTTTTCCAGATTTTCGGGAAGTCAATATTGGTCTTGCATTGAAAATGAATTATTTTAAGCACGCTTGATAAAATGATGTACTATTCCAATAAAATTACAAAGTCCTGATCTGGAATTGTTTATTTAAAAATTTCTGTTCACGTATTTCTCTACCCTAGGATAATAAGGATAATAAAATCTAGAATAATAAAATATTTATTTCGAATTTGGGTATTGCAAATATGCAAAATATCTAAATCAATACGTAAAAATGGATCTGCTTTTAAGATTTTTTTAGGACTAGCTAAATCTCTTTTCAATTTTTAAGCGCCTTTCTTCTTTCACTAAAAATATATATGTACATAGGTACTTAGACGTTTGAAAGTGCCTTTTGAGAACGGAATAACATTTGCAATCGGCATATACATACATATTTCCTATAATGCTTGCTAAAAGTGTGGTAGGTACCTACATTCTGCACATCTGGTGCATATTTATGTGATAAAGGTAAGATAACATATCAAAGATTCTATAATCTATAGAAACCTTGGTAGTGAATAAACCTGCTGCAATACATTCCTGTAGATACATATGTACACATGTACATACATATGAATGTATGTACGGTCCATAACATTCAGTATGAAATTTAAAAAAAAATAATTTTAATTATCCGACAGACACCGCAGGAATATCGCCAGTAACATGTGCAGTTTGAAAATGTGCCGTATTAATACTATGTACTATATACATATATATTTTTTATACTTTTACACTCAAATTAGCGTCGTATTCGTCATCTCGGAATAAACTGCGCTGGTCCTAGATTCTTGGAGGATCAACAACGGTCTGAACATTGTTTTTGTTTTTGTAATTATAGACGATATGACCAAATTAAATAAACTAACGAAACCAGAAAAAAAGTAACACTTAAAAAGTACACACACAGTGTTGTTATTAACAACATTGCGCAAATTGAGTCAGGTACCTTAATGATGGATCACATTATTTACCAATTTGTACTTCATTAAATAAAAATTATATTGCCCCCACTTTGCATCAGTAGTTAACGTCGGCGACCTTCGGTATTTTATTTTATTTATTTATACTGAGGAAAAATTAAATTTCCACTGTTTTTTCTTGCATACATGTGGACAATGGATGGAATGTATCCACACCTGTTGGGCCACGTAAAAGAATGAAAATATGTATCTTTAAACATTGGCACTTTAGTTTCGTCACTTTTTGAAATTATACTTATGTATGTACTTATATTGTTGATTTGACACGACGACGATTTTCCGCTCGCAACCATTTCGACAACATTTGAGGGTGTGTCATAGTTACACACGTGTAGGACTTGAACAATAATAATGTGAATACTTTTTATAGAGATAACCAATACAACTTAAGATAGATAACCCAATCTGTATTAACGCTAAAACTATAAGTACCTACTTCTTGTTGTCCCAGCTCAGACATGTTTTAAGAGCGGTACTATTTTAATAAAAAACTTGTTTTTAACATGCAATTTTTCGATTGCGTTTTGTTTTAACGTTGTGTAGTATCTAAAAAAAGATATGTATCTATTATCTAAAAAAATGTAATTTAGTTATAGCAAAGAAAAAATTAAAAAAAAACGGAAAGTTGAATTAATTCAGATTTCTGAAAAACCTAAAACCCAAAACTATACATTAACAATACTGCCGTCCATAAACAAAAGGTTTTATCTACAATTTTACTGTATTGAGAAATAAAAACGTTTATTGTTTCTTCTCAACTTTCATTATCTATTGAAAAACATGAATTATGTTTATACTTTTTGGTCTATTTGCAGTGAAGATAGAGTATTTTTACTTGGAAGAAATGTGTAAAAACTGTATCTACATAGTTCCATAGATATGTAAAAATCAAATTGTAAAATTTTGCAGATATGACCTTTTGTTTATAGACGACAGAATATTCATTTGTAGTTCATACAATTTTTGGAATATAGTAATGATATATGTATGTTCCTAAAAATGATACTGTGTCCGTAGGTACGATTGATATATTGTGTAAAGACATTCATACTTCTTATTGTGAATCAATACTTTTCGAGTTGAGGTCCAAGTACTTTATTAAACTTTTTTTAAAGTCCAATTTTCTACGTTGCAACACACATTTAAAAAGTATTAAAACATTTTATGAACAATTTTACTCGTATATTTACTCTAATACATAATAGTAATGTTTGAAACCAGAGAATTACTTACAATTATTTATCGTTCAATTGTCCAATAACTTGACTAATAACTTTATATTCATAATTGGCTCCCACTATGATTCACTTGCTTACAACTTTTCAATTCTACAGGTAAAAGTAAAATAAGTGTTACTTAATATTATCCAGTGTTTAAAATATCAACCAGTTTAGAAAAAATGGTTCTCAACTAAAAGTTAACTCACGAAAAACGTCGGTAAATGCTCCAAAGTTACTTGGGTTATTTGCGCCTTCATTAATTTCACAATAAACAAACAATTTATTTATGGGTGTCTTGACACCTGTGACAAGTCCTGATTTAAAGTCAAATATTTTCATTATTAAGAAACTGGCGTTATCTTTACGTGTTTAAAGTTTATTCGAGAGATTCGCCTCTTAAATATTCATATTTTGGTACTTTTTCCATTCAGTATTAAATATCGATGGCAGTTTCGCTCATATCATGTATCATGGAACCGTTTCCTCATTTCCCGTTCGGCTTTTAACTTTTTAAAAAATCCCGTATAAACCGGAATATAAGCGTCGGGGTCAGTGGGGTCTGGTGGCATTTGAAATTCTTGTATTTTCGTAAGGATCCCAATCCACATTGGATTTTAAGGGGTATTACTAGACTAGTTTTTCAAAAACATGCAGTGTCGTCAGAAAATCTTAGGCTGCAAAACATTTTTTCCCTATCATCAAGTAAATACATAATGTTTTTATTCTTGTGTTTTTGTATCTCTAAGAAAAATTAGGGTTTTGCAAAAACCATAGGAATAAAAAGATTTTGTTATCATATGGAAGACAAGAATGGAAAAAAAAAACAAACCGCAAATGCTGAAAAGTTAACACAAGACTTCTCAACGTTTGAGGTTCGACTCATGATTGCGTTTTTTATTTTAAAATATCTGCATAACGTTTAGATGTACTCTAATGTCCATATGGCCTTTATAACGGTCGAATCGGAAAGGCCCGATCCAAATTCAGTGCGCACCATTGGTAACTCCGTTATTATTAAAGATACAAAACCGGTTTAATTATCTAACTGGTAGATTCTTAAACTCTGATTAAGATTAAAGTTTTTTTCGTACCTAATTATGCACGTAGCAGGGATTAATTACTTGCCGAGATTATTTGCCAAGATTTCAAATGGATCCGACACCTGGTTCCAAAGGTATAGGGGTGGCCCCAAAAAAAAAAACACACACACTGTATCTCGATAACTAGTAACGGTACGTACTTGAATGTTTGTACCAGGGAGTTTATTCTAGTGCTGAATAAGAATATGTCATTGGATTTCATCCATTCCAATCGCTCATGTAAGTTCTTGAAAAAGTGACCCTTTAAAGTGCCCTAGAGCGCACGCCTATGGAGTAATTTTAATGCCAGTTCATCTAATTATGCACGTAGCAAAAGTCGATCATTTGCCAAAATTTCAAATTGATTCGACTTCCCGTTCCATAATTATAGGAGTGGTTCCAAAAAAAAAAACGGGACACACTGTATTTATTAGTATTTAATTTTCATGTCCCAAAAACTGTATTAATAAATTATACAGTTATTTCTTTGGAATATTAAACTAATTTTGCATTAGTTTTCGAGTTCATATTTAGATCCCAATAGGTCCCTTATTTTGCATCGTAGCGAAAAACTTGTCACTAACATTTTTATTCTAAATTCCAATATATTTCATAAAAACATATAATATATAGGGTGTTCCATTAAAAAAAATATTATTTCGACGAACAACTCAAAAATACGACGTACAATTGTTTTTTTCAGTTATCTCATCATAATCAGCGTTAAATCTGCTAAGTTACTGATTTTTTTTTAATAATAACGAAGTTACCACGTATACACAGTACATCACAGTAATGGTACGCACTTAATTTAGATCAGGCTATATAGATAAAGGCCGTATTGCATTTGCTATCACTGAATATTTTTAACATCATAATTGTATCCTTTGTTTTAGATTAACAGGGCCAACAAAAAATATGACACGCCAATTTATTACCTGCTATTGATTGGTAGATAATAAATACTCTAGTTTATCTGCTCAGGAACGTAATTCCTTTATAGGAATAAATTCAAATTGCATTCGTATGACTTTTTTTTACAATTAATTCTATAACATAGGTACATATACAACACAGTAACACACATTATTATTTATTATTATCAACTACTGCAACAGTAGATAATAAGAATTTATCAGCGTATAAGGTCAATTTCCCCCTTTTTCTATTTCCTGTCTCAATTAACTCCAATTTAAAAGTACATATCATGAGGGCGTTGCGAGTATGAGGGACAGTAACAATTGTTCATGTTCTATTTATAAATACGCCGTGTTTTACCGTTTGAAGCGTGGTAGTCAATTTATCGAAACTATTCAGACTAATATATACAGAGTGTTCAGCGAGAGAAGCTTTGCTGGTGTTCGAGCGTAAACCACAGAACCGTATAAGATCATCGAGTAGCGAAATAATGATGGTTTCTGTACTTTACCACTTAAAACTATCGAATATCCCGTGACGTGGCCTCGTTTCCGTAGGACCGCTACTGGTTGAAGATTTATGTTTAAAATTGAACCGCATTTATACTGTTTCTGTTTAAAAGGCCGGTCGAGATGTCTCATAAATCAGGTCGAATAATAGGCACAAACCGATATATCTTGGCATTTATTGTTAATAAGTGACAATCAAATTTTTATTTTTATGATACTTTTGCAATTGTTTGATTAGAAACTGGAAAAAAAAAACAGAGTGAATAGCGAAATTCGATGTATTGATCTATAGTGCAAATTACACAAAAAGTGAATTAATGGAATTAAGTGGCAGTTTTTTTTTAAGTATTTATGACCTCATCCAGTGGGATGAGTGGATTGACTATCGTGAACTAGTGGTCCACGATAGTCAAATTGTTGCCATATATCTATAGAAATAAAAGAACGATCCTGTTGATGTTCAGGAATTTATTTCTTAGGAACCCCGGCGTATTCGCCATTATTTAAATGCGAAACTTATTAAAGCTTGCGGATATAGGCAACCAAGCTAACGTCAAATGCTGCGATGACTTTTGACTTTTATTCCCATATTATTGTACACATTGTAAGGTCGATAACCGTTTTCGACTGCTGCGTCAGTAAAATAATGTATTTAATTTATAATAATTCTAGCTGATAAATTGTTAGTAGATTAATGTTTCTATATCATTATCGTATCAGCGATCAGATTTTTTCGTCAGCGTTGTCGGCGCCTTTTTTAAGCAGTCTCAATAAATGAATGTACATACAATACTTTGTACAAAATACTTTGATTTAGACTTTTGGAAATTTAAAAGTAATCCAAGATTTTCCTAAATATTTTCCTTACAAATATGACTTACGGAAAAAATGCTTTTACCCTCTAAAAATAAAGCATTACGTTATTTTAGTAATACAAAAATATACTTCATGAATTAAATTGAAATCTTTTTTTTTTTCGTAATTCAAAGGACAATGTTAAAAATAGCCGATGTTTGGCTGCTCGGGGGGAACGCATGTAGCCCAGAAAAAACGATTGCTGTCAAAAAACATGAAATATGATCCCTGAATACTTGAAATGGCTGGGGAAATATCAACTTCACCCCTAAAACTGTAAAAACCACCTCAAAACCGCTAAAAATAGATATCGGTTTTGGTCAGATAGTGGTTTTTATTTTTTTTTGGGATGAAAAGAGACAATTTTCCAGTCAGATTGATGTACTGAATACTTCTTTTACTATTTTTGAACCAGTAGTAATCATTTTACCTGGGTCAAAAAAGTCCCATTAAAGTCAAAAGATATGGGCTATAGCAGTTTACAAGTTTTTTTTTATATATTTAGGGGTGAAATAGACTTTCCTCCAACCATGTGATATATTAAGGAGTAATTTCATATATTTTTTTGACCATATTCAGTCATTTTTTTTCTGTGTTTCAAGCGTTCCCAAGATACACCCGAGTTCAGCAATTTTTAGGAATCGGAAATAAGTAATTTGGGAGTAGTTTTTAAATTTTTTAAGGGTGAAAGCGACATTTTCTCATCGATTTCATATTTTGAAAACTTAATGTTATTATTTTTTAACCATCCCCAACTGTTATTTGTGGTTTATACGAGTTATCTTTTAGCGGTTTTGGGGTGATTTTTACAGTTTTAGGAGTGAAGTTGACATTTCCCCAGCCATTTGAAGTATTCAGGGGTCATATTTCATGTTTTTGACAGCAATCAATCATTTTTTTCTGGGCTACATGCGTTCCCCCCGAGCAGCCAAAAATCGGCTATTTTTAACATTTTTTGTCCTTTAATTAAATTTGTTGATTTTTTATTGAAACTTCATATAACATCTCGAGACGACTACAAACAATTTTTCTGTATAGCATTTTGAATGTTTTGAAAAGTATTACAAGTAAAGTATCTCGCACGTTTTAAATGGAAATCGGTCTTCCGGTGAAATTGACTGAAAATTTGGGAAATGGTTCATTTTATATCCCTGATCAAGTCTCAATGGAGTCAAAGCTTGAAATGCCCATCTTTAGGCAGTACGGCCGTTTTTAAGGGGCATAAACGGCCTATTATTTCTACTAAACAATTAAAATAAAAATTTATATAACTGAAAGCTAATGAGACTTATAAAAAATAAGTTTTAATGTTTTATAAACTTCATACATTACCTAAAATAGTATCAAGAATCGTAACTTATTTCGAAGTTTGTACACCTAAAGCACTGATTTATTTATTTATTTTTTATAAAAATATGCAATTTATTTTGCAAGTATTGTATCTGTAAAGGAACATATTGTGAACTTTGTGTGGAACTTGGGCATTTCAAGCTTTGACCCCATTGAGACTTTTGATCAGGGATACAAAATGAACCATTTCCCAAATTTCAGTCAATTTCACCGGAAGACCGATTTTCATATAAAACGTGCGGGGTCCTTTGTTTAAAAATGTCGGATTACTGATAATTAGGATTATCAGTAGTGTAGGATTATCCTACTAAACTTTTCTGAGCTTGTAGGTGAATTATATGAATTACGTTTGACAACACCGCTTCTTTTCTCTTCAGCTTAACGTGTCTTAATATCCGCTCCGCCGACGTTTGACGAGGATGACCGAAGGGCCCCTCTTAAACCCATTAATTTGGAGTTCTCTCTGATCTATGTCGAGAAATTAGCTTCTTTGTCTCAGTGTCTCATTTCTTTTGATCTCTGGTATTATCTATGTATCCGATTTTACCCCACTTTCCCCCAAACAGTGAATTCCTTAGTCAGCGGGCTTTTTTCTCCTGTACGTTGGCAATTCCGTGTCGTTTGCCAATATAAAATACAATTTGACCACTTCATTAGTATCTAACTAGAGGGTTAAGATAAAATGAGTTTTAAAGTGAAAGGCAAACAACATGTTTTCCTCATTTGGATGAGAATATTTTGACACTATCAAAAAGATTAGTTTGTATATAGAAACTCAGTTCTGAATGCGCTCCCAGTTCTCAGAATCGTTCGCAAACTGTTCCTCGAAGAATACCGCACGTATTTTTTTTGTAGGTGATCATTTCGATGAGTAATATCGCCTTTATATCTGGTTATCTGAACGTTATATACCGTTATCAAAAAAGCATTATCGTTTTAGATTACCGCGTACGTAAATAACGTATACCCCGACGATAACGCAGTCTGTGTACGTACGCGGTTAAACGTTTAAAAAAAATAGTTTCCAAAGAAGATGAACTTCTTCGGTTCGTCCGGGTACCTGAATATAGTGGACGCCAGGACCAGGGGTCCCCACGAGCAGCTGACGGTGAAACTGAAGTCGCTCCACAGCTCGGACGAGGAAACTGATAGCGTCTCCAAAAGCGTTGGAAGCAGCAAACATGGCAGCCCACAGCGACGCCAAAAGGCCGCCCAGCAGACGAGGAATCGCAAGAACAACACGGAATTCAGGTCGGTGTGGTACGACGACGAGTACCACTACGAGGACGAGCAGAAGGATGCCAAGCCGACCGATGACGAAGTATACAGAAAGGGGTCCATGAGGAAGTACTCTAGCCTAGGAAATTTATTAGAAATTGGTAACAAAGAGAGAGCCAGGCCCGTCTTTAACAAGGACATGATCTCCTCGCCGCTTTGCCCCAGGAAGATAGTAGGCAACTGGACCGACAAGAAAGAGATAGCCGAGAACACTGTGACAGAAGAGATATTCACAAAATTTATAGCTGATAATATTGGAGATGTGGGAGTTGGAGATGGATCGGAAATACGCCGATCCCCTCCATCGTCTACCGCAGAAAATATAGAGGATAAAGTAGAGGGTATCGAATCCAGGATAGTAGAATTGAACGTCACTGAAACCGAACGCGCGCAGACAAAGCCGAAAAAGTCGTTAAGTTTGGAGAACTTACCGAAATATAACACCATCGACACTGCTAGGACCAAAAGGAAGTACTCTTTGGAGTCGGCCATGTCCAGGAATTCCCTACTAAGAAAGCTGGACGATGTCTTGGAGATGAAACCCTTAGGCTCCCAAAATGTACCGGAAATAACTGAGCCCCAAGTGAAACAGCCGGAAGAGACGACCGAATGTAAACTGGTACAGACCGACACCACAGACGGGCCTAAGTCGCCAGAGACAGTGAAAATAACCGAAACCAAAACCGCACGGGCAGAAACGAAGCCTTCCCCTGCCGCGAAACCCGTCGAATACAAGAAGGAGTTGAAGAAGGGACCGAGCTGGGAGAACCTGTTCAGGCTGAATACTTTGGAGAAGAAAAAGAAACACATTTCCAAGCTGGACATTTCCGCGCCAGTTTTGCAGCGCACGGTAGAAGATGAATCGGGGGAAAGGGCAGAGGAAAGAATAGAGGAGGCAGTGGAAGCAGTGGAGGAAGATGACGACCAGGAAGACGTATCCAATTTGCTGAGGATGAAGGCCAAATCAAAATCTACGAATGTAAGTGGTTTGTTTTTTTGTTGTAACTATCGCAAGGGGAAGTACCTATATCAAATAATTATCATTTTTATTTTTTATAATTCTATTGCTTCATGTATTTGTGTCCGTTTTAGCTACGCGCAGAATAACATTTAAATTAGGTAACTATCGTTATTAAAATGCTGGCTTAAGACATTCATAGCAAGTTTTCTTTATACGTGAAGTATCAATAATGTTATCTATATTGTGTAGGTGATCCATAGATATGCTTGTCAAAAGATTAGCGGGCTAGAAAAAAATACTAATAAGATTACTTACATACCTATAATTATGTGTATAATGTTTAGGGAAATAAAAACAGGTAGATTTTGAGAAAATGAATACAAAAAATGACCAAAAAAATGACCATGACTTATGTTTTACTTCAAATTTTTCAAAGAGAGTACCTACACGTAACTCTCTTCAGAAATAGAACCGAGGATCGCATATATAATAATCCCTTTTTACCGGTGATTTTGAATGTTTCCAAAATTTGACTTGTGGATTTTGGTTTATAACTTTATTAGTTACAATTTGATTTTATTCAAGGTTACCGTTTTCTTTAAATTTCTGTTAAAAACACGATGAGCGACATTAGTGCTGGTTCAAAACACCTACAAAATAATAAGTGTACGAACCAGTTTTCATGAATATATAACATTTTATCTACATAAATATATTCTCTGTCTTTGTGTACTCACTCAATTTAGTTTTACTTCACAACACAAATTAGTTTTACTTACGAATTTTCTCACCTTAGGCATATATTGTTTTCTTTAAAATAATACTTATTTTTCCTCACGTTTTCGATAAAGGACGACAATCTCTTAGTGGGATCCTGCGTCACATTTAGGATCTTAACGCTGAAAATAAAAAAAAATCAAAATAATTAATTTTGTGTATGTCAATTTCTGTAGTGTGATGATATTAGTCTCCAGATATCTAAAACATTCGAGAAAAATGATCTGCACCATTGTTGGCTTGGTTTGTTATAATTATAAAATTGTAAATTCTGATTTTGTACTTAATTACCAAAAGGGCAAAAAGTTGTCGTGTAGAACTTTTTCGAATATTTTATTTGGGAAACGTAACGCCAGATCGACAAATATGTAGATAGAACTGGAGAATAGATTCACTAATAAATGCATTAACACATGTCGAATTTATCTTAAATATAAACTATCGATGTTGATTTTTGCCAGATAACTAGGCAACAAGGCTAAATAAAAGCAAGCAAATTTTGTAATAAGGATTATTTCCAAATAGCAATTGTCTCGTCATAGTGTTCAACGTGACTGCAGCAACTTGTTGCTGCTACAAAAGTTATAGTAATTTTCATTGCTTTGTGGATTGTGCTATAAAAAAATCTAGATAAATTACTTTTACAGGAGTGGATTTTTTTGAATTACTGATTAGAATTTATTTTTAATCGAATAACCAAAAAAAATAGTTATAAACATTGTTGTCATTGTAAACAATAGAAATTGATGTAACTTTGTTGCAGCAACAAGTTGCACCAAATGGAAATAGTAGAACATTATTTAGACTCGAATATGTATCGTGGTGCTTCATATTAACAACTATCAGTTCATCCATGTTTGTCATATGTATATCAGAAATCTGTGATATTATTATTAATATTTATTCAGCATTTATCCAATTAATGACTAACTAGAACCAGAATTGCAGGCAATAAATTGAACGAAATTAGAACGTTTGCAAACTGATTGATTGCAGGATGCAGCAACTTCTTGCCGCTATATCGAAAACTTGCATATTGCATAAATAATTATCAATTATTAATTCCTCTAACATTGGAATACATGTTGGTATCCAGTTAATTAGTAAGTGTAATCAGAATTATGTATGTGCAACAAATTACACGAATTTTGTAAATACTGCAACAAAAAAACTGCAACACTGTGTCATGCACTTGACGGCTTGGGTAATTTGAAATTCTCGTATTTTCGTAAGGAAGCATGGGAGCCACATCATATTTCAGGGGATGATTACTAGACCTAAGTAGAAGGCTATAATAGCAAAAAACATCAAACAAAACTTAAATAATAATAATAAATTCCGAAAATGTGTGTCCCACCAGAAGATATTGGAAATGGGTTGCAAAATGTTTGCGATTTTATTTATGCAATTTTCGTATGAACCGTGGCTACTCAGGTCTGGTAGTACGTCTTAATATATGGTGTGGGCCCCATGCTCCGTTATGAAAGTAGGGGAACTTCAAATTCCACCAGCCGCCCCTGGACTGTCTGCATAGTGTAAATTCAAAAATATTGCGGCAAGTTGCTGCATCAAATTGATGCTGCAAATAGTGGACATACGAGGTGTGGTTATTAAATAACCGAACTGATGCTGCTACCAGCTCACAGCGAGCGTGTTGCGACAAGTTTGAACAGAACTGTGTCTGGTGATACATTCCCCAGGCAGTGGGTCGCTCAGTTTGACTGTAGCAGTCGTTTGAATTAGTCTACGCACCAGTGACGCGTCGAAAAGTGTTCAGATGGAGCAACGAGTTAATCTTAAGTTTTTGAACACAAGTTTTTTAATTGTTTAAACGGTTTAAAGACGGACGTGAAACGACCGAAGGCGATCCACGTCCCGGACGGCCCTCAACGTTAAAAACGGACGAAAACATTGAAAAAATTGGTAAATTAATCCACGAACATCGTTATCTAAGCATCCGAGGGCTTGCTGAAATAACAGGAATCGACAAAGAATATGTTCGCCAGATTTTTAATCGTTAGATCGTTAAACATGCGCAAAGTTTGCGCAAAAATGGTGCCAAAACTGCTCACTCCCGTGCAAAAGGAATCAAGAAATGTATCGTATGGAGCGGTGTAGAGATCGCCAAGGGGAGTACATTGAATGCGAAAAAGTTGCTAATGTAATTGGTAAGACAGAAGTAAAAGATAAATTCGAGTGTTTCCCTAGAGAGTCTGGTTCAGGTATGTGGACGATATCTTCGCGGTATTTGATACAAAAGCAATAATTAGTTTATATAATTTTGTTGCTAAATTAAATAACCGTTTTCATACCATAAAATTTACATATGAAATGGAACGCAATGAACAGCTACCATTTTTAGATGTATTAGTTATTAGAAATAGTGAAAATAAGTTAGAGTTTGATGTATATAGGAAATATCCCCATATATCCCCAACTAGCGACCCGCCCCGGCTTCGCCCGGTTTACGACATCACATTAGAAAGCTCTAAAATTATCAGTGTTTCTCTACTATATTATGCATGTAATATATATATAAACCTTCCTCTTGAATCACTCTATCTATTAAAAAAAACCGCATCAAAATCCGTTGCGTAGTTTTAAAGATCTAAGCATACATAGGGACAGACAGCGGGAAGCGACTTTGTTTTATACTATGTTATGACGATTCACACCACCCTTTTCAACATATGTAAAATGGCAAGTTTTAATTTTCTAATTCACCGTTTGTTAAATTTCCCCCTCAGTAAAGAGAGGTTTGAACATGAGAAACAATTAATTAAGATATAGCTAAGAATAACGGTTACTCAGTCCATTTAGATAAGTTAATAAAAGGAAGCATAAATTTAAGACAACCGTGTACAATTCCACGACTTTTCGTAGAGATACTGACAATTCGAAATTTGCTTCGTTACCATATGAATCTAAATTCACCCGCGGACTAGATAAATTTTTTAAAAATATCAATATCAATTTGGTTTATAATTCTAAAAATAAACTACAGACGCTTTTGAGTAACTCCAAAAGACAAAATCGATAATAACGAAAAGTCAAGAATATACGAAATAAGTTGTAAAGATTGTGATCAAAAGTATATTGGGCAAACAAAAAAGATCTATTATGCCTAGATTTAAAGAACACATGGCTCATTTGAAATATGGCAGGACAGAAAAATCTTGTGTTGCCCAACACGCTTTTGACAACAACCATAGGATAGACATAAATAATTTAAAATTAATTAGAAATGTAACAATCAGTAGGCAGTTGGATGTTTTTGAAAGTTTAGAAATCATTAAGTGTAACAGTAATATGAATAAGGACAATGGTTCGATACCCACCAGTCCACTGTTTGCTCTGATAAACAAAGACAGTTACGGTTCAGTGAACCGTGGCAACAAATTTAGTATAAATAGTGCAAGGGTGTAGGTTAGAATTTAGTTTTAATATTTTCCTGAAGATGCCACCTTGGTTGGCGAAACGCGCGTCGAGAAAAGTATAGTAGTTCGGTGTTTCGTGGAAAACGTCCAGTTTTTTGTTTCTACGCCGAAGGTTCCAGTACCCACTCCAGAATGTAATTGGTAACGAATAAGAAGTGTTATGATAGCAGTTCGGTTATTTAATAGCCACATCTCGTACATTGCGGAAATCCATCTTTACGTGCAACAAATTGAAATAATGTTGTTACCATGTAGCACTGTGTAATGACAGATACTGGATAGAGTAAATCCAAAAATATCGTTGTAAATCCAAAAATAAATAAGAAGTTGCTGCATCAAATTGTACAAGTCGAAATTCACTCTTCATTGCGGCAATTTGGTGCGTTATCAGAATTGCGGCAAATAGAAATCCAAAAGGAAGGTGTACTATGTTCGCGTGTCACGCTGTATAGCGTATTTCGGCGTGTCATCGCCGACCACAATTAGTTCATTGCGCTAAATAGATCACTTTATGTTCTCGCTGCGACACGTCCATAAAAAAAAGTTACGGCTACCAGATACTGTAATCGTTATCCGCGATATTTTGCAACAAATGCCGCACATGTGGGTTTAAAATTCAATTCATTCTCCTCGGCTCCAGTACCCGGTTAATCATCCAATTAAACCGGGCGCAGGGCTACACCCAATTGACTCCGCTAACAGCCTCGATTCCACAAACAAATGACTAAACCCTTTCTAAATGGAGGCGATCCTACTTGTCTCGTCTCGCCTTATCAATGGACAGTCAGTCAGTACAATAAACAGTTTACCCGAAGCGTTATTTATGTTCGGTGCGTATGTCATGCTCATGTATACGCGTCGCTGTTACTTTTGTGCGTACAAAGAAAATAATATTCCTGGTAACCGCGGCGGAGCGTGCGGGGCGACTTATCGGCACTTCTGAGTTACGGAAAATCGGAGTTTTTATCGCGGAGGATGTGGCAAAACGTTTTTATCGCTCGTCGGGTGAGTCAAACGGCGAGCAAAATGTGCGACGGCAGTGTGGCTAGCTGGCTCGAGGGCCTCAGGTACACCTTGGAGTACTACGATCCGTACGACGAGAGGAATCTTCGCGTGAGATCCGATGAGGACGATATGGAAATTCTGGCCAGGGAGGAGCCCGTCTACGTGAACGTCTGGGAGTGTGCCGCGCAAGAGGTCCGGAGGAACCGTGGGGAGCTGAAGGTGAAGTTCGGCGACGTCTGCAGGGTGAGCGTGGAGTTCTGCGACGCGGCCGAGGAGTTCGAGGTCCTGCCCGCCGTCTTCGAACACCTGGACTTGGACGAGCCGGAGGACGTGATGGTTTGGAAGACGCAGATCAGGCACACCTACTGCGAGGAGCAGGACGTCCTGGAGAATCAGGTAGATATCGGCGAATCGTCACCGTTCGGGAAAACCAGTGTCGTCATAATGAGGCGTATCGTTGATATCAGTGTTGCACTGTTGATATCAGTGTTGCACTGTAAAGGTATACCTACCAGGTGATACCAAGTTTTTGAAGTGAAAACTTCTATAGGCGCCCTCACTCAAGAGAGAATTAAAAATCGTCACGCCAGCATAGCGGCTATACCTTCATTTGGATGGGTATACAACTACAAACTCGCGCTTCCGTCGTCACGCCCCACAGTGGGGCAAAATGTAAATCTAGGAGTGCAAAAGTCGAAAAACAAAATATAGATAGATCTTTGTTACTATTTTATGTCAATATAAATGTTCAAAGGAACTGAAACCAAGATTTTTACTTTTGAAATCGATTATTTTAAAGCAAGGCAAGCGATGGAAACATTAGGTTGGCAACGTTAGGTTGAGCATGACGTCAAAATATGGCATGATTTTTTCTGCTTTTGGCTTCCTATCTAACTTTTAAAAGCTTTAAATGAGATTCCATTTGTGATAGCTGTATCCACATAATATATAAAAATATAAAATTCAAGATATATTTTTCTGAAATATTTATTTCAAGAGGGTTTGTGTAAATTAATTTTACACAATTTTCCATCTCTCTCGTTCATAACCATATTTGATGAGGTTTTTTTGGATCGCTTTTTATTAAAGTTCATAGACACGATTTTTTTTTAAACTTAAACAGTCTGAGTGGTTTCACGGTACTGTGGAAATCGACATATTTTTAGTTTTGCGAATAATTCAGGAATATGAGCGTCTGCTCAACCGTTTTGTTCTATTTTAAAATGTACAGGGTCGGCTCATATTGACTTAGGTACACCAAATATTACCAGCTAAAAAAATTCTATGTGCAAGAGACGGCAATGCGGAAGGGGAGGCAGTGCGAGATGAGCCACGCATTGGCCGCCATTGCTGGCAATAAGCTCAACGCTCAATCCGGCGTCGGATCTTCGGGATCACTGATTTGTATACTGATGGACAGGCAGTAGAATAAACCCCGCTTTTTTCGGCGGATTTGAACAGCAGCCATTTTGTAAGTTAGTTAGCACCGCAGGTGGGGCTTTAGGGGCGTAGCATATGCGCAGAAATGATTTGTCGTTTAAAGGTGAAAAAAGTCTTGTCTGTATGTATAGCGACATCATTTCCGTTATTGAATTGTCTTGAATGGCATGGCTTTGGGGGGGAGGGGGGGGGGAGCGTTTTGAAAGATGTCACTTAACAACCCGAATACTCGAGAGGCTACACGTCTTATCCGACAGTCCCGGATTCAACGCCGCCCTGGACCAAGTCAACTTCTTTTTTTTTGCTTTAAATGTATTTAGATAATGGCGTATACAAGTTATAAACATAAAAAATAAATATTATAAATAAATAAAAAGAAAGCACCAAAAAAGATAAAATAGATGTATATTTTCTTGGTTAGATCTGGCTCAAGATTTAAGGGTGGTGCGCTCATAGAAAATATATCATAATAATCAATGATCATAAGGTGAGACGATTTCATAAGGTGAGACCCTGCCCTTTAATCTTTGACCAGATGAATTCAAGGACCGACGAGTTCACAAATATTGAAAACAGACACATATTTTATCGTGTTTAGTGCATATAACAGTGCATTTTTAAAATAAATTTTATAATTTTTTTTTCCATATTTTTATATCATAAGTATAGCAGTAAGAAATGTAGACTACGATTATATAAAATGACAAGCGGCTTAAGTTAATAACATTCGATAGTTTAATGATTGTACAAAGATCCCAAATAAAGTCATATTTGATAGGAATGTTGGATACATCATAAACCAAAATTTGACAATATTTACTCGTTTATTAGTTCTGCAGCCACGATGTCGTGTATTATTAAACGCGTAATAAATTCAATGTTTATAAAATTCTACATCAATACACATTTAACGTCAAATAAAACAGCTACCTTACGGTGATCCGTTTTGAACGACTATTTTTGTTTTTTCGCTCCCACAGCTAAATATTGTTCTACATACCGAAACAAAAATTCCCTGAAAATATGAGCCCTTAATTTTACTTCTAAGTACTTTTTTTTAAATACATAGAAACATTTTTTTTTCAATTTCCTACAACTTGGTGGCATTTAATGTTAATGCAATGAACTTAGGTGTGATTTAAAGGTAATTAGTTTCTCTTTGAAAGTACTTACAGCATTTTTTACCTTGCCTCATATATTTTGATATGTACAGCTCACTGAAGTCATATTAGCACTGGAAAATCATATTTTTCGCATTTTTCGGCGGAACCGTCAAAGTTACAGAAAAACTGAAAATATTTTAAAAACAGAAAAATATGCAGAAAAATATTTTTAATTGTTTGTATTATTTAAGGCAAAGTTTAATTGCACTTAATCATTAATATAATACATCTAGTGATAAAGAAATAATTATTGAACAAGAAAATTATTTTTACTTCAGATAATATCGTTTTTTCCGTAGTTTTAAGAACGTAAAATTGACTTTTTCATTATTATTCGGTAGGTGCATTTATAAAATACTCCATACATTCTAAACTCTGCATTTTATCATTATAATGCATAGGAAAAACTCCTTTGCAGTTTTTCTGTAACTTTGACGGTTTCGCCGAAAAATGCGAAAAATATGATTTTCCAGTGCTAATATGACTTCAGTGAGCTGTATATATCAAAATATATGAGGTAAGGTAAAAATGCTGTATGTACTTTCAAAGAGGAACTAATTATCTTTAAATCACACCTAAGTTCATTGCAGTAGCGTTATATGCCACCAAGTTGTAGGAAATTGAAAAAAAAATCTTAAATTTTCTATGCATTTTAAATGGGAACTCTTTAGAATTAAAAAAAAGTACTTGGAAGTAAAATTAAGGGCTCAAATTTTCAGGGAAATTTGTTTTCGGTATGTAGAACAATATTTTGATGTGGGAGCGAAAAAACAAAAATAGTCGTTCAAAACGAATCACCCTAAGCTACCTACATATATCATAAAACATAACCAAAGAGATAGAGAGAGAGTGCCACTGATTTGCTGTTTATTTTAAAACGCAGAATTCCAGTAAAAGTCAGAGAGTTTGTCTAAAATAAACATTACTAACTAAACTATCCAACTTAATTGCGGTTTGTCGGTGTGGCCAAATAAATCTAAATATTAGACCCAAATAAGATTATACAACTGCAAATACTGGTAACATACATATACTGTGGTATATCATCTAAAAGGTAGTAGAGGTTATGTGCAGGGGAATATCATTTCCAATGTTGTTGAACAGTTAGCGATGTTTTCCTTTATTGTTAATATCCAAAATAGATATTGCTGTACCGCTTGTGTGATATACATGGTTTGTAATATTTCAGTGGACTTGTGACCTACTTGTACACACGTAGAGGAGAGTCAGGAACAGTGGCCACGTTTTTGAAAAAAATAATATTTTAACTAAAATGTCGGAGTTACAAAAATGTAAAATAAAGTGGCCACTGTACCTGATACTCTGATGGTACACTGGTCATTAGGACATGGTACAGTTTCCTTTACTCTTTAAAAAAATAGAAAACAATGCAAACGGGTGATATTTCTTAGAAAAAAGATATTTTAAGTATTAAAGTATTAAGTATTAAAAAACAACTGAAATGTATACAGCAAAGTAGTTTAACTGGTAATCGTTAACAAATACTATACATGGACAAACTAGGGTAGAAAACAAGAATATAATTTAGTTTACCCGCTAAAGCCGTTCTAAATGCCTAGTCCTTTTTCTAATGGTGGTACAGCAGTCATCCCTTATTAATATGATAAAGTAGTGGCCACTGTAACTACTTTTAACCTGACCACTGTACCATCAACTACATGTTCTTTAAATAATGGGTAATTAAAAAAACTATTTAATATAATCAAAATATTGTTATATCAATAAACGCTTACATGTATTAAGTATAAATCGGCACTATTAGTTCACTTCGATATGTAGGTATTTTATTCGCTACGCATAATTTTCACCGCTGTTATATTTTATTACATGTGGTCAATTTAAATTTAAGTTAAGTTCATACAAAAAGGAGAAACTTTGAAGCTCAACCCGTTAATATTCTTAGGATGTTACTTAGACCCCTCAGCAGCGGGTGGCAGCCACTACTCTTTATAAATAAAAATATAGCACGAAACTGACCACTGTTCCTCTGTGGCCACTGTTGCTGACTCTCCCCTACATATCAATAACTTTCCATGAAAATATCTACTTAAAGGAAGTCTACCTAAAATGCAAATTATATCACTCTAAAACATAATTTGTGTTTTCCAGCAAAATCATTTACTACATCATAACATAGTGTAAAACAAAGTCGCTTCCCGCTGTCTGTCCCTACCTATGTATGCTTAGATCTTTAAAACTACGCAACGGATTTTGATGCGGTTTTCTTTTGATAGATAGAGTGATTCAAGAGGAAGGTTTATATGTATAATACATGCATAATATAGTAGAGAAACACTGATCATTTTAGAGGTTTCTAATGTGATGTCGTAAACCGTGCGAAGCCGGGGCGGGTCGCTAGTGTTTAATAAGTAGTTGACGCGATACCCTCATACGTATGTAAACACTGCGATAGAGTGGCGGAAGTCCACCAGTAAAGTCCTAACAAAACATAAATAACTCTTACCGCAAACGGGAAATGTGTATTAAAATTTAACCACAGCTCTGCGCTCTGCCTCTTATGAATTTTATTTGTTACTGTAGTGCAGAGAATAATTTGTTTTAGATCTATAGCGGTGTAGTATAAAACTGTAAGCATATGTATAAGCTACAAAGACTATCAGATGTAATTTTCGGGTAGTTTATTTAAATTGTTGACCTGCTTATTTAATAGGAAATATGAGGCATGAATGTGTCATTGTGTAAAATGTTGATATGGTGTCATTTCCGATAAAACACATGAAATCCGTTGGAATGTTCACATGTTAAAACACACTAAGTAACTGTTTCTGTTTGTATAGATAGTAATTGAAAATTTTGGAATTTGTGAAGGTACCGAAAGGACTAATTTCATAAAATTGTGACTTACGAAACCTGAAACTCCGCCTACAATGAAGCGTTTATCCCTACATACGCAAAAAAAATAATAAATAAAAACACTTTAAACTCGTAAGCTCCAAAAAACTTTGCCGCCATTTGTACGGTAAAGCGTTGGCAACTAAAAAAAAGAACACAGTTTGACAGCTGACAGTTTAGGGTTAGTAAAAATGGAGCACTACACGAAAGAACAACGCGTTTTTATTGTTGAACAATATTTCGAAAATAATGAAAGTTTGGCTTCTACAGTTCGCAAATTTCGACAAAATATTTAAAGTCAAAGGTCTATGTCAACAAGTCCACATCCACCCGTGCATTGAAGAAGATTCAACGCTGCATCAACGAATTCAGCCACATTTATGCAAAATGGTCATGGAAAACTTCGACAAAAAAGCGCGTATGTGCCAGCAAAGCCGTGGAAGTCATTTGCCCGATATGCATACATAACCCTATCCTATGTACGTATGTTTCCACAAAAAAAATTCAATTGAAAAAACTTTGTTTTCTATTTAATTCAAAACTCGCGTAAATTTTGGGACACCCTTTATTTTGATACCTACCCATAGAGTTTATCTGGTATAATAATACCAGATACAAAAAATAAATAAATACGGGTTTTAGTAAATATTTTAAGCTTATCAAGATTAACTTGATTGAACTTAATTGAACATCGAAAAGTCACAATACGCAACAAACAACATTTCTTTCAAATGAAACACCCTGTATATTTGATATTTTTTCGTTTGAATTATCATTCTACAGCTGATATTTACTTAAATACCGGATATGCGAAAACAGTATAAGAACAGTATAAGAACAAAGCAACTTCGTTACTTTTAGCACTCGATTTGCGATATGGATGTCAAATTCAACTTTTCTTCGCGTATCTCGTATTTGAATCTGTGGCATTTCAAAATTATTTATTCTTAAGACTTAATTTTTTAGAGAGTCCTGATCCCGAGGTCAAAAGATGAGAATTACGAAAAACGAATGCGAGAAAAAAATCGCATCTCAGATTTTGCGATATTATGAGTATACGATAATATATCTCAACGTTCGTTTGTTTTTCTGAAAACGGCAAATTGTGGGGCAGGTCAAGTAATGAAACATTTGTTCTGATACGTTTTTTCGCATGTCCCATATTTAAAGTAATATCCGCTGTAAGACGATCAATCAAACACACTGCATGCAACAAGAATTGCAGTCAATACTTAAACCCTGCGAGAAGTTGTTACAAGTTATTTTATCTTAGCACTATAAATATTTCTTTCTAAAATTAGAAATGTCACGTACACGCAGCCTGTTAGAACTAAAGTAAAAATCTACGGAAATTAAAACCACATTAGTAGGTCGTTTAAAAACTTTCAGTGCCTTGACGCGTACGTTGTAAATGCCACATAACTTACAAATATTCGAAGTAATTACTAATTAATAATTCAATCAACATTCGTGGTTAATTGATAAAAGCTTTTATCGCCGGAGACGTAGTTAAGCGGGGGGTTATAAGGGGTATGTGCCCCATGTGTCCCTGTGACTAAACGCCACCGTTGTTTGCTTATCTAAAAAAATATTTCAAATATTTTTGTATTTCATTTGGCATTTATGAAATAATACAGAATTCTGTTAATAATCTGTGTAACCATTTTGAATATAAAAATGTATTCAAAAAAGAGAAAAAAAAACCCCAACAAAATTCAGAAGAAATTATTTTAAGCATTATTTAAAATTTTATAGTTAATAATAAAACAAACGTTGCCGTTTTGTCAACCAACATACGATTTTTAAAACTGCAGTGCATCAAACTTGTAGAGTTGGTTGCAGCTTGTAATGTTGGTTGCGGTTAGGTTCGTACTATCCGTTTAGAGAGGTTGTTTCTTTTAACCGCTCTGCTTTAACTTCCTTTGTGTTATTTCATAACGCATCTCATAAGTTATTTCTGTGGGTTATGTTTAGGGTTGGCCATTGACTTCAGTCGTTTCGTCTGACCGTCTGGCAGTCTCTAGCATTATTATTAGTATGTTCGAGATATTTATGTCATCGGCGTCGGTATTACATTATATTAATAATAAAATGTAATACGTGCAGATGCCTAAAAAACGACCATTTGTTGATAAGATTAATAAATTCATCGGTGATTTCGAAGATTTATTTTATGATGGTAATCTGTAGAGGCTGTAAGGAAACACCGCTGTGTAGGGACAAACGCGATTGTAGCCGTCACATAAATAGTGTGAAATAATAATGCAATCATATACATACATATTATGTAGGTACATATTTTCTCCAACATAGAGTTCTTGGATCACAAAACTTTTTGATTTCATATATCATATGAGTCGTTTTTGTTTCGTTTTGTGAAATGGTCATTCCAACTTCCATCTAAAGAAACTCCTGATATAACATATGCATATATGTAGAAGAGACTTATTCCACGAGAATTCTCATTTTAAGAGAGTTAACTTTGAAAAGTTCAATATTTTTTTGAATTCGTAAATATTCTTCTTACAGAGTAAAATTTGAAATATCAAATAATAAACGGTTATTGGACTTTCGACTTTTGCTATTAATGATTTTTAATAGATGTATGTACATATGTATGTTTTTTCATGTTGATTTACGATCTGATGATGCTTAGCTTACACTCTTTGACCTTGACAATTCTAAAAGAGTATTAGTCTATTTATTTGTGCAAGATTCCAATTTGTGGTCAATCTAAGTTAACAGCCTCTATTTCTGAATATTTTTTATGTAAGTTTGTTTATAATTCAACTGTAAATCGCAAAATTACGATTTTCTAGTATAGATCTCTAAATATTTTGGTATACAGAAGAGTACATCTAAATATACTACAAAAACCAGTGTTCAATAGTAGAAAGAACGTCACCCATGTACATGTTATAATTGAAAGAACTAGGTATACAAAATTTACTTTATGTCTCGAATCACCATTGTCGCATTGCATTTTTTTCGTTTCAAACGTTTTATTTACTACAAATATAAGGACCACTTTTCCAAAATAATTTAATCACATCATTGAGCTGTTTTGACGCAATTAATTGGTTTTAACATTGGGCTAAGACTTTAATATAGCGGTAAGTAAATTTTTAATTACCAAACATTGTTTTCTTCCATTTTCTCCTCAAACAAGCAATAGCTTTTTTTATTGTACTACCCCTGCTATCTAAATAAGTTCAGCGGGTATGTACATTATAAGGCTCGAGATTTATATGCATACACATACGTAAATCAAGAGTAGATACTATATGTAGTACGTGTATACTTATCTTTGTTAAATGTGTTGTCAACACTACAGGCTGTATAATGTGGGATGCACGTGCTTTACATAATAAAAGTTGCCTAAGCTGTTTACAGCTCCAACTTGATATAAAATGTTTGTATTTGTACAGCATTTCTTTCATAATTTTAATGTAGTGTAACTAGCATATTATGTTCGTGTATGGACAACACTGAATACACACGATAGGAAAAAAAACTACAAACATTAAAAAAGTGTACATATATGAGTGTGTATTTAATGGAGCAGATTATCAAAATAATATGTACATATGTCACATATTCGTTTTTAATGTGTACAAGGAAAGTTTCATTCATGTCTTGTGTGGATAAATTATAATCATGTAACTGTTGGAAAATATCATGGAACTGTTGTAACTAATTGGAAAATGTTAAAATATACACTAGGCGCACAAATTAAGGGATATAAACAAATTCCAAATTTTTAGGTAATTTCAGAGCTACAGAATTTTTTTAGAGAAATTTTTTTTTCAAAATTACTGCTTGTTTTTTAAAATGTCCACGGAATTCAATAATTTTTTATCATAAAGCTCTTTTAGAATATTTAATTATCTGTAATTTGACCTCATTTCGAGCCCTGTACGATGATTTTTTTCACTGAGTTATCTCCGTTCAAAGCAAAAAACTCGTTGTTGACTTTGGTAATCAATATCAATTACTTCGGAAATAATGAACGTACAGAAAATTCAAGTAGGGTTTTCAAAACTGCAAAGTATCCTTTACAAGTAGTAGTGATTGGTTTTTTCTATTTTTTTTTTTTCGAAACGAAATTGAAAAAAGAAGTAAAAAATTTCATAATTAGGGATTTGCATAACTTGGCAAATAATAGATAGACTAAAAATATTGACTGCAACTTTTCAACCTTAAGGCACCCCAAAGAAACCGTGATAGTCTCAAAACGTTGCTATTTTTCTTTTATAGTACTCGGAATGATTGAAATTGTCGTTTGTGAAAAAATCATCGGAAAAAGGATCGATTTTTCACTTTTTGTTAATTTTTTTAAGTTAAAAAGTTTTTTTTTGGCAATAATTCATATTTGTATGATCAAACATTGTATTGATCTATATCGAATACTTTTGAGTCCACCTTGATTCCTAGTGGATGCTAGCAGATAATTGCAAATAAAAATTTGCGAAACGTCGCTAAAAGTATTTTTTTTACCTCTTTCCACTAGTTGTCTGCAAGCAGGTTGCTAATATTACATTAACAATCATGGCAAGATAAATGGATGAGAGAGAAAAAGTCTCATCTTTCATCAAAAAGTCCACTTCTGCCACAGACAGCTAGGTATCTTTCTGTCTGTCGGTTGTCATCCTAAATGTCCGGGATCAAAAATTTGTAGCGCCATATATTGGTTGATAGGTTGTCGCTTGAACTCAACAAGTTAAATATTGACAAGATTTCAAGAGCAGGTCATTTTATATTACACCAATAGCCTAACATTAAATCACCGATTTTTAAAATTAAAACACCCACATTACAAATATAATAATTTTTCGTAACGATTAACAAACACTCCTAGGTCAGTTTGAGATTTTTATGTCACATGACCGGAAAAACTGGAAATGTGGAAGCTAAACAGTCTCACAGTTGCTTAATGGGGTACTGGTTTTAGGAACATTAAAGAACGGTTAAGATTATTGTCAGGACTGCCATTAGGAGGTATAAATAAACGTCGTTCAACACCTTAAAAAATTCCCGGAACAAGCGGTAGTAAGACAATATCGAAATCCGTGTCACCTCTTTTAATATCGTCGTACGTGATATTATATGTGGTACAAGTAAAAATGTAAAGTGAAAAACAAATAGCTATTGTATTGAATGGTGTCGGTATTTACTTTCATTGAAAATGTAGAGTACATATAAATTGTAGATGAATACTTTTGTAAATTAGAATAGTTACGTGGTCTCCCGACGCTGGTTATACCGGGCGTTTCGACTGTTTCAGGAGGAATGGCCGTAACTTTGGGGATAGACAGTATCACAGTCATTCGTTGAAAAAAGTTGTAATTCACTATGCACTGACAAGTGCGTTGTTACTGATATATAGGGTAATTGTAAATTTTGTAAACAAATCAATGTGTTTCAACTATCTTGAGACCTGACCAAGATTTATAAAAAACAGATAGTCGACTTCGCACAAGGGCACGTTTTTTTTTGCCTGGAAAGCTTTAAAATGTCATTTTGTGATCAGAAAATACTATTTTAGTCATTGCCGTAGAAGTTAGGGGGTAACGTGTCGGACTACCCCCCTTCCTCTACGTCACTGTGCATTACGAGTCATTCAAAAAAAAAACGTCGTCAAAGTTGGCCAAGCAAAAAAAAATACGTATTTCTATTCTTAATCTTAAGTATATGACTTTGTTGAATTGTCAAGGCTGTCACATTATGTGACAGTCACTTATTTTACAATTGTCAAAAGTGTGACAACAACCAAGAATAAATTCACTCTGTATTGTATCTACGTACAGGAATACTTATTCCCTCCGTATAAATTATTCTTCCTTTTTCGGTACAAAATATGTATGTACAATACGATGACGTATTGACTGGGTATTCATTGTTATGTTTTTTTATTATCGCATTAATAATACGGATTGACCTAATTACATATCCCAGTCCAGCTACTAAGGCCGGTAATTATTTCCTTCCTATGCAGTAAGTGAAAATAAACAGGAACAGCAGGGGGGCGGTGTGTGAAAAGAAACATAATAATACTGACAAAGGCGATAAGCGTAAAGTGGGCTGTGAGGTGAACATATGAAGGTCGACAGATATATATATTATTGTATTCACTGAGAAATAAAGCACAAAACTATAAAAAAAAAAACAGTGAAACTTAAAGTTGGCATACAGCGCCGCAACACATAGGCAACTCGGGGGACAAATGACGGGGGCGCCTCAATTCGTATTTCGTCCCCTTAGAGAAGAACTATTTTATGTCCAAAAATGTCGATTTTCGGTTTTTCCATTCTATGTATACTTTAGGGGCCACTTTATTTGCTGCAGAAGTATACCATGTCCACGCCAACGGAAACGCCCGAAAATTTACGATTTAAAAAATAAGCCCATGTGTTCGGACCGATTTCCTATACCTACGTATTTTTATTTTAGTGTTTATATTATATAGTATGTACAATAATAAAATATTATTAAAAAGGAAAAGCTTTGCTTTAATTAACTGAAGCAGAAAAGTCTATGTCCAAATAGAAATAAATATCAAAATTCTACCTTTGGATATGGGATATGTGGCAATCATCCAGGTTCTATGTCCACATTCTTTGAATAACGTGATATTTGCCAAATACTAATAGACTAGGGTAAAAGTAGACAAAAAATGTAATATATTTTGCTATTTTTGCAGGCAAAATAGTATTGAAATTTTTAAAAACTAAAAAAAACTCCTCCTGTAAAATTTGCTTTTTGTGAATAGTTCTGCTCTAAGGGGACGATTTATTTCAGTAGTCCCGTGATAGTTGGTGCCGTTGTATAACCTCCGCCTCATATAACACATGCAATATGTTGAATAGCGTGATATGATTTCATTATAAACTATGCCAAACGTGCGGAAAACTTCTTATATTAGCGTATTACATTTATGATGCGTACGCCTTTGTGACACAGGCGAGGGTTTTTTGCTTGTTGTTTACGCAGGTAGTTTTACCGCAGTATAGATCGGTGAAATATGTCATCAGCGCGCTTTCCTCTACAGGATCTGCCATTTAAAGCTCCCCAGGATCCGCCATTTAAAATTCCCGAGGCCCGTATTATCATTAATCTTGAAGTTAGAGCCTTGAACGACATATGAATCAGTACACAGGTAATTTTAAGGTAATTTAACACTCTTTAAACATACGTATAGAGTGGTCCATAAACGTTTTTTTGAAAAAAGTTGTAACAGAAATAAACATAACTTCCTTGAATATTATTTTCCTTCGTCCTGTGTATAAAAATTGTTACTATCATTTGAAAGACATTTTAATTAGCTTTCATTTGATGTATTACAGTCTATGCAAGAATTCTTTTATTTTCGAGGATGAAACAAAAATACTCTCTGTTATTTTATCACAAAATAAAAGCCTAATTTTCGTCATTTTAGTAGTGAGTATCAGGCTACTAAAACTAAAGATTTCATTGAAAATGATGGTAACCGTTATCACTAAAAAACAGGAAAGGCAATGTCGGTTTGTCTGTTAATGCTGTTTGTATATAAGTTGTTGAAAAAATATTAGTTTATTAACCATTACAGTCGTCGTTTTAAAGGATTCTTTAATACATTAAATAAAAGCTAATCAAAATGTCTTTCAGATGACAGTAACAGTTTTCATATACAGGGTGAGGGAAAAAATATTCAAGAAAGGTGTGTTTATTTCTGTCACCACTTCTATCCAAAAAACGTTTTGGACCACTCTACATATACGTATGTATGTTTAAAGAACTTAAAATTACCAAACCAAACAAAATAAAACTAATACTACCCATATAAAACTTCCTACACCTTTAGACCACAAAGCGTTTCTGCGCACATACTATGCCCTTAAAGCCCCACCTGCGTTGCTTACAAAATGGTTGAATATTTTTAGCTGGTAATATACATACATATATGCTATACTTCAATACTGGTAATACAGGCTATAAGTCAACACGGGCCGACCCTATAGAGCACAATGTGCATTTCATGTACAGGGTGAAGGAAAAAAACATCGAGGAAACTTATGTTTCCACTTCTTTCGAAAAAACTCTTTTGGACCATTCCCACATTTGGACCATGGACATCGGTATGGTCTTAAAGAACGTAAAATTACCTGTAAATTATTGTGTCGTCCAAGGTTCTGAAACTCTCCAGGCCTGTATTATCGTTAATTTTGAAGCTAGAACCTTGAGCGGCACTTCAATTTACAGGTAATTTTAAGTTCTTTAAGACCATACCAATGTCCATGGTCCAAATGTGGGAATGGTCCAAAAAAGTTTTTTCGAAAGAAGTGGTAGCGGAAACATAACTTTCCTCAATGTTTTTTTCCTTCACCCTGTACATGAAATGCACATTGTGCCCTATAGGGTCGGCCCGTGTTGACTTATAGCATGTATTACCAGTATTGAAGTATATATATATATATATATATATATATATGTATATTACCAGCTAAAAATATTCAACCATTTTGTAAGTTAGTTAGCAACGCAGGTGGGGCTTTAAGGGCATAGTATGTGCGCAGAAACGCTTTGTGGTCTAAAAGTGTAGGAAGTTTCATACGGGTAGTATTAGTTTAATTTTGTTTGGTTATATAATTTCGTTTCGACTTCAATTTCAGCTTTTTTTGAATTTTAATGTAAAAGTAGAGTCTAATAGGAAGTGATATTTGAGTGGTTGCTGGTTACAAGTTGAGAATCAAAATGGGTATTATTATTATTTTGTATGTATAAATAGACACAATGTTTTGTTTATTCCACATTGTTAAATATCTTAACGTCACCGATGTAAATGAATAAAACGGAAAATATCTCTTAAAAACACGGTTAATAACTTATTGTTATTCTTATCTGGCGCATTTATCATTTATCACATTTAAAAGTTGGAACCCAATCACAAGATGACAAATACGTAATATATAATTAGATGTATGTATGTAGTAGGTTTGGAATATCTTGTTTATATGAATAATTATTTTCGAAATGCATCTCGGCTTTTTTTGGGTATCTTGAAAATAGTATCATTACATAATGATCAAAAGTATTATAAATTATGTCGTACATGTTATTATTTTTAATTTCTCAAAAAGCACGTGACAAACCTTGGTTCTTTAAAAAAAAACAACCATAAGGAGTTCAAATATCTGTACGGGAGAAACATGTACAGAGGATTCCAAAATTATGACAGTATTAGTAGTCGGGTCAGATACTGAGGTATGCACATTTTTGTTGGTATACCTAAATACTTCTCTTCTATTCTAATTCTAAAAAATGTAAAAAACAATTCAAGCTTTTATAAAAAATTGTTCGTTTTGCCTAATTATAAAATTCATCGGGTTAATTAATTTTTTTACTGAAAAAGTACGCATTAAATGAAAAAAATTACAGAAGAAGAAACTTTTTTAGAAGTATAAATTCGTTTTTATGGGGCCCCAGGAAGCCCCACAATGAAAAATATGACGAATCACGGAATTTAAAAAATACCATCGTATTCTACGCAAAATTTTGAGTAAAATATGTCTCAAGCTATTTTTCAATTTAAGGCGTTTTTAAAGTAACAAATTGAAAAACTTTTAAGTGAGAAATACCATTATAAAAGTTTTCGATTTTTTTTACTCTAAAAATACGCATTAACTTGAAAACATGCAAGAGACCTTTAAAATTTTGAAATTCATCATATTTTTTGTTATAGGGCCCCATAAAAAACGAATTTTCTAAATCGGACATCAGATTCGTACGAATCAGATTCAGCGACCCTAAAAACCTGATAATATGGTTTTCATACATTTTTTTAAAGTACATTTCGAGCCTTCTAGCGATCATACCGTTGCTCATCCCATTCTGGGACAAAAGCCATCCGAAAGTAAAGTTTTTTTTAATTTTTTTTATTAGCGCTCATTTGCCTACAACAGTCGCAAAAATATTGTCTAAAAAGCTATAATTTTGCGACCGTTCGTGACAGGAGCGTAATGTGACTTGAGCTCTAAAATTTTAGGTATCAACTTTTCTTATCACCTATTACTTATATACAAAGTTTCAGAGAAATCTATTTTTTTTGTGGCGAAGTTAGCGTGGAATGTCCCATATGTACATATGTCTAATTACTTTTTAATAGGCACATAATTCATAAATCGGAATTGCTTGACTAATTTGTCTCCAAAATACATTTTCAGTAAAAATGAGGTTTTCTTAATAGCAACTAGTAGTAACTACTAATAACTACTAGTTAGTATATCTAGTAGTAAAAAAAAAACATACATAGGTGTCCAAATTATATATGTATATATGTATTACAAAAATTTTCCAAATAATGTTGTTCACTTTGTATGATACTTCGTCGTATTGTTTCGCCAAAACATGTGATCGTCACTTAGTATTACATTGTATACGATGCATTTAACCGCTATGCATATAACATTCGATATCTTCATTAGGGTACAGTAAGCGTAATTTGAGCTATAACGTTTTTTTTAAGCAGTTATTCAACTTTTGTGGCCTATCACAAAAGCGCTACCAGCACTGGTTATCTTATCACTGCAACGCACAGCGACACACGGTGTAGGTTCGTATTAGAACGGGTGGTTACCTCAAAATGTGTAATTTTGTGTACAGGGTAAAAGCTCAGCGAGACATACATACCTACTTTGCGGCCTTTTACTTTACATTTACGAAATAAATGTATATATACATACATATAAATATATATATTTACATTTAGTTCATAGTTTAGTTCGTAGTTTACATAAAAATTCAGTTTTTGAAACGTTTGTTGCGGTATTGTCACTAAAAAAGTGATCAATGGAATACTTTCTGGGTGGTAATCGTCTAATTTAGCGTGTTCTTTTTTCAAAACGTCATTACTCTTATTAAAGTCTTTGTATTTTTGTGTTTTACTTACCGTGTTGTTATTTAATTTTTTAACGGACATCCTTTGTATAAGACTCTGATAAAAAGAAATCCATTTTTGATGCTAAATTTAGATCTAATGACTTGACAGTCTTCGCACTTTACTTGTTTTGCAAAATTAAGAAACGAAGAATACATACGGGGGAAGATTTTTATGTCATCCATGTAGCAATGAAATAAAAGACAGTGCAATACAAAAATATTTTTCTATATACCTACGTTTTCAACATCTATACGTTTAACACCTATACCTACTTATTGCAACGTTTTTGCAATAACCAGGTTCTCTTAACGACGATCTCTTAAAAAATATTTTTTAACCCTTTAAATTAAATTGTCAATAGCGGCTTTCAGGTCATCATCGGAAGAAAATCTCCATCGTCGCGTATTTTTTTCAAATCAGGGAAAATATGGAAACCGCAGGGTGACGGGTCCAGATAGGGCTGGATCTTTTAACTCCTAGAAACCACTGGCACAATTTTGAGTATTTTTGCTTTGCAATTGGTGGTGATGGCAATTTTCTTTATTGCTTCTTATATTCTTGCCTCAAGAGGTCCACCAGATTGTCGGTTATCTTCAATAGATTCCCGACACTCAACGAAATTGTTTTGACTATAATTTTACTTGATTTAGTGAATAGCATTCTCACCATATACCGTAAGCATTCGTTCATGGATAATGTTCGATCCAATTCCCTCTTTAACGCTTCTAAAACGCTTATGTCTTCTAGTTTGAATTCACTCATGTTTCACTATTCAAAATTGCACCAAAAAAAAAAATATTTCGATTTCAATTCCACCTAATTAGAATATTTATAAAAGTTGACACTACTTGGCGTTTAATATTCTGATGGTGATGTTTTTTTTGAATAACTTGATATCTTCGTGCTTTTACACATTCCCATATTTCTAAATTTGGATGTTTTCTATAAAATTGCTGTGGTTTCTGCTCGGTTTGCTTCGTGGTTCGGAATATACGGCGTAGCCACAAGAGCGCCTTTTACGGACGAAATGAAAGTGTTGAGACACGCCTAAAATACAGGCAATAGACCGCTTGCGTTTGAAAATCAAGTCATTAAGCAGGTGGAATTCCCGATGTTGACGACACTCACGGGCCAATAAAAAAAAAGTAGATCTTAAAATATATTATAAATAAAACTTATAATATAAATCAATTTTTATGAAAAAAAAAGAGCAATAATATATATAACGCAACACTTGAGATCGACTCTGTATGACAATTGTGGATTGGAAAACAGAATCCTAGGTCTGGTTCTCCATTGCTTCAAAAGCAAACGTTTCTGTTAACTTTTCTACTTATTCAATTCCCCAGCTTGTATGTATATCAGAGAGACATAATACTCGTAATAACTCTCATCAAATGCTGTAGAAGATGAAAAGAGTTAGTAGGAGGATAAAAAAAACTGGATAGACCTGGGAGAACCTTGCCTGATCCTAGTTGAGAATTCCGTCTCTAGGAGAGTGTATATGTATCCTTCCCACTTCCCTCGTCAGTAGCCAGGTGGACGTTGTTGTCGAAGTTTGTACAGACTTGTACTGGCAACTTCTCGCATACCTTGTCACGCTCTTCTCGCGAAATTGTGAGGTCCGATCGCGTCTACCGTCTAAAGCGTCTCATGTTCAAATTCATAGTGAAAATCTGATCGGGCAAGAACTCCAACTCACACCTTTAGCTTCCGAAATATCACCAAATCTGTACCGTCGATGTTCGTTGATTTTTTGTTAAATTATTTCAACATTTTGGACGAAGGGCGTCCAGAATGTAGATGATTTTCAATACTTCCTCTCTTTGGAAACGCACAAACCGTTTAAAAACTTGGGTACGACTCGGTGATTCTTCCTGAAAGGCCGTTTGAAGCATTGTGTGTGCTTCTGCGGCTGTCTGCGGACGGTTAAAGTGTAAAATCTCGTCATTTTATGTTATTTTTATCGAAGAAAGGAGACACGTTTTAGATTTTAGCTGTCACCCGGATGGTGAGAGGCGAGGGGACTTTTTAAAAAAAGCACGTTTATACGGAAATATTTTATACTTGTGACGAGGTTGACTGCTTATACCTCTAAAAAAATTATTTATTTTAGTCAATTTGGAGGTTATGTCTTAATACTCAGCATATGAAAAAATTGCGATGTCCGTGACGTTTTCAGCACACCAACAAACATATGGCATGGAATCTGACATTTCTACTACAAAACTTTTTTTATTTTGTTCGTTTAATCTTTTAATTTATGTAATGTCACATTTTGGTCATATTTTTTACCTGTTTTTTTTGGAGGTTATGTGAAAATCTATCCCCGAATTGTTACTTTTGATCACATATTCAGATTAGACGCTCCAAAATGTATATACGCATGCTCGCCAGCTTAAACTTCTAATTTACTTGATAAACGTATTTATGTTTTTCAATTTTTCAAGATGTTTTTTGAGGTTATGTCTTAATGCACGACCTATGGAACAATTCTGATCTCAAAATCGTATTCAGTATACAAAAAAACATATCTGTAGCTGAGAGGTAAACAATCCTATGTCCATAAAAGAAAATTTCAGTAATGAGCAAAACAAGTGGAAACGCTAATGGATTTTAAAATTTGAGATAAATGGAGATACTACATTTTCTAACCTAAAAGTATTGGCAATCAATACGTGACTTAGAATTTTTGCCACAATAACAAAATAAATGACTGTAGTTTAAAGATGATCTTAACTCCGTACTGGCAAAAGTTGGAGTTACGACTGTTTACCTCTCAGCTACAGATATGGAATGGTATAATGCCTTTCTGCTACAAAACTTTTTGTTTTTTTTATGCTGCTTTACTTTTACATGCTTTTGAGGTTATATTTCCTTGATTTACGCAAAATCCAGACGTGATAGAGGAAGGCGGACACGGACTCTTTTTCAGCGACGAAAAATACGTATAAGACACCTAACCTTATTTGCGTAAAAACAAAAACAAAAATTGTGGTCCTGTGTTATTAAGCTGACAGATTATGAGCTGTATTAGTCTTAAATTTAAATAGAGAGCGATGCATTTCTGTAATTTTGATAAACTAAAGCTATCCTAATCCCTTCCAAAACCCTATTGTTTGAAATGACAATTGTTTTTTTTACCGTTCATTCGATTGTTATTATTATTATTATTTGTTTCTATTGGCCATTCATTCTCGATGAAGAGAAAGCTGGCGTTGCCGTCCCCACCGACACAGGACGAATACCGCCTCCCCATCGTTATTATCGTCATCGTCAACATCATCGCCGCCGATTAGATTGTTACAGCAAGCGCCTATGCTACGCTCCGGTCAGATTAGGAAATTGCCGCGCAGTGCGCATGTTGTACTCCGCTTTATTAAGGCTAGGAATTATTAAGGAAATCATAAACAATCATAAGCGTACCGCGTGTGAAAAAGTTCAGTGTCGTCGCGCGTCGCCGGTGCTAAATAAACGATCTGTCATGTGATTTTCGGGGTGGCGTGCCATTGGAAAATGTTACAGACATGCTGGAGTTCGACACCAGACTGCCGGATAATCTCAGGCTAGAGCTAGAGGTAGTGTCGTTTCGTTTTGGGGCTGTCTTTTTGGTCTTTTCTGGGCCCTTCTCTGTAACAATATGTTTTCTGTAATTCGATACGGAGGAGTATAATTTTATTACTGTCTATTAGGGTGTCCGTTATTTACCAATTTGTTTTTTTTTCGCAGCGCCCCCTAAATTTTTAGTTTATGGCCTAAAAAAATTATCAGACCCATATAAGACCTTAATATTCATATTAAACCATGCCACAAAGACGATACATTTCCCATTTAAATTACATGGGGTTTCGGCACGTTTTACATTTAATTTTTTTTCTCCTAAGCAAGTTAATATACAGCGATGAGAGATAGATATTGAGAGACGAAATTGAACGCTTTACAAAAAAAGATCTCTTATGATTTTTCGATAAATTTACTTGTTCAAAAGTTATTCAAGGTTAAAGTTGAACTTATAGTAATTTTTTAGATTTTTTTACTTTGCCCGGAAATTATCATTATTTTTATGAAAATGAATTGTTTATTTGAAAAAATATGTGATTTTCATTGTATTATTGAAAAAGTAAAGATTATTGAAAAGAGATAAGTAAAAATTATTGACAAGAGATTCCGATAAATTTAAAATTTTGTATTACATTGCACGAATCTGGTACTAGTTTTACTCAATTCTAGTACGATTACTAGTAGTATTTGAGTTCTGAAGCAGCGACTTTATCTTTTTTCGATGAAAATATATCCTGACGTAAAGCGAAATATAGTGGAGGCTTTGAGATCAAATGATGAGGATTAGTTTGACTTTCCTAAACGCTTTATTTTCAATTCAGATGATTTTAAATGGTTTCTTAACGAAAATGTTGATGGTTTTATTAATTCTAACTCTGTTACATTTTTTGAAAGATTTGGTGATGATACAAACTTTCTTTATTTAGATGATAGTACATGGTCAGATAATCCAGATTATTTGAAAGCGTTAAAAATTGTTAAACACCTACGAGTGGTCAATGATACTGCAGAGAGAGTTGTCAAATTGACAGCAGAATATATTAATACTCTAGCTAAGCACGAAGATCAAAAACAATATGTCATTCAAATTGTGAGTATACATAATAATTTACTTTTATATAAATAATGATAATTTTACATGGGTCTGACAATTTTTTTAGGCCATAAACTAAAAATTTAGGGGGCGCTGCGAAAAAAAAAACAAGTTGGTAAATAACGGACACCCTACTGTCTATACTTAACATTGCCATATGTATATGTTGTACATTTCACATGTGTCTCTATACTATTAGTACCAATTACATTTATAAACAATGGGCCTATGCCAATATCGGAGAGAACTATGGATACTAAAATTATAAATACTTAAATTGGCCATGACCGCCACAGAACAATCAAATGATTTTAAAATGCCACACTTTTATATTAAATTGACATTTCTAAATAAATTATCTTTGACTGTTTTCCAATATGTGAATATTGGAAGCTAAGAAAATCTCATCAGAGGCGATTGAAAAAAAATATTTGAAAATAAAATGAAAACTACTGAACGTGCTGAATACATATCCATTGCAAAAATAGAAGGTTCCTATTAAAACAATATTTTTCTATCAGTTTTTTTTGAGTAGTCAGTATAAAAAATAACCTAAAGTGAGACTGTTAGATGCTGATACAAAGTAAATACAAAAAAATCCATGAACTTACAGAAACACGTTGCAAAATGAAATATCGGTAATTTTCTAGGGTTGTATTTTCTAGGTAACAAGTGTATAAGTAATAGTATAGGTAATAATGATTCTAGAGTATTATTTTTGCGTAACAATTATAAATATTTAGAAAACTAGTGAATACAGATGGTTTGAAAATAGGTAAAGGATTATTATACACGAAATCTCTTTAGAATTCGCCGTGGAATCAAAAAATGCAATAATATTCTATGGCGAAATGAATTAAAATATATTCGACATTACGGAATTTGAAATCATATCATATTTTAGAGTGATTATTAGGGTCAAATGTTTGCCGTCTCGCGTGTTAAACTGCGTTAGAATATCCTGCACTCCTGCACCAGGACGGCGTACCACTGCGCATACGAGGGCCCTGGCGCCTTGGCAGGATCAGTCAGTGGCGTACGTATGCAAAGACAAGAAATACACGCGTATATAATTTACAAGGCGCTTAAAAATTACGGTTAATATTTTCATTATCATAGTTTTATAGTGCCGAGCCCTGCGTTGTAGCACACATTTCCGAACTCTAGTGATTATTAGACATAAACAGAAGGCTATAAATAAAAAAAAAAACTTCCAAGAAATGTCTGCCTCACCAGAAGGTCTTGGAAGCGGCTTGGAAAATACATATTTGTCAAATATTTTTTAAACGCTGTAGTGTAAAAATTAGTAGATATACATATAATACAATACATTGTTTAATACAAGACAAGGTATTCTGTTGAAAGTAATTATCTGGTTTTCGTCGTTATTTAATCGAATAAAGATTGTGTAGTTGGCGTCATAACGAAGGATATAACTCAACTTTCGGTAATACTCTGATGATGTCCAAAACATTGAATTTTACTTTAATTAATTTTTTTTTGAAAATTTCAAATATCTCAAAAAATGGTTGAGTTATGGGGTGAGAATTATATCCCGGGCACATTGTACCTACATGTCGCGAAATATATGAAAGAGCTTTTCAAGCTAGTACTTTTCAGCCATCAGATAGTAGTTATTCTTTAGTTTTATTTCCACATATATTTAGTGAAGTTAAAAAAATAATGTATTGCGTAAATAGGCATAAAATTTTCTGAAACTTTGTTTGCTCGATAACTTTTTTATCTCTCTGTTGATCTTTCTGTATGTTAATCTAATTCCTCGATATGAAATACCAATCTTGTTTAGATTTTGAGCTCAAAAAGTTGGAACAGAGAATTTTTTTTTAAAAGTTAGTGGCTTATTCTTCCAAAAAAATTTATCTTCTTATAAATTAAACATATTCTGTAATACAAATAGATAAATCAAATTATATTATAAATAATATTAAAATGCTATTTATACACTATATGTATATATTTTAAATTTAGGACTGCCTATACTAACTTTCGTTACTTTCACTTTAAGAACGTTTGATGTTCATTTGCTATTTAAATAATTGAACTTTAAACGCGTAATTCGTTAATTAGTTTACCACAGCGAAAAATTATTTAATAAACATAAAAAAATTAATAACAAGCAAAAATAAGAATGTTATATGTACACGGTGATTGTTTAAATTGACCAGTGCATTTTGTTCGTAAACTGCTAAAGGAAATTGGATGTTTTAAGTATTTGGTATTTGGAAAATAATCTCCAAATCATAAGAGTTTTCCAACGAAAAAAAAATCGTCGTGCAATTTTCTTTCTTTTATATACGCCAAGTTCTAGCCTTAGTTGATAGACTTAAACTTAAAACCGTTGATGGATAAAATGGGGTGGTCAAGATGAAACAATCACCATGTATATATGTACATATGTGTCTATAATAATGTTCAACTCTGAGCATTATGAAATGAATATTCGTCCTTTTATTTTAATCGGTATTTAAATAATTATGCATTTATTATTTTTGTTACGTCTTTAAATGTTTATAAACGACAACGAGAAATCGATAAACGTTGTCGGGCTAACTTCTAGGAGCAACGGTGACCTTTGTATTGTAAATTGTAATTATTTAATTAAGAGCATTTTACTTTTGTTTGCAGCACTACCACCAAAATTAAACTTGCGGTGTCCATTTTCTGATTGTCTCAGTGAAAAAGAAATCATTACTTGCACTTTTGTATAAACATTATATTAAACTGCGATGTAAATACATACATTATCTGGAATTATCTTCATTATCAAGACAACCGATCGAATTATTACATGACGTCATGGTGCTTTAGAATCATCGAAGTAAAATAACAATGAAAAAGTGAGGTATCACGTCGGCTTTAAATGATTTTTCTAGGAACAATCCGAACTTTGTTTCTAATATAAAATTTGGTGATTATCTACATACATATGTATGTATACCAGAAATATGTACAGATACTCACAAAAGTATTCGGCCACCCTAGATATTCCTAATAAATTGACATACAAGAGATTGTTATCACTGACTGGCAAACAAGAGAAATTAACAATGATATATGAACATTATGCTTTATTATACCACATAAAAAAAGTAATCAAAACAGACACAATTTAAAAACTGCCGACAAAACACGATAATGTCCAATTTATATGACACAAAAGTATTCGGCCACCAAAAGAAAAATAAAATAGGAAAGGTACAAACAATTTAAAACGGCACATCTAATATCTTGTCGGGTATCCTTTAGAATTCAGAATAGCTTTCAGCCTATTTGGCATTGAATGCACCAGTTTACGGGTCACTTCCGGGGTCACATTGCTCCATTCTGTTGAGAGATGATTTTTTAACTCTTTTTTTATTGGTAATTCGTTTATTTTGCAGAGATCGTTTTAGATGTGACCATAGTGCCCATAGTACTGGGCGACTGCGGCGGTGTTTTCAATTATCGGTACATGATATAGCAGCCATTCCCGCGTTTTACGGGCACAGTGCTTGGAAGATGAAATGTAATTATCTTGTTGAAAGATGTAATGATCGCCCAATCCCAATTTTTCGTCGCTGGCCTGTAAATGATGCTTCAATATATTAATATAACAATATTGGTTCAATATTCCTTCAATAAAATGAAGGTTACCCACTCCCGCAGCCGCCATACAATACAGCCCCACACCATGAGCTAGCTATCCACCGCCGTGTTTTACGGTAGGTTTTAAGTTTTCCTTATTTAACGATGTACCAGGTTTTCTCCATACAATTTGTCGTCTGGACGAATCAAATATCTCAAATTTACATTCGTCGCTAAAGATAACCTGATCCCAGAAAGTTTCAGGCTCATTCACGTACTGGTCAGCAAAAGTGAGTCTTTTTTGTCTGTTGACCTTATTAATCCAGGGTTTCCTACGGGCAACTCGGCCGTGGTAGCGCTTTTTTCTTAAGGTTCGACGCACTGTCTCAGTACTAATATTCTTTCCAGTACTCTCCCGAATCTCAGCACATATTGTTCTGCATTGTTCTATGGCACTAGTACTTGGATTTTCTTTTATTTGTTAGAGAATTTGCCTTTCATATCTTTGAGTTAATATTTTGGGTCGCCGTGATCGTGCTGTATTTACTACCGTTTTATCGATTTCATATTTTTTTATTACACTTTGTACAGTACTTCGTGGTATGCCTGTGTCTCTGCTAATTTTACGCTGTGCAATATCTTTTTTTGCTAAGGAGATAAGATGCTGTCTCTCTGGTACGGTGATTTCGCGTACTTTTTACATTTTATTTGCGTGACAAGGGTACACTGTCACGTAATAGAGGCACGCAGTCTATACCCGTTAATATGTAACCATTCACACACTAATACTATGGTCAAGAACCCTACTATCTCTACTTGCATTACCTACTACAGCTTTGCATAATTAACTGGCCGAATACTTTTGTGTGTCCGTTTTCATATGTCAAACGCGTTGGTCGGGTAATCCCAGCGAATATTTTATTCTGCGTTGTAATTATCCTTTAATCAAGGAGTAATGGAGGAACGTATTTAGGCATATTATGCAGTCTCGCTTAATTGTGAATTTGTGTTCTGTACATTCGTTCTTAGAAATAGAAGGGTGGCTGAATACTTTTGTGAGTATCTGTATGTAAATCATTTCAATTGAAAGCCAAAAGTTGACGACTTGAACCAACATTTTTTTTAGATGCATCGTTTTTAGCCGGATCTTGTATTGTATTCGAGGTGCGCCCTCGTTGTAGCCTCGGTCGCTATCATCGTTGCTTTTAGCGTAGTACCGGATGTCGTCAAAACGCACGAACAAAGCAGATCATGGTGTTTAGAAAGTGAATAATTATTTATGTCTTTACTTCCCCGTGCGTTACCCACAATTAATTTTAGAGATATCCTTTGTTATTTACTTTTGTTTTTGTTATGCGATTGGTTCCGATGACTCTCTCTAAAACCACCGACCGTTATGGGTTCGCATGCTTACGATACAATATTTATAATACGTACATACATATTTCGTGCGTTCAAACAAAAAAAAACGAATTCAGACGGTCACGGTAATGAGAACGTAGCGCGTAATTTAATTGTTACTTTGTTGCGTATTATATGTAATATACATACATAATTATGAAATGATTAACAGATTATACTCCAACTTAATTACATACCTTCCAAACTCAATGTTGTAAAGGTTCAAATACTAGAGAATCTTTGTTAATATTTCTACAAATTGAGAAAACAGGCAAGGTTTCATCAAAACTTTATTATTTATAATAACAATTTAAAACATTTGCTGAATGTCAACCACAAATCTGGCATCTTTTTCCGGTCGAATTGAAAACACTGTGTAAGATATGAAGATGATCATTTATTTCATTATTTTTTTATGTAATCCTAGCTTGGAGATGCGCTAAATCAGGAATATTGTTTTAAAAAATCGTGTTTTAAGATGAGGCCAAAGGAAAAATGATAAGGTCAAAAAGAAGTCGCATGGAGTAATATTGGATGATTCTGGAGGAAGTTCATGGTCGATGTTTAAACTAAAGTTGGTTAAAAAAAAAGGTGTTAAAATTTCCCTCCTTTGTCGAGTGAGAAATATTCAAAAAATTGACCAAAAATTCTTTTTCTATAGATTTTCTGTAGATGTAAAGAGGCTTCGACAAAAAATTGTCGGGCTTCAAATGAATTTATTAGAGTTTTTCATTAATATTGTTTAAATATCACTCGCAAAATGTCGCCCCACGTGGCCTATAAACTTCTAGAAGTTCTTGGTGACAAATAAGTGGTATGGGAAGCAGTGCAGGTCTTTTTTAAAACAGTATCGCAAGTACCAATAAGTACTTCGGTTAATTTCGAAACAACACAAACAGAAATTCTAGGAGCATTTTCCACAATTTGTTGGATATTTTCTACTAACTTGGGAGTACGTTTTCTTGCTCGACCACCTTGATTTCTTCCTACACTTTCTCGAAAAACAATCACACAACGGCGCACTGCAGACTGGAGAGTATTTTAATCGAAAACTATATCGTGGAATTAATTGCGAAACTCTTCTAAGCAATCTTTGTTGTCTGTTAAGCAAGTTGTAGATAAAGGAGCCGCAACAAGAAACGAGATCCCTTCAAATTTCCATAAACCACTTAACGTTTTTTTTTTGAACGCACGATACAAGTAGTTCCGAAGAAAACACAGCTGTCGTGGGACTCTGTTTTATCTTATGCATATTTCGCACTTTTAAAATTTTCTCCCGACTAATTTTTGAGTTATGACGTCATTGACATGTTTTTTAAATTATAACCCTTCCTTTTCGAGTAAAAAATGCAAAGAACATTTTTTTCCGACTACATATAACCATATGATATTTGTTTTGTCTAAACTAAACCGTTGTAATACTAGTGACCAGAAAATAAAGTAATTCAATTTGCAAATATCCTTCGTGAAATCAAGAAAAAAGATAATTTCTCGACGTCTGATTTACATCCAGTTTACAATGTATTAACTTTATGATCATATTTTCCTAAATATATGGCGTACCTACATACAATAATTATCGTTATCACGTACCTAATTGCATAATATAAATTGTTTAATTCAGAAATGGTAGGTTGAACGTATTTACATTAATAGCATTTTTATTACATTCCGTTTTGCTTTCTTACCCATCAATTCTACACCTGTATATCACATAAACCTTGTTCAAAATTAACGCACCACTATAAATTTACCGAAATTTTGTTGCTACTTTTTTCGTAACAGGAGTCGGATGTCAATGATTTTTTTCTTTGCATTGCAGGTTTGTTTCTTGACAATGTCACTATACTTCTTGTTTGTATAAAACTTAATTTTCGGTTATACCGGGGTCATAAAAATATTGTGTTTTTTTCTTAAATTTGTAACATCCTGTGGGGTATACCAGTAACTCTAACATATCGCAATTAAAATCAAATGTAGCCCCCATCTTTTCCTTAACATTTTGTTTTTTTATTCACTTTATTATCTCTATTATTAAAGGAGATACCTGCCTTTTAGCTCAATGTGTTTTTATTCATCTTGCTATCGCATACAGTCGTGTTTAAATCAAGTTACCTTATTATTATTATTGACCGATTTACTGCAATATTATAACAAATCGTAGATGGCTTATGTGTGATGGATTAAAGCTTGACAGTTTCAAACCTTTTCTGGTAATGAAAAGTCAGAAGTCTTTGTCATTATCGAAAGATAAGTTAAGTTAAAACCCTTAAAATTTAGAAACATGAATCGACCACGTAATTTAACGAATGATGAGTGTAAGAGCATTAACTTTAGTAGAAGAAGGACGAAGTATGTTATGTGCCAATCTGTTAGATGTTAACCATTCCACAATTAGTCGTATGATTAGAAGATACAGGGAAACAGGATTGTACTCTAGAAGACAAGGGCAGGAAGAAAGAAATTGACGAGTCCAAGGATGAGCGTTTTCTCCGTCAAATTGTTTTGAGGAACAGAAAAAGCACAAGTAAGGAGGTTAGCAATGAACTTCAAAAATGTAAGAAATGTTATGATTTCCGCTCTGACTGCCAGAAGACGTTTAAAGGAAGCAGTATTAGCTAGTAGGAGGCCTGCAGTTAGACCACTACTTACAGCAGCACATAGAGTAGCCCGATTAAGATTTGCTAGAAATCATGCAAATTGGACTGTCGACGACTGGAAACAAGTTTTGTTTTCCGATGAGACCAGGGTAAACTTGAAATCTTCAGATGATCGTGAAAGGGTATGGCGAAGACCTGGAGAAAGATTTGCTTCTGTAACATTGTGTCGAAGGAACCATTTGGTGGTGGGTCTAAAATGTTTTGGGGAGGTATTTGCTATAATGCCCGTACAGAGTTAGTACCAATTCGTCCAAGGTCAATGAATGCTCAATTTTACTTGGAAAAATATTGTTCAAGATCACGTAATGTCTTTCGCGCCGTTTATAGGGGATCGGTTTATTTTCGTGCAAGACAATGCTCGCCCTCATGTCGCACGGCCAGTTTTGGAATACTTAAATCAGGTCAATAGTCAGGTGATCGACCTGGCCACCGCGGAGCCTGGACATGAATCCTATAGAGCATTTTTGGGACGCTCTAAAAAATTGTTAGGCGTATATACCCGCACCGCAGAACCTTCAAGACCTGAAAACTTGTTCTTTTGGAATGGGAAAACATTCCTCAGGAAAGGATTCAGCAGCTAATAAGAAGTTTACCACGACGAATGCAGGCAGTTATCCGATCCAGCTGTTACACGTTATTAGGTTTCTAAAAACTTGATGTTTTGTTTGTATTCATTAAAATGAATAAACTTGTTTCATTTAAATTTACATTATTAATCATGCATAAAATTGAAAAGGCGGCGTATCTCCTTTAATAATAGAGATAATAAAGTGAATAAAAAAAACAAAATGTTAATAAAGATGGGGCTATAATTTGATTTTAATTGCGATATGTTAGAGTTACTGGTATACCCCACAGGATGTTACAAATTTACGAAAAAAAAACACACTATTTTTATGACGCCCGGTATAAACCGAAAAATTAACGTTTTATCAAAAACAAGAAGTATAGTGACATTGTCAAGAAACAAACCTACAATGCAAAAAAAATCATTGACATCGGACTACCGGTTACGAAAAAAGTAGCAACAAAATTTCGGTAAATTTATAATGGTGCGTTAATTTTGAACAGGAGTTTATATCAATAATAAATTGCTTCAATCAGTAATTTGCTTTCAAAGCATTCGCAGCCCCATTATTTCAGTACCCACTAGACGGTTGGTAGGAACCGAAATTGCTAGCGATTATAAGACGAATAATCTAATAATAGAGTAAATTAAAGGTACATTGTTGAACCAAAATATCTCTATAACTAATATGACTAAAGCAAGATTTACTTACTATTAAATAATATGAGTTTGCATATCTTATAATTTAACTTCCCATATGTCGAAGTAAATATCAAAGTATAGTGCCATACACTGAATTATCCGAGGAATTATCTAAACAAATACATACATATGTATGTCGGGGAAAGAGCCTGTTAGGATCAGAGCCTGTTAAGAAGACAGCCCTAAAATGTACAAACAATGGAATTATTTTGCAACAATTTTTATATTACCGTGAAGTATAAAGTGTTTAATTTTTATTTCTAGCCATAAAAATGAACAAAATCAGCAAAAATATGATAAGAAAAAAGAAAAGAAAAATTGCGTTCTGTCCTTCATTACCCGCCTATGAGGGGGTAATGAGAGTCGGTCCTAAATTTTAAGCAAAACATAAACTAGAATAAAATCAAACAATATTCTTTTGACTACAAGTAAGAGTCACATATATAGAGACATCCAAAAAAAACGTCATCAAATCTCGCTATGAACGAGAGAGATGGAAATAGCGGATCTTTTATTTCATATTGTATTCAGAAAAATAAAAAAAAACTTCGCGTCAAGAAATGCGTCAGGAAGTTCCTTAAACGCTTTATCAAACCCGCCTCATATTTTGTCAATGAACCGTGTATGTACATGTGTATACAAGGATTTACTTATTATAGTGTACATATCATCAATTTCTTTTATCAAGTGGGTAAATATGGCAATACAAGTTTATGTATTCAAGCATATTCTTTTGACTATCAAAAATATGTCGTATGGAAATTTTATGACTTAATATGCTTAGCCATACGTTAAATTATACGAATTTAGCATTATAAAAATTACCCATAAATATTAGCATGCACGTTAGAATGTAGAAAGTACATTTTAACATTTCTTTCCAGAAGAGGTAACATTTCTTTTTAGGAATGTTAAAGCAACGTTTACCTTTGAAACTACGGAAAAAAAACATACGGGTACTAAAATTAAGGTGGCAGAAATCTTAAGGGATTTACTACCCAGCAATTTTTTCCCTGATTTTCAATATTTTTTTCTGATGTATAAACTATCTAAGAATGATATTCAAAAATAATTTGGGGGGGGGGGGGCTATTAAAAAAAAATTACAGCTTATTTTCCGAACACATTCACACTACAGTTTTATTGGTAGTTTCCGTCAGTACAAATGAGTTATACTTTCTCAAAATATATATAGATGGCGTTATTCAATCATAGAGAAGCTAATAGGACGCTACAATAGCCGTATTATTTATATGATTAACTATATTTTCAAGCTTTGAACGCGTTTTTCTCGAAACTGTGTTTTTCAAATTGGCGTACAACGTAGCTAGCTGTTTTTATTCGATAGACTTGGAAATTTTAATTGTAGCTTCTTATATATGTAGATTATATTATCTATCGAAGTACACAATATTTTTGCGATTGGTAAATAATTAGATTTGCAATAAACAATTTAAGATCGATTTTTTCGATCGAAAAATGAAAAATAAAATTAAAATTGATCGTTTTACATCGATCGATGATCGTACACACAACAAAAATCGTTTTTGTTTTGTGTACGTTTTGTTTGTAAGTTTTGTACGGAGACTGCTACAGTGTACGCCGATTTCCTCCTCCAGAAAAAAATTATTTCATGTTACCTGGACCTACGACGCCATTTTTTAACTTATAATATATTATAAATATAAAATACCTTTGTATACCTACACTAATATCCATAGAATCAACTGCCAAAATTTTATTTTGATCTACATAGGTATCAAAAAAAAAATTCCCAAAAAAAGCTTCATTTTTCAGTGCGAGTATAACCCCTTAAAGGTAGTTTACCCTAGACTCTCGAACTGGCTACTAATTATTACATTAAATTAAAGGGTTCCGTTTGGATTTTTTAATTACTACGTAATAATTACCTATATTACGTCCTAATACCTAACAGCTAATTACGTCTATCAGTACTATAGTTATTTTTGAAAAGGGAAAGGGTCTCAAGATAGGGGTCCAAATACTCAAAATCTCCTGTTACTATTACTTTCATGTACCATTAAATAATGTGGTATCTATCCAATGATATTTTATAACAAAAAGTTAAAGCCTACACAACGGCACCCCTCAAATATTATGGTTTAACACCTAATACTAATTGGATATGTTAGAATATTGACAAAAAATCAACTTCGTAATATAATTTACTGGTACCTGCCATGCTAGATTTAATTATAACACCTTCTAGAGATTAAATAACCGTCTAAACCGATTAAATAAAAGTCTAAAATGTTTCCGTTTTAGAAACTACTTACATTAAAACAATTACTGCTTACATTAAAATTATGTAACACTATTTCTAGGCCTTTTCGGGTTTATAGATTTATTTTCGGTCGCACATAGTTGGAGCGTTAAAAGAGCTAGTCGATTTCCGAATTAGGAAGACGTCGGAACTATAAATTTTCTTCCAAACGGTAAATCACGCTCGTAACGTTTCATTAGCTTAATTTTCCTCTGACAGTTCGGCTAACTAATTTACGACACGCTTTGTAAATAGGATTTTCGGCGGCTCCTTTGTTGCAGCCTATTTCAGATCTACGGTACCCAACTATTACTTTCTCGCCTGCGCATTTTACAGTAACAATTAGGTACAGGGTGATCGATTTATAATAGGAAGAGAGTTCTTCTCAGAAACCGCTGAGATAATTTTTCTTTGAAAAGTAAATTTACTCACCTTCATTCAAAATTAAGGCAAGAATGAAAAATATGTCTTAACGACGCTAAGCGTCGCGACACCTCAAACAATTATTTTTCAGCATCATACATTTTTTTACCTCACTATTATAATTATGAGTTATTTTTCCATTTAACATTTTTTGGTGTCTTCAGTACTATTTAAAAAGTTACGGTCGATTTATTATTGAGTGCCCTATCTGTTTTTCTCGCAAACTGCTAGCTAAACGAATATAATTTCTGTAAAGAGTACGAGGTGGTAAATTAACTAATGCGCCTGGTCCCAAAAAACCTTTCGCAGGAACAAAAGGACGTCAGGAGAGAAAGGTGCCTTGAGTTTTTGGAATCGATTGAAAATGATCCCCATTGTATGGAACGTGTTATTACTGGTGATGAGACTTGAGTGTTTGAGAGCGACCCGGAAACCAAGCGCCAAAGCATGGAATGGCACACTTCAAACTCTCCAAGACCCAAAAAAGCAAGAATGAGCAAATTGAAGATCAAATGCATGCTGATTTGCTTTTTTGATAGCCAGGGAATTGTCCACAGAGTTTGTGCCTGCAGGCCAAACAGTAAATCAACACTTTTACAGAGACGTTATTAAAAGTGACTATTTTTCTTCCCGAGATTGAAAAATCACCTTAAGAGACTTCATTTTAGGACCACAGAAAACATTCAAACGGCTGTAACCGACCAGCTGAAGGCTATTCAGTATACATATGAGTTCCAGCACTGCTATGAGGAATAGAAGAACCGACTTCAGCTATGTGTGGCTATCCAAGGAAGAGGAGGAGACAATACTGAATTGTAATTCTATTCGAAAGAAAAAATTTAAAAAAATCGGTCTCATTACTTAATTTAGACACCTCGTATATCAATTTACTTGCCATTCCTAAAGCCAGAAGCTTCTGATTTAAGACAGAAATAAAAAATATAATTTAACAATGCCAAGAATAGCGATGCCTCCATCTTTTTTTCGCAAAAACTTGTTGATGACCTTTATTGCCCAAAAAGTCGGTAATTTTGTTATCCTCCATAGAAAAGTGGAGTGAAATTATATAGTTATTGTTTCTATTCATCAAAGGGTTACTACTTTGTGACAGGTCTTTCCTGTTTGTCCGCTCAGCTACAACAATGTTCCAGTCTCCTCTGGAGTTTTATAAATAAACATGTTGAATGGTATTTTGATGGTTGTTGGTACTTGTAGGTATTACGTCTTGAATCATGCATTCCCAATATCCTGTGATGTTTAGTGTCATCTACCATTTTACTGCGCTTCATGGTACATGCTCCTTTGGCATATTTTGATCACATTGATGTGAAAATTTGTGTTCCTGGCCACGTTGCAACATGTGGATCAGGTTTAGTCTAGGTGGATTTCCATTGGAGTAGCCAATGTTGTGGTGACTGCGTCAGTTATAGGGCGGCATGGTTTCCGTAATCCAGAGGTTGGATTGGAAGTGTGTTGTAGATATCACCACGGTATAGATCCAAAAGTTAGCCTTGGTATATCAGGACAAAAAAAATTCGGACGAATTTTGCGTAAAATTCATGTAAATATGGATGACTGCGTCAGTTATAACAAGGCATGTAGCTTCAGTATATCAGGAGAAAAAGAAATTCGAACAAATTTCATGTAAATATATGTAAATAAACTTATCAAAAACTTTATGTTATCAAAATTTTTAGATATCAGTTTATCTATTCGTTTCGAAGCACCCACTCACATGAATATTAAAAATTATCACAAACAAATGGATGTATTTACATCTATTTTTATCACACGCTTAAACATTTAAAAATATTGTTCGCGTACTTCTAGCCGATTATTTACACGACCGCCTTTTTATTACTTAATCGTTGTTAAAGATAATTATTGCATAAATTCCACCCGTAATTGTGGCAAACTGTTACCTTTCCTGACGTATGTGTTACGGAATACACGTACGACTTGTTCAAATAAAAACGTGTTAATTGTAACAACAGGTGACACCTCGGTGATAAACCATCAAAAGGGTAATTATTATATAAACCAGCTGGTCGTTATCGTGGATGATAATTTTTCATGTACCCAGTGCCCGACTTCTGTGCCCATGCATTCTGGCGTCTTGTCCTATTTCAGACGTGAATTAATAACTCATTAATTACGCTTAATTATAACAACCCATTAAAGTTTGTGTTGCAGCAGTCGTCCGTATTTTTGTAGAATTAGTATCGTAATAAAACGGAAAAATTAACGATTAATCTATAATTAAGTTATACGAAGCAGCACATGTTATGGATTTTTTATAAGTGGCATCTACATAGGTACACTACCGTTGTAATTACACGTTGCGTGAAACTATCAATCTGGCAAAATATAGTAAAAATAAATATATTACATAATTAATAATATCATATAACATAAACAATGTTAAATATGTAATATGACGATTGCCAAATAGGTGTTAAATATAGTTACTTTAAAATATTATGTAGTTAAAAAAAAATAATAGAGCCATACGAGGTGTAAATTAAATAATGAGACTAAAATAATGAGAGTTTTTTTTTTAAATGTTTTTATTCGAATAGGATTACAATTCAGTATTGTCTCTTTCAAAATAACTTCCTTGGGAAGCCACACAGCGCAGGAGACGGTTCTTCCATTCCTCATAGCAGTGCTGGAACTCATATAGTGGAATAGCCTTCAGCTGGTCGGTTACAGTCGTTTGAATGTTTTCTATGGTCCCAAAATGACGTCCCTTGAGGTGATTTTTCAATCTCGGGAAGAGAAAAAAGTCACAAGGACTCAAGTCAGGCGGTGTTTTCACTGGGTAAAAACTCGTTTACTGAAATGGCTGTGTGACAAGGCACATTGTCGTGATGAACATCCAGTTGTTCTTGATGTTTGGTCTCACACGCATGACCCTTTTTCGAAGTTTTTCAAGAACGTCTCTGTAAAAGTGGTGATTTACTGTTTGGCCTGGAGACACTGGGCCAACTCTTTGTGGACAATTCCCTGGCTATCAAAAAAGCAAATCAGCATGCATTTGAACTTCGGCTTGTTCATTCTTGCTTTCTTGGGTCTTGCAGAGCTTGAAGTGTGCCATTCCATGCTTTGGCGCTTGGTTTCAGGATCGTACTCAAACACCCAAGTTTCATCAGCAGTAATGACACGTTCCATAAAATGGGAATCATTTTCAATTGATTCCGAAAAATCAAGACACCTTTCTTTCCTGATGTCCCTTTGTTCCCGCGAAAGGTTTTTTGGAACCATTTTTGCGCAGACTTTTTGTCATCCCTCCAAGTCAGTCAAAATCTGATGAACAGTGGTGTGATTCAAATTTAATTCTTCCCCAATAATTCTTGTCGTTATTTTCATCGGTTCTTGAAGATGAAAGCCTTCCGCTGCGTGGTTTATCTTCAATCGACTCTCTTCTTTCTGAGAATGCCTTAAACCACCGAAAAACCTGGGCTCTTGAAAAAACACTGTCTCCGTAGGCCTGTTAAAATTTTACAAATTAATGTCACTCATTTTTTAAAACGCACTAGAAAAAAAAACGGTTTGCGAAAACAGTCACAAAGAACAAACAAAAAGGTGCATTACATGTTAACCTACCGCCTTTCCAAGTCCCGTCTCCGCAGTATTGCTAGAACGAGCGCTACGTTGCCAGTCTCGTTACTTAATTTACACACCTCGTAAAACAGACATAAATAAAAATATTTCGACCTTTGAAAAAATTATTTCATTTTCATTATTCACATACTTTCCAGAAAATAAAAACACAACAACGAAACACGTCATTGATGAAGCTATTAAATGAGTGTAGTGATACCACCACTCAATTATATTGAAATAAAAACTAGAATGGAATGTTTCATTTCAGAATATGCCGTCAAAGACAAGTGAAAGAAATGTAGCAGCTGTTTAAATTAATATATTTTTTTAAATGGCACACTCTGTATTCTTTATTTCTTGAATTCCGCTTGTTCTCGTGTGATACTTGATACAACGATATAACACGCATACTATGTCGTACTTTCTTCCACAGGTTTTTGAACACATACTATTAATTTATTATTACTTGTTTAACATATTATTCGTTTTACCGTTGTAATGAGACGAACAAGCAGAAATCAACAAATAGAAAAGTATAGGGTGTTCATTAAAAAAATAACGTTTTAAGTAATTAAATAGGTATCTGCTACATTTTCGTTTCAATATGGATGTTTTTCTGGCAGCATATTTTGTTTCAGACAAAATAAGTTACGCCCGCAAAAAAAATTCGTAGCTCTATAAATAACGGAGAAAAGTGGGGGTGGGGATTCTCACCAACTTCCCTGTACTTAAGTTTATTGTGCAATATAGTTTGCTTAATACAAAGGTAAAAATAAAAAGCGGCTTTGTGTAAAACGTCCGTAGTATATCACCACTTATGCATTATCATATTATCAGACACAATATAACAAGTACGATTATTACTGATGATATCAACAAGTGAATCAACGATTCCGAAGGACGAATTTAATACTTTACATGAGCTTTCTACATGTTTAATCCATGGAATTGGTAGACATATTGAATTGTTTTTTTTTTTCGCCTTTATCACAAAACAAACGAAATGAAATCAAACTTTCATGCAGCGGGTCTTTTGAGAACTTTTTAGTGGTTTTAAGGTGAAGAGTTCAGCTGACAATGGCGTCCAATTCTTGCGACTGTTCAAAAGTGCACTCAATACAATCCATTTTTTATTTTACGATGAATTTACCATGGGCGCCTTCACCATTTTTAATAAACTGTTCCATCGCTACCTTCGCCATTCTTAATAAGTAGACTTGGCCGAAAAGTGCCGCAGGACATAGGCGTACGCATCATAATATAATACGACATACAAGAAATTATTATTAAATATTACTAATATTAAATATAATAACAAAAGCAATAAATTCACACTTTTTAGCCATATGTATGTAAAACTTTCCCTCTTAATTAGCTTGATGACATAGCTTGGTTAACAGTACTATCACGAACTGGAGAAGCTTAATAAAAATATTGTAGCATCAGATAAGTTTCTATAATTTGTTTTATAGCTACTTGTTCGCTGTGGTGAATATATATGCTTATATTTTGAGAACAACCATTCGACATCTATTGATGTACTTTGATGTATTGTTCAAATAATGTTATGATCAAGTAGGTACATTCAGGGGTATATCGCAGGCACTTGGCATTAAGAGTAAGTTGAACATAAACTGAGTTCTAAAGGGCATACTCTCATTTATGTTTCACACTTTGTTAGCAAATGGTAGTTTTTTAGGCGTTTGCACGTGCGACATTTTATTATTAAGGTAATACTGGCGCCGACGACATAAACACCTCGAACACGCTAATAATAACGCTGGAGTCTGTCAGACAGCACTGTCAGTCAGCAGATCGGCCAACCCTATTAATAAAGCTTACCACTGGCACTTTCGTCATTTTTTAGACAACGAATAATAACCAGTATTGTAAAACTATTCTTTAATAGCGATTTCCATTCAAAAAAAGTGGTGATGACTCATTATTTCAGGGGTGGGGAGAAAAATAATTTTTTCCCAGTAGAAAATGCTAGACAAAAAAAGAAATTGATGTATTCGAGCGTTGTGTCGAACTATTTTTATTCTTAATTATATGTTAAACGATTTCCACACTGTATAAGTATGCAATAACCGTTCATTTATCAGCGACTAGTTATTTTTAGGATGATAATTCGTTGAAGCTAATGATTTTTTTATTCGGCTGGCATGTCAAATAATTTTTTATAACAGCCATTAAATATATTCGTCTGTTTATTGTCTTATTTAAACGGTAAGAGACAATCCGCGCCGATTGGTAACTCTGATTGACGACGAAGGATGGCGATTATGTGAAAATTATAATTTATGAAAATTTTAACAAGCAAGTCAGGTACAATCAATAGTCAAAATTATGCAGGCGTATTCATATTGCTTTTAAATGCTTCCCATTAAACGTTGCCATGCATATGCAACGAAGTACTAAACCTTAAGGGGTTAGGTGGGTTTCAGAGGTTCAAAAAAAGGGTGTTTTTACTATTTTTTATAATATATACAATCATATATTTTATTTAAACAATTCAGCATGTCAAAGATACATATTTAAACAGTATTTTGTGAAATTTTTATTTAAAAATAAAATAAAAACAAACTCAGCCATTGGTACCTCATCTCCCTTGACGTCTGAAAAAAAAATGCTCTTGCCGTGGACAGCATAACTCATTAGTGGTTCATCCAAAATCAAAAAACCAAAAATATTTCGTTAGTAGATGGATAAATCTCGTTATTGGACGAAGGAAAAAAAATAAAATAAAAAGCGAATTTTTGACAGACTGAACAAAAAAACATATTTTTTGGTCAAATTTTCGCTATTTATTGGCTCGAAAAAAATTAGTCGTAATAATAAAAAAAAAATCCTTCGTTCAATGACTAGATAATGTTATTTCAAAGATGTGTGCAAAATTTGAACAAAATCGCTTCATAACTTTTCGAGAAATCGTGTCCACCGACTTAAAAAATTGAGTTTTGAGATAAACGCGTTTAAAGTTTTAAATTGAAATAACATGCAAAAAAAATTTGTTTTACATAGAATCATCGATTCCGGCACCATAAAGCTGGCAAACGTAAACAAACATGGAGAAAGCGAGTAATCAATTGTCACACGCCTAGGGGGGCGCATTCTTATCTGAAATCGACAATACCTGCGAAGCGCTGCACTGACGTGGCCTGATGGGCGGAACTTCCGAAGGGATAGACTCTTCAGAATTTTACCCCGGACCCCTCTTAGAATTTTCCTCGGATCGATTTGAAATTTTAGGAGAATATTTTATAATAATTAATAACATATTGTACTATTTAATAAGACAAAAAAAATCGATTCTTTGAAATTTTCAAACCCACCTAACCCCTTAAAGATGGGTCATTCCATGTCAAATCGACCACTTTAAAACCCAACCCTTTTCGATTTGGCTGAAAGATTTTTATCTGTTTCTACCCTATCAAAAACGGTTCTCAGAATTTTTTTAAATTCTTTTACCCAACCCAAAAAAAGTTACGAATTTTTCAAAAAAAAACAACAACACAATAATTGACCTATGGGGACGTTTTTTTTTTCACAATTTTGTTTTTAAATGTACTTTCAATCCTTATCAGAAATCCTTAAACTAAATTAGAAATTAAGTATAAAATACCCTGAAATTATTTAATTAGAATTGTTTTATTATAAAAATAAAGTTTTGACAGTAGATGAGTTGAAAATTTAAAAAAAATTACCAACATTTTTTTTTAATTAAATAATAAATAGAAAAAAAGTCGGCCCACTCTGGGATTGGCGTGATTATTTGCAGAATAAATCAGTTTTTTTTTGGAAAAAAAGAAATGAAAACAAAAACGTCGGACTGAAATAATAACGGTTTTCTTAAAAAAAACTGAAAAATATCATATAATTTAATTTCTGCAATTTTTTTTGTATACTTCTCTGAAAAGTACATTTAAAAACAAACATTTTGAAAAAAAAACGTCCCGATAGGTCAATTATTGGAAAAGTTATGGTTATTTGAAAAAAAGGAGGCGTTTTTTTTGAAAAATTCATCTTTTTTTGGGTTAGGTAAAAAAATTGAAAAAATTCTGAGCCGTTTCTGATAGGGTAGAAACAGATAAAAAACTTTCAGCCAAATCGAAAGGGGTCGGATTTTAAAGTGGTCGATTTGACATGGAATCTCGAATAAATCTAACGATCCTTGTTTTAAATAATAAAATAAGTTTATCCATAAAATTTGATTTGCATATTTTATAAATAACATCATCTAGTAGATATACATGTATATAAATGTGCAGCATGAGTAACAATAATGTAATAAGTATTCCTTAGATAGAAATTATAGATTTCTAAAATTCGCAATAGTGTAAATTGATTAATAACATAATTAGTGCGTTTCTATACGGCGTTTCTATTTTGGCATTATTACACTACAACATGCACAAATATATTTAACTTTCTTTTGTTATTTTCATAATACGAGGTGTGTAAATTAAGTAATGAGACTATTTTTAATTTTTTTTTATTCGATTAGAATTACAATTAAGTATTGTTACCCTCAAAATAACTTTCTTGGGAAGCCACACAGTGCTGGCGATGGTTCTTTCATTCCTCATAGAAGCGCTGGAACTCATATACTGGAATAGCCTTCAGCTGGTCGGTTACAGCCGTTTGAATGTTTTCTATGATCCCAAAATGACGTCCCTTGAGGTGATTTTTCATTTTGGGAAGAGAAAAAAGTCATGCGAATAAGGACTCAAGTCAGGCGAATAAGGAGGCTGATGAGCCACAGGAATGTTGTACTGGCTAAAAACTCGTTTACTGAAACGGCCGTGTGACAAGGCGCATTGTCGTGATGCAACATCCAGTTGTTCTTCATGTTTGGATTCAGATTTAACTCTTCCCCGATCATTCTTGTCGTCAACCGACGATCTGAACGCACAAGATCCCGTATTCTATCGACATTTTCATCGGTTCTTGAATATGATGGCCTTTCGCTGCGTCGTTCATTTTCAATCGACTCTCTTCCTTCTGAAAAAGCCTTAAATCACCGAAAAAACTGGGATCTTGAAAAAAACACTGTCTCCGTAGGCGTGTTGAAGTTTTGCACAAGTATCCGTTGCGCTGTGTCCAGATCTGAAGTAAAACCTGATAACACACCGTTGCTCAAAATTAATGTCAGTAGAAAAAAACGAAACGTTTACGAAAACAGTCGCAAAGAACAAACAAATGATTAACATTTTCAAACTTGCACTGAAGGTGCATTACATGTTAACCTACTGCCTTTCCAAGTCCCGTCTCCGCAGATATCGTGTTGCTAGATCGGGCGTTACGTTGCCAGTCTCATTACTTAATTTGCACACCTTGTATTCAACGATTTGCAGTTAATTATTCTCTAAGTCGGTTGTTGCCTCATATATGCTTTTTCAAAATTTTTTTTTAAAAGCTCTTTTGTGATTTTTTTTATCACATTTTACTGTTTTTCGATATTCGCGGCATTCCTGGAAGAGGAAAAAGAATAGTTCTGTTGTAATTAAATGTGCATTTGGACACTGCAATAAATAATTTTGTAACTTCACCCTAAAATGAAAAACCCGTTTGTTGTAAAAAAGTAAATAATTTTTTTTAACGCAAATTCTATATGATCTTAAAATGGAGTGAATTGGGGAAATGAATTGCAGGGATAAATCTAACTTGCCTGTACATAACACAGTACCCTCTATAAGGATTTGTAACACGTCTGATAGTCTTAAAACGTCGAAATCTCAGACTGCTGATAAAAGTAACGCTGAGGCAGGAAAAATGCTTTTGATTTATACGTGACAACCGGCGCAGGTAATTCCCGCTAACTTTTATGGAAGGTTGAAAACTGGCATGAGCCCGTATATTACCAATAATATTTGTGACAAGTTTATAAATCACCTTACACTTTGCCGAGAGGTAATTTGCGCGGTTTAAACTATTTTGTTAATAAATAAGCACCAAATTAAGGGAACGATTTACATACCACATAAATCTACTGAAACTGAGAAACTTTTTACGCTTTTACCGTTTAGAACCGTTGGGCAGTTAACCTACTTATTTCCAATGTGAAAAATGAGTTTATGTCACTTTGATAGTATGTAACGTATCCAATCAAGTTACATCAACGGTTTTAAAATATAATTTGATAAAATAGTGGCAGCGCGCCTGTCGTGTGAATAGTGAATAAAAATAAATTGTGAACAAATGTGGTATAAACCAACAGCTCCATGTATTGAGGAAGGTCGGGTAGCCTCGGACACTTGAAATGAATTGCAAATAAAAATACGATAAACAAATTTTCTGTTTTTATTTTAATCTTAAAATCAAACAAAAAACCAGGCGGTTGGTGATATTTTGAAAACGACGCATAGGACTCATTTCATATTTTAGGTGATGACTATACACCTCTTACAGAAAGGATTTATAGTGAAAAAACCGTCAGCAAAGTTTGCGAAAAAAATTTTTTCAAAAAAACTGCAGAACACCCTGGGATCTCAGTAAGGCTCTGTGGACTATTTGCACTATATATTTTTTCATAATCTAGAAACAAATATAAGGAGAGGTTTTTCGATTCGTTACAAAATATTTTTTTTTCAAAAAGTTATGGCCATTTTAATTTTGGGAAACAAAATGTTCCTATAAAATTAAAATGGCCATAACTTTTTGAAAAAAAAAAAGAATTGGAACAAATCGTAAAACCTTCTTCTTATACTTGTTTCTAGATTATAAAAAAAATATATACTGCAAATATTCCACAGAGCGTTACTGAGATCCCAGGGTGTTCTGCAGTTTTTTAAAAAAAAATTCGCAAACTTTGCTGACGTTTTTTTCACTATAAATCCCTTTCTGGAAGAGGTGTATCTATAGTCATCATCTAAAAAGTGAAGTGGATCCCATGCGTCGTTTTCAAGATATGGCTAATTGAAATATCACCAACCGCCACTGCTAAGAGCTTATTCAATCATGTTCATTAAAAATTAGTAATCGTATAACAATTTTTAATGAAACATATTAAAAATACTCTGGCCTTAATTTTTTGGGGCACAAAATATGGCGGGTAGCCCCGGACATAGTAATCAATGATGACCCAATCGTTTCTTGGCCTTACAAATATCACAATAATAATGATTATCTGAAGAATCTATATAAACACAGTCTTCATGGGCCCAGTCTTTGCATCCATAGCATTTAATCCAGTCTTCTTCAAAAGTTTCTCCACCTATGATGCATTCGGTCTCTTTTCCTCGATCGTCTTCAGAAAGACGAATATTTTTCTTCGTTTTCAACTTTTTTTTTTTTTTTTTTTTTTTTTTTTTTTTTTTTTTTTGTTTTTTATTGCCTTTATAACCTTCATCATTGCAAAGGCTGTTTCTTGCGAATTCATGTAATACATAGGGTGAGTTTTTAGCGTGCGTTTGATCTATAGAATCGTTGTTTGATAATAAGAAATACTAGAATGTAATACGTGAGATTATTTGCATCTTTTTCGGCACTTCTTTAAAATATTGACGATAAATTTGCAAATTTTATACCAAGTGATTAGTCCACTATTAGTCCACTTTTAAATCCAGATAACTTGTCTAGTTTGAAAATGAAATATCCTCTATTTCTTATTTACCCTTCAGTTCTCTTATCATATGAATATTTAATTATTTTGGATCGTATATTATGTATAGTGGTAGATTATTTTGAGAATGGATGCTATTTGAGAAGATATTCAAAACAGCCTGAAATGTTTTTACTTATTATTTTCATTATTACGTATTGGGGTAGTTCAAGCCTTGTGCAAATGTAAAAACATCCCAAGAATGATATCCAAAAGGAATTATTGATGGGAAAAATGTTTAACACTTATTTTTAACCTAATTTGTGAAACAACTACATACGTCGCTCCAAAACGTTCGAAAATACCGCTCTGATACGGTATTTCTAGTATCATATATAGCCTAGCATTTTGAAGTATCTACGGCCCGATCGATAATTTGGAAATGATGATATATGGTCCTCGTATAGCAGACTAAAGGTAAAAAAATTAACATGTCTGTATTTTGAAAATTTCATGAAGTAAACACGTCTTGAAACTTTAAACGCGTTTTCTTCGAATAACATGTTTTTCAAACTGGTGGGCAGTATAACTCGCGCAAATTTTATCCTATCGACTTGAAATTTTGACTGTAGCTTCTTAGATAAATTATCTAAAACACGATTTTTTTCGATCAGTTAAAAATTATGGTTTTTATAAACAAATTAATATCGTTTTTTTTAGTAAAAATTGATTTTCTTTTTTCAAACTGCTGGCATTTTGGGAAAAATCAAGATTTTACAATAATCTTGTGTACCGCTTTAGAAAAACTCATGTAGATAATGAAAACATTTTTTTGATTGTTCTAGTACCTGTTAAAAAATTGCTGTGTTGCCCACCGTTTGTCAACAAAAAAAAAAAGCGTATGTGTTCGATGTGTATTTATGACGCCATTTTGTATTTTTTATTGAACAAAAAAATATCTGTATATACCTCATTATGTACTTAACATACTCCTAAAATGAATTTTTGATCGCTTTGTTAGTAGAGTAGAAAAAATTCCCAAAGAATGCTTTGATTTTTCGCACTCTAACCCCTTAAGAAAAAGGACAATTTCTAATGGAGCGTCTTTTACCTCTTTTGGTTCTATTGTTGTAGCTACAAAGTTCGAATGCCTAACAGCTACCAGTGTTGGGCATTTGAATAATATGTGGAAGGGGGTTTCTTCCATCCCTTCACACCTCCTACAATCAGGATCATTTTTCACCCAGATTGTGATGTGAGATGAGTGGGCAGCATTCTGTGAATAGTCCCACTCTGCCCCACTGTCCATCTCAGCTGGTTTCTACAGTTATGTTTATATTTTATTAGTTTTTTTCCCTAAACATGAAGATAGTGATTCCTCTGAAAGCGGCTATTTTTAAAATACATAGAAACAAATTCTTCTACACGATATGAATCGTTAACTTCAATATCGTTATGAGTGTCAGGGTGATTTCAGTTCATCAATAGAGATAAATACGGTTTGCATGTAAGACGATTAACGATTTATCTTGCTTTTATTTACTCATTAATTATAAAAGTACACTTATTATTACAATGTTTTCAACTGCATTTTCCAACTAGAACAGTTAGTGTCAACATTTTTTCTTTCATTTCAATGAATTCCGTCACGGTTATTCGCATACACGCAACAGTTACGTACAGTAATTCTTAGGCTTTAATGAAAATGTGTGTAATGTTCTTAATTGGCGCACTAATTGTCGTAAAGTTTTATGGTCGGCTAATGCGTGCCAAGGACGTGTGCGCGGAAAACTGAAAAAAATAATTGGCGATGATAACGGCTGAGAAAGAATATAGCACTGCAGCATATTTAATCGACTTTCGCAAGAAACGCAGAATCTATTGTACTCATTATAGTAATAAACTTAGGTAATCTGCGTATATGTATGTAATTGAGTACAATGGACGCCATAAAAATATGTGCTGCATGGGAAACTTCGTTACTGGGTTCTCCGGCATTTTTTCTCGCTAATAATGCACACATACGTTGGGGACACTGGTTAATAAAATCTTTACTCAAAAGACTTGGTCATGAATGACAAAATTTCTTCGTTTGTACATGGTGATTGTTTTATCTTAACCACCCCAATTTATTCGCAAACGGTTAAATGAAATGGCGTTCTGGCAAAAGTACTATGTTCCTATCATTTTAGATTGAAATGTGGTATGTATAAAAAAGGAGGAGAACCAGAAACATATCAGTTTCATGGCATCGTTAGAAAGGTCTTCTATTTTGGAGATTATTTTCCAAAAAGTGTTTTAATATTCTTGTTTCATAAAAAGTTATGATGACCATACGTGTGATTTATATTACATTCTTGTGTTAAAATATATTTCAAATTATTTCATAGAAGGCCATATTTACTTGTTTGAAGCAGTGCAAAAAGATAATACACCGGAAAAAATAATACATTTCTATTTTTTTATTGTACTTTTTATTATGTATCTTATCATTTATTTTTATTATAATTGTATTAGTTTCGTTTACATTTGACTTTTACTACGTTTTGTGTTTATTGCTGTCAGTAAATGCAGCAAATAATATTGTCAAAGCCTATTAGCTTGTTTTAAATCTTTTCTATTTCATATATGAACAACGTTATAACAATAAAAAGCTAATTTAAATTCGCTTTTAACGGTATTATTATATACAGTTTGTGTAAAGCCGACATCGTCCGATTGTGAAAAAGGACAAATGCTACACTTCTCGGTCTAACAAGCACATGTGGTGAGAGGGCCGGTCTTATTCCTTCACTACCTTCGATGCGTGTGCGGTTGCTTCTTATCTGCCCTCTCACTTCTGTTTGTCCTTGTTCATAACTGGCCTATGTTGGATTTACCCACACGGTATATTATTATTATATAAGTGTTAATATGGGTTTTAATGTGGGTTATTCATTTGAAAAAAAAGTTATCGCTCTTGGAAGATTGTCAGATTTGACAATTGGCATTTGCGACACAGAATAACGTACAACATTTTGCAACGAACATAAAAGAGTAAAATTCATGACGGATCGGGCTGTCCAAACCGCACGTCTCCGACTTTTTTTGTTTAGACGCTATTCAGAAATATTTAGAGCGCTGTTGTGATATTTTTCAAAAACTGTTGAATATTTCTAAAACGATGGGTTTTAGGTACCATCTTTTAATAAACTCGACCTACGATTTAGTGGAATATCCAAAAATATACAAATATACTAAGTGGTCCGTTTAAAATAACGAAGTTCTATAGCGATTACAGGAAATGGAGGACCTGTATGATTACTAGAGTCCTGAAAGTTTCCTATAACGCATGGTATCCAGAGATCTCACAACGGGACCGGCCTTGACAGGCACGGTCAGTGGCGTTCGTATGCATGGGCAAAAAATACACGCGTATATAATTTACCAGGCGTTTAAAAAATATGGTTTATAGTTTAATTATCATAGAGTTGTTTAGTGCCGACCTTGCGTTATTGCACACATTTCCGGACCCTAATGATTACAAATTTTGGGCACCACATTTTGGGCAACTTTTATTTGAATATATATTTTTTAAATTTACAATAACAGTTATGGAAGAAAACGCCTCAGATGGAACACCCTGAATGTACATAATCAAACGTCAGTTTAATTTCGCGTCAATATTTGACAGAAAAATGTCTAGTGTAATTTCTCTTAGGGTATCCAGCAGGTCGAAAATTTCCGGATTTTTTTTTGTTGCCATGGTAACTGCTAAAAATAAAGGCATTGGATCGATGATATAAATGTGAAATTGAATTGGTACTGGTAACAGTGGCATAGCCAAAAATAAAAAATAATGTATGGGTGTGACATACTTATACTAATGCTTTTGACCAATTACTTATTCTATCAGTTAGTATTTCCCTATGTAAAAAAGTCGTTGCTTATACAACTCGTGAGAGTGGGAGGATATCTTCCCTATATCTCCCACCTCCATGGGTATTTGGCGTTTATATAAAAAAGAATCTTAAGAAAACAAGTTTTGATGTTTATAAATGCAGAGCATCTAACATAATGTTTCTTTTCTAGGAACTACTTAAGTCTTTCAACCAAAATGAAAAGTTCGAACAGACGAACGATCCAAAATTCCCGTTAACGGAGAGCGACGAGATCGACAATGACGTACAAATCAGGAGGAACCGAAATATCCACCAGTACCGATACTCAAAAACTACCGATTTTGATTTCGGTAGGAAACATAGTAGGTAAGCATTCTTAAATTCTTCGCTCTTGAGATTTCATTTTAAAGCGTTTAATATTTCGGTAGTGTAACAACCTCTTCTCTTTTTTTTAGTAAGGACTTTGACATAAAAGCTTGTGCGAAAATACATATATCAAACGAGAGTTCACCTATCAAACTCAGGAAAAATGAAATTATTAAGTATCAGAATGGACATTTTTACAGGGCTGATGAAAATTCCAAAACGGTAAGTAGTTAATACGTTTTATCCTTCATATGCAATAAACTTTTTCTACTACATACTTTAAAATAAAAAAAAAAAAATTCTGACCGTTCCGAGATTTATAGTCGTAAAATTCCGAATATATAGTCGAAATATTCGGATCCGGCTTGGACATTTTGATGGGTATTTTTTTTTGGTTTTGATGAATATTTACATTGAAATAAAAAAAATATATTTATATTGAAACAATATGATTGAATCAAAAGCAAAAGCACACAATAATATATTTTTATGGATATTACAGTTAACAAAAATGTCTACCGTAAATTATGGGCTTTAACCTTTAGACTGCCGGCATTTTTCCCTTATAAATGGATATTTTTGAGGGGCAAAGTTTATATATATAAACATCTGATACATCTAGAGTAGTTGCCGAGGTCACGGGTGGCTCATATATGAGCCAGGCCGGCTGGCAACGGTTGGGCCAATGTTAAAAATTTTCAGATGGTGTAAATTACTATATATTTATTTTTAACCGAATGTGCTTGATATTATAATGTAATAAGCTACCAAAAACACTCTAAAATATATTCAGTCACAAATAAAACCACTCAAAAACGTGAAAAAAGCGATCAGTTACACTGAAATAATATTTTTTCTTCATCCCTAGACTTACATATTTTCATACGTATATATTTTTATACTTATATATTTATATAGTTATGGGTAGAAACTCAATGTTTTACATTCGAATTCAATCGAACACATTATATTCAAGTATCACTAAAAAAAAATTATATATCCTAAATAAAGTAATTCAAGTAAATAACTAATGATTATTCTATGTAAAAAAAAAATATTTTGAAATAACCGATAAAAAGTCAATAACCGTTCAATAAAGAATTTTGAAAATATCACCCCTTTCGCTAGGGGTGGTTTCGGCGTTGCAATCAATTGCGGAAAATTTTAGGCTACATTTTACAGATTTTACAGCGTGCTTCCGAAAAAAAATCGTGTAAAAAGTCAATACCCACCTAATAATGAATTTTTGAAAATTTCACCCCCTCGCTAGGGGTAGTTTCGGCATCTCAATCAATTGCCGAAAAATATATGATACATTTTACAGATTTTACAGGATATTTTCTAAAAAAATTCAGTAAAAAGTACAATAACGAATACAAGTTCAATAACGAGTTTTTAAATATTTCATCCCCTCGTTAGGGGTAGTTTGGGTACCTCGATCGACTAGAAAGAATTTCAGTTGTATCCTTTAGAGATCAGAGAGCCTATTAAATGGGAAAAATTCACTATAATATCTGTATTCATCACTAAAACTATTATTTTATTACTGTCCCATATATGAGCCAGCCGGCAGTCTAAAGGTTAAAAAGTCCCTTAAACAAATTGTGAATTCCTTTTTATTATTTTTTTAGATCTTAAGGCCCAACGTCACCCTGAAATCCGCCCGCTTGCTGAACAAGAGGGACGTGGAACTCAGAGACTCGAACAACCTCATCTACGTCCTATTCTTCGAGAGCTCGAAGGACGCCAAGCTGTTCATCGAGAACGAGAAGGTCAGCTGCTACATCGACAATGACAACAAGTCGACCATCACGAAGACGCTGCTGCGTCTGCTCGGCAAGCGGTCCAGCCGCGAGGTGCTGGAGAAGAAGGGTATCTACCAGAACGAGCCCATCTTCGGCAACACGCTGCGCGACATCTACAGGGTGGAGAAGGGCGTGCCGCGTTTCATCCTGAGGACGATCGAGCTGATCGAGCGGCCGGAGAACATAACGAGCCTGGGGCTGTACAGGACCTCCGGCAACCTGGCCACCATACAGAAGATCCGCTTCGAGGTGGACAAGGGCCGACTCGACATCCTGAACGAGTTCTGCAAGGACGTGGACGTCCTGACGGGATCCCTGAAGCTCTTCTTCAGGGAGCTGAAGGAGCCGCTGATACCGTGCCATGTGTGCGACACCCTACTTGAAATTACAAGTAAGTATTCATGTGACTTGGTCTCGGAGCTTGGCAAAAATATTTTTTCACACTCTGCGCTGTAAAGAACTACATAAGTACCACCAAAATCGTGTTGTAAAATACGTTTTTACTGGATATAAATGTCACCTTCTGCATAATAATTGCACTTTCATTAAAACACAATTTAAGACATTTATTTAAATTGTTGAGGCATTGTTATCATAAAGTTATTCAAAGATCATTCTATAATTCCTGATCGAATTAGTCCAAGTTTGTTATTCCTGAACACAATTATGGTTTACCATTATTTCTCTTCAGTTGCATAAGTTTCTCAAGCAATGGCCAGTGTAACTTGAAGCATATGGAAATTTTGAGTATTCCCCAATTTGTTGCTTGTTAGTATTGGAAAAAATCTGGGATATTCTATTGCTTTTGGGGCTTAGTCGTGAATATTCTTGGTATAATTCGTGCCCATTACACTCTGATCCTACTGTAAAACATGTTTCTTTTTGGTTTTAGTATGATATAGTTATTAAAACCAGTATTCCCAATTTCTGCTAAATATTTTACTGTTCAATTAAATAATTTGGCCTACATGTATCATTAAATCCAAAAATTAGTACTACTATCGTTAATATTTATTTTTGAAACGTTTTTTAAAATCTCTATAATGTTTTCCATGCTCAAAACTTTTTCATAGTATTATTTATTTGAATAGTACTTTTCTACGAAGAGTATGATGACATGACCATAGGCTGGATGCCTTAATTGCCTGAAATAATAAAAAAATAAAATATATTATGAAAAACATACCATATCTGCTTGTATTTATACATACCTTATCTGCTCATGGATCTTACCAATTTACCTTCTCAAAAAAAATATATATGCCAATTAATTTTTCATCTTGTATGTTTTTTTGGCAATCTCGAGTCATAAAATATTTCATATCCTTTTTTGTACCTCTTTTGATTTTAAATGAAGTACCCAAGTTCGGAAACTCGCATGAATTTTAATTTTCATACCATATTTACTTCTATAAACTTGGTCAGTAATACACTATTATTTTCAGAAACGGATAAGAATTATTCCAAAAAGGATAGGGATAAAATCAGATCGATAATCAGCAAACTACCCGAAGCCAATTTCGAGACACTTCTAGTGTTGATAGCGCACCTCATCAAAGTGGTGAGGTATAAGGAAGAAAACAAAATGGATACATATAATTTGTCAGTTTGCTGGGGTCCTACAATTATTTTCATAACGGATAACATAGATAATGCTCATGGAAGGGACATAGTGGCCCAGTCAACTGACGCCACCAGACTATTTGATGCATTGTTGATGTTCTATATGGATAATCCTGAGGAACTCCATTTTGGCAAGAAAAAACAGGTCGGTATTTTTGCGAAAATGGCTCTAAAAATAAACAAATAGTTTTCTTGAAGATTTTTAAGGGGTATATATCTAATGTACCTTATTAGATCAACCCACAGTTTACATTAGATCATAACTAGTTGATTCTAAGTAATTTAATGTAAAAAAAATCTTGCAAGTCTGGTAAAATGATTTTCTTAAGTTTGTAGTCAGAAAAAGTAAATGAGAGAATTGCCAGAGTTCGATGTTTGATGATAATTAATTTCTAATTATGTAATAATTTAAGAGAAAATATTTAAATAATTGTTTTGTAGGACTACATGGTGGAGAGCACAATGCAGCGGCAAGATTCCAAGGACAGCATGAACAGTTCAGACAGTAACAATTCAAAAAAGAAAAGTAATCAGTATTTAATTAACAGGAATTGTCACCGTCACTGATTATATTCTTTTAGGTGGCAGTAATCTGAGCCTCAATATCGACGAAGTCTTAAAAAAATCCATCGAAATTATAGAGTTTCACATGAACAGCGAGGGGTTATACAAGAAATCCGGCTCCAATGAAAAAATCAGCAAGATAATGAAAAAGATGACGAAGAAGAAAGTCAGCGAACTGGATAAGTACAAGTATGATGTACACGAATTAACGGATTGTTTAAAGAAATACGTAAGGGAGCTGTCAGAGCCTTTAGCAACAAAAGAAGTTGTAGATCAAGTAAATAAATTCTGTGGTAAGTAATGAGGTTTTTGACGAAAATTTTAGAAAATAAGACCAAGATTGGTTCATATAAATGATATTTACACAAAAAAAAAAATAGTCAATCATATAAGTTAATTTGAATACCAGGATAAAAAAGCATGAAAATTGTTAAGTAGGTAAAATACTTGATTGAAAGTGACATTAATATTTTCTCATATCAAAATACTTCACATTCAATAAACTTAATTAGTCACTTTATGTGATTTAAAAAAAATAATTTCATTTTAGAGGAATATAGTAATCCCTACTATATTCCTGTAAAATTTATACTGCACCCTTTAATGATTATTTTATTAATAAAACTCTTCCATTTTTTTTTTTTAGATAATACTCCGTGTTTAGAACAAAACAACAGACACAAGATCATTGCTATAGTAGAAGACCTCCCGAAGAAAGACACACTGATATACTTAGTGAGGCACATCATTAAGGTTATGGAACACGAATCGTACCACAACGTCTCAAAATCTGACATGACATCCATATGGACGAATGTGCTAAATTACCAGAAACGAATAACGGAGTCAAACGAGAATTTTTCGAACTTCCTAAGGATCCTCCTAGAAGTTTTTGATGAGACAAAACCCGACGTCTTGCCTCCCAGGGGCATAGCAAATGGACTGCTAAACGACTTGAAAAATTACCAGAAGGACAAAGACAGGTGTAGTAAATATGACAATGTTCCAGAAACAGAAGTGGATCATTTAAGAGAAGCGACAATACCGGAAGAGAAGACTGAAGGAGTGGAATATACAAAGTTGTGAAACTACACATATTTAGTATTTTGTAGAGAATTGTTAAATTAAATGTTCCGCCAGTTACCATGTATTAAACAGCATATTCCCGCATGTAGCTGCAAAAAGGCATATTTAAGCATGTTAGAACTATCAAATAATAATAATAAAAAAATCGTAAAGTACGGCTTTTGCCTTAGACAAAAAAATTATAAGGGTTAAAAACATGACTATATGCACTGTATATTTACAATACATTTGTAACTCTTTTATCTCTTGTTGCAAAATGTTCTGTGATAACTTTAGGATTATAAAAACATTCCAGATTTTTGTGGTTTTATATTTTCTGTGAATGTAAATTATGACTATAAATTGGTATATATTTAATATAAATAAAAAAAAATCGGAGATGTAAAATAGAGAAATATATTCTTTACGGTTTGTTGTCCTACTCTTGTACGTGTTAAAAATATATTTGTAAAAGCACTTAGTAAGATAATTTTTTAATAATATGTTACATACTCTCATTGTCTCTTTTATACTATTGTTCTACTGATTTACCTTTTGTAAAGGTCTTTATTTATTTGTAAGCTAAATTGCTCTGTTTAAGATTATGTAAAGAAGTTTGTATATAAAATTTGTAGAAAATAAATTACAGTTATTCTTTTTTATATTGCGTATTTTTATACTGTGTATAAATGAGAATCAGATAATTCACTTCCACAGACAAGGGGTTAAAAATATGCACAAAAAATAGGGAATATAAAAAGGTTTGTTGTCTATAGTAATGTGGGATTGACAAAAAAAAAATACATTGAACATATTGAAAGCCATGTGAATTAAGGCTTTTGCGATTTTTGCGATAAGGAATTCATAAGGCTTTTGCGATTTTTATTTGTTCTAAATATTGTTTCAATATTTCTGAAATGATTTATTATTTCAGTCAGATTCCTGTTCAGTCAGATTTCTTTAAAAAATTAAATTGGTTAGTCTTTAATAGAGCCCCCATTTCAATACTGCATGACATCAAATATCAGGTTAGGACCGCAGCTGGCGTATCAGAGAGCTTAGAAATAATTATCAATATGTTACTTTAGACATTTAAATACACTTGTTTATGAGGACGGATACAACTTCTGCATTATAACTAATATAAATATCATGTTCTTTTAGAAATGTTAACTGTTGTCACATAGGAATTATTTGTTAGTCTGTTACAAAAAAAGAGGGAGGAGCAAGGCAGGGAGAATATTTTATGTAAAGAACGATGGAAAATATTTTACTTAAATAGTCCTTTTCATACTATCATTATATATTTATTTAAAACAGAGTGTCAGATTTTTAATACAAAAATAGAAAAATGCACAACACTTAAAAATCTGATCATATGCTACCTTTTCGCCCGTAAAATTTCAGTCTCTAAATTCTCCTGAAAAAATCCTAAACAATATGAGTGGAAATTCAATCAAACAGAAAACACATAGATGACAACATTATAACGTTCTATTTCGGTCTTGTATGAAAATCTATGAAACACTTCACATGCACACCGACATTGCATTTTTGGCACCTGGTAGTGGTCTTCTTGGAACAACCTCCACACCTCGTTTGCTTCTCTTGCGGTGTCACATAATGCCTGAAACCGTCATACCTAGATTCGCAAAATACACTTTTTTTACAGTGTCTAGCTGTCCTTAATACTTTGCGATTCACTGACACTTTGCGATGTCTTTCTAGTAGATAAATGACAATGTTCCTGCGAAAATTCAAAGTATCCAGTTGTTTGGCATCCTGTTTCCGTTTATATTTGTACAGATGATAGGCATTGTGGAGGATTATATCCAAATACACTACAACATATTGGAGAAATCCTCTCTTTCCCCTCAACTTGCTCTTATATAAACTTAGACCAGATATAAGCTTGTCGATGCCTATTAAGTTTGAAAATCTAAAACTGCGTCCTTTGACAAGTTGCGCAGCATTATGTTTGACATTCATACCTTTTAAATCGTGAAGCAGCTGTGGTGTAACAAATTTATCATCAAAGGCTAATTCTAATTCAGGAGCATTAAAGTCTTTTAATATTCTAATGTATTGAGTTATAATACCGTGCGCACTATTTTTTTCAAATACAGAGCAAAAATTACAATAACCATATTTATCAGTACCACACCACATTTTGAAATTTTTATTAATACAATTATCAACTTGACCTATGTTAAAATAATTATCAACAGGGCAATATCGTTTCAATATATCATTAAATACCTTATTAAAGTCGGAAATTTGAAAATTAATTCCATCTGTTACATTAATGGAGCATAACTTTTTAAAGATGTATTCAAACTTATCTCTTTGTATTGCATTTGATACAAGGGAATTGTGACAATCGGGTGACCGTTCCCAAAATAATCTTCTTGGGGTACCTCTACGTAACCAGTCAGGTAAACGATGGCTACGAAACATCTTAGTTCATCCTCCATTACTGTGTCACTTTTTGAATATTCGGTATTTTCATTTACCAGTTTCAAGAGCCATTGAATGATACCACCGTTTAAAAATAAATTTAGGTAATAACAAGGCGAATCAGTATTTTCGTTCAATGTTCCTTGAAATTTTCATTATCACAGGTTTTAGTTATTACAGCTTCGTTTTTCACAGAAAATGTGTTATACCCTGCATAAGAAGCTGTAAAGTTAAAATAATTGAGATAGGCTGTAGAATATTCTTAAATAATATTTTACTTACCATTGTTAAATTCTGGTAAAACTTTCTCTTCCAGAATACCATTATTTAAAAAGGAATATCCATTCAAATAATGTTTATGTTCATTGACCGCCACAAAAATTGACGGGTATTTATGTTAATGTCACAAAAATTATAACAAATAAACGATAGGTATCCGAGATCGATGGATATTAATTTGACAATTGCCACATTCACATTCAATTAACCCCAAAATATAAATTCATACTAACTACCAACATAACACTGAACAGTACAGCCAACAATGAGTAACGAATAAATGATAAACTGGTATTTAAAAACATTCAAATTCATATTACATCATACGATCACTTGATCCAAATACTAAACATTTACATATTTTACAATTAACAAGACGTGTTTAATTGATTCTACTAAATTAATGTCTACAAACATTTTAACCTCGGATCATCGGCACTGAACGCTAACATCCTGAGTTTTGGAATGATCCTGCGACATTGATGTTAAATGAGTGGTGTTAGGTGCTACAGTTGGAGGATTATCATATACCTAATTGTTTTTGGCAGTGTAATCATTGAACAAAAATCCAAAAAGGGCTTAAGAACATTTAAGAAATGACTCATTTGATTTACTTGAGTGGGGTGCATTTTTCAGATGTAAGAAATAAATCCAGGACAAGTAAAAAAGTCGCCCCTTCGTATAGAACTTACACATTTTCTCCCCTCATTTGTGGAAAGAAACTTTCTTTTCCTTCTTCAAATAAGGGAGGAAAGCAACCACTTTCTTCCCTATAGAAAAATGTGGGTATATTTAGAGAATGTTACGCAACTCCCCCTCTAAATTGAGAGGGGCGATGTTATTTGAAGATGACTGTTACATATGGTTTTAAAGGGTAACACCACTGTAACAGCCTGAAAAATTAACGCTTTTTTGACGATTTTTTTTCGGATTGAAGGAAAGGTAGTAAGAAAAAACGCTTTAAGGGTGTTATTGGTCATATATTGAAGTACAAAAAATTTTTTTTCGCAAAAGTTATTCTCCGCAGACACGTTGCCGTTGAGGCGTTTCGCAAAACTGGTGCAAATGTTGATTTGAAAGATTGATTCAAGTGCGTTTCGAGGAAAACGTATTACCCTTTTAAAATAAGTTGTCGACATGAAAAAATGAGAAATTCGACTATTTAAAGTTCTTTACCATTAATCTGCGATCCCGTGACCATAAAGCTGCTCTTCCACGTTCAAATAGTTCTCCTCGTCTCCTTTTCTCGATGATTTAATGCTGGAGCGTGCCTCTTTTGCCGCATCGATGCGGCAAAAGAAGAATGCGGTAGTGTTGCAAAAATTCGAATTAAATAATTCGACTAATTCGAAGTTAATAAAAAATTATTATTTATATTTAGATAAAAATTAGTAGTATTTATTATTTAGTATATGAGGAAAGGAATACAATATTCAAAAATACATGAAAATGGAAGGAGTGTAGAAAGGGTGAAAAAAAAAAAAGGGAAGGCCTTGACTTTTTTTCTTTTGTTTAATCCAGCATCCCCCCCCAAGGGTCAGGTAAAAACAGAAAACGGTTTTTTTAGCATCGCCCTCGCTATAATTTAAATTTATAATTCTACTAAATAATTCGATTTTTGAATATGAATTATTACTACTAATTCGATAGTGGAAATAATTCGATTTTTCCCAAAACTAGAAGGGGGTGGAAGAAAAAACCTCTTTTTTTTTTTTTTTTTTTTTTTTTCACCTAAAAATTTAAAATTTTAAGATATCCATCTCCATAATTTGTAAAATGCTCTTCATACCAATATATATCTCATCCTTTCATTCTTCTGCCATCACCCTTCATTCTCTTCAGGCTTACACTAACGTACTTTCACTTAATTTTTTTTTCAAATTGAGTAAATATAGTTTCTAAGAGGCGTTCGACACGCTTTGGAAAAAGCGCGAAATTTCAAACAAAAAAAATTGTTTTCATGTATAAAACTTTTCGCGTCATACTTTAGAAGATTCAAAATATGTTTTAAGAGCAAAAAATCGATTTTTGTACAGTGGTGTTACCCCCTAAGTAAACAAGTAATCTTGGGCAGTTTTGTTGCTTTGGAAGTTTTATATTGATTTATTGTATCAGAGAGAAACAAGTTTGTCTTTCGAAAAAATCAGCAGGATTTTAATAGTCTTCCGTTTCTTCTATGAATAAAGGGTCTAACCCAACAAGTTTAAGGTAGGTGGATATAATAAACGTATATATTAGTTTAAAAAAAACAGGTAGGTAAATAAAAAGTATACACCATTAGTTACATTCAGACTAAATTATTGTGAATTGATCAATTGTTTTGCTAACAATTATTAATCTTAAATTAAATAAAATGTTTTGCTAATACATGTAATTCTGCTATCTCCTGGCAATCTAGGGTGTTAAAATTTATTTCGAGAAGTCCACAAAGGTCGTCTTTTAACGTAATATCTGATAACGATATTTTATATCACCTGATTTTTAGTTTTAAAACATTATAATACAGTATGTTTAATACATATATCAAATGTACATGTTCATGATATATGTACATAATAGGTAACTACAATAACCTTGCTGAAAGGCAAACAGCGAGAAACTATCAAAATTCTCACTTTATTTACATAGGAATTTATTTCGACAATATTACAGAATTTATATAAAAATCGGACGGAAACACTTAAGCATGTACAGGGTGTTCCACCTAAGGCGGATTCATCCATAACTCTGTTATTAGAAATTTAACAAAAAAGTGCTTTGGGTGGTAGTTGTCTGGAACAATGTGCACAGATTTAGCACAAATTACCCTATCTTTTCCACTATGGGCAAAATGGATACGTTATTCAGAGCCGGAAATATCGGACCCTACATTTGACAATTTTAAAACGTGAATACTATTTTTTTTTTCAAATGGCATGACCCATATTAAATAGTGCTGTTGGATGCGAAATTAAATGCACTTTCTACTGATATCGGGTTTTCAATACTTATATCCAACAGTTTTCCAAGAATATTCGATTCTTTCTAAAGTTTGCAAAAATCGGATGTCTACAGCGTCACCATTTGCGTTCTATTAGTTGTTGTTAGTGGTTTATTTTTGTTTGTTAAACCACTTTTTAAACATGCCAGTAAGTATTATTACTGCCAGTCCCAAGCCTTGACAAAATGTGAGGGAAAAGTGATTTTGCAATGCCTACGTGACGCTGTAGACATCCGATTTTTGCAAACTTTAGAAAGAATCGAATATTCTTGGAAAACTGTTGGGTATAAGTATTGAAAACCATCGGTCATCAGTAGAAAGTGCATTTAATTTCGCATCCAACGGCTCTATTTAATATGGGTCATGCCATTTGAAAAAAAAAATAGTATTCACGTTTTAAAATTGTCAAATGTAGGGTCCGATATTACGGCTCTGAATAACGTATCCATTTTGCCCATAGTGAAAAAGATAGGGTAATTTGTGCTAAATCTAATCGTCCAAAGCGCAGGTTTCTATCTTTTATGGTTTAAATGCTATTGGGTCTCATTCAAAGAGCTGAAATCGTAATTTTTTTCAAAGACAGTTGAATATCTCAAAAACTATAAGATATAGGTATAGGGAACCCTTAACAAAGTCGACCTAGAATTAAACAGGGAATCAAAAAATGTAAAAATATACAGGGTGTTCCATTTAAAATAACAAAGTTAGGTGGCGTGCAGAATAAACGGAGCACCCTATATAATTGAAAATATTTTCCTCATATGCACAATTATTCCAGACAATTACCACCCAAAGCACTTTTTTTTTTTAGTTTATAATAACAGAGTTATGGATGAATTCGCCTTAGGTGGAACACCCTGTATAGTTAAAGTGTGTATAAATAAAGGCAACATTTTCATATTGAAATATCACGTACAAATAAAACTGATATTGACTAACTCTGGTCTATGTACTGTGTGTTGTATAAATACAAAAATATTTATATCAGGAATTAAAAAAGTTTATCAAATAAGTTGTTTCTTAAGGCGTGCTTTATTTACAACTTCTTTTTCAGAAAGTGTAGCTGCAGATTCTTCTACATTTTTATGAAAAATAAACACCCAACTTGAAAAAGGAGATATTGTACGTGCCGAGGAAAAGATTGCAAATTGATATACATTTGAACGACTTATTCTTCATTGTCAGCTAATTGTAGACCAACTAATTGCAAACAAGCTTAAAGCACGAAAAGTACGATCATTTATTTTTTTCGCGCCCTCAAGCCGTTTTTCGTGTCTTCGTTTTATATTCTTTCAATAATCTTTCAGCAATCTTTCCACAAAAGCATTATTCGGGAATTTTTTATTTCTAGAAATAACGTTCTGATTCCTGATGAGGAAATATCTACTAAGACTGCTGCAAACAGCAAGGAAGATATACAGCCATCCAAAAAACATTTAATCAAATCTGGCTATGAACGAGAGAGATGTAAATAGCGGTTATGTCGAAGCTGAAAGCGAAATTTTGTTGTCGTCAAACGACAAGTGGCTGTCACAATAATTGTGAAATAAATAATGGCTGTCACATAATGCACATTATGTTGACAATTAAATCAGGTTCTAAATTTAAAATAGAATAGAAATGCGTCTTTTTTTCGTTCGGCCAGCTTTGATGACGTTTTTTCTTTTTTGGGGATGGCTCGTTAGTAGTTGTACAGATATGGAAAAAGTTAAATTTGAGATATGTAGTAAACTAATAGCTGAATGATTCAGCGCGGATAGGAATAGGCCACGCCTTCAGCCGCCTGTGACTTGTGTAGTTAATGTTGCACAGTTTGAACTGACGAACGAAAAGCATTTATGGTCTTAAGAGCTTATGGGTATAAACACTATAAAGAAAAGTCTTTCTTTTCCAACTCTGTCTAAGTTCCATTATTATGGAAAGAACAACAGTGTCTTATTTTCTATCTAGCAAATGTTACCACATACAGAAAATATGTCAGAAGTCAAATGCATAATATGTCTAAAACGTTTAAGTTATTGGTACATTCAACTTTTAACTTTCAAATAGATTTCTATTACTACAAGATTTTTCTTGTCCCTTGTTACCTATCTCTTTATCGGCCTTGCCTGTTAACATTTTAAGGAACAACTTAATGTTTGGTTTAAAATAAGTGTGAATTTAGGAGGGTGGGCAAGTGGTTGCTTCTATAAAGTCTCTAAAATACTTGTGAAAATTACTTGATTTCAAAACCCCCAATATTGAAATATTGACATAAAAATATTGTAAAAATCCTCGGGATGTATCAAGACCCCCATAGTTACATTAAGGATAAAATATAAAATAAAAACCTGGGCAAGGCTCCTACAGCCCCTTACCCAAAAAGTTTTCTTTCTTCAATAAATAAGTTAAGAACAAGTAGTTATACCAAAAAATCGATAGTGAAGAAGTTATGAACTAAAAGTAACTATACAAAGGGCCTTGCCTCACTTTACCCTAATTGTGAAATGATTAGTCCCTATTTTACTAGAGGGGCTTAGTAAATACTTACTCAAACACCGATTCCGTTACATATACTCTTCAATGGGTCACAATTCTGTGATTCAGGATTCAAGACTGCGATGTCCTCCCAACCCCAGGAGGGCTGTTTTACATATACTCTACATAAGATATGTCTCAGAAAAAATTCAAATAAGACCATCTACTAAGTGGTTTTGTACTCTTTCATCAATCGGTACCGCACCAATGTCGCCCTGTCGCTAGACAGAAGCTCCTCTCATAGTATTTACCTAACATGCTCGAATGGCCACCGACAGTGTGGTGCGCCAGAAAACTGCGCACACGAGAAATGAAATAACGTAATGTATAATAAATAAAAAGACCTTAAAAATTTAGCATTTCGATGCAGTCGGTTTGGGGTTGAGGGTCAAAACACTATTTAACTCTAGAAAGGTAAATTCAGAATTTAAGATTGTTTTAGACGTTTAGTAGGTCTCATTGTTTAATTCCCAGAGCAATACCATATTACATATTTGCTATTTTTTTTTGCTGTTCGAAGTACTATTTTTTAAATCTCTGTACAAAAAGCAAGAATAATGGTTAGAAATGTTAACGAGTGGACAGGACCGGCTCAGGAGGAGAATGTGTTACTTTAGATATAAAAAATATGGAATACGGCTACCACAATTGGGTACAATTTTTATTCAGGAGTGAAGTGAATTACATACATACTACATAATTAAATTTTTAAGCTACGTACATACAGTATGTATCTGAAGAAAAGAGGAATACATTAATTGCTTTTCATTCATTAAATAAATATATGATTTGTTCCGTCTCTGGTGTCAGGATTTATAAGCATTAATAAAAGACGATAATGACGATTTACTGAGATACATAAGCTATATATAACCAGGGAAGATTTGCGGTAATAATTACATGTGTATATTTTTTTCAATTTGGTTTGGACGTTACTTATAGAATTATCCTTATCTGTCATAAACAACTTGTGAACGGATCGACGGATCAGGTGATAATATTATCGGTAAGTTTCAAATTTAAATTATAATTTCATCGCTCTTGATTCAACTGTACCAGACACTATTTGCTGTAGTTCAGTTAAACTGTACGACTTACTTTGAATTATAGATAGACGAAAATTAGTTTTTTTTTTTAATTATAACGTGGTGTTCCCAAAGCGTTAATTTGTTATGTCGGTATACTTAAAATTTTAGTAACACAATCGATTATATTCTCCAACAGTTAACGGAAAATTTTGTTAAAAATAATCTTATAAATCAGAAATCAAAGATAAAAAAGTGACGGTAATAGATTTTTTTTTGATAAACTCCTTCAGTCTAGACAAACATGTCGAAATTGTCACGTGAATGTGCCTATAACTTACATGGAAGGGGGTTTAACTTATTTTTTCTGTAACTAGGCAAAAACTATAGACGCGATAGTACTTCATAATGATGTACAGTAGTTTAAAATCTATATCTGGTTTTATTAATTAAGATGTATCCAAACAAATAAAAGGTATTTTAAAAAATTTTGGCTAGTGGATTTGAAATTTTCTTATTTTTATAAACAAAGTCTTGGAGTGTATTGGAACCTTCGGCGTAGAAACTGTACGTTTTCCACGACACACCGAACTACTATACTTTTCTCGACGCGCGTTTCGCAAATAAGTTGTCATCTTCAGGAGAAGATTAAAACTTTTACCTTTTAAAACATTTTTATTTTTTTCTTCATGCACGGAACAAACATATTTTTTAGATTGTGATTATTATATGTAAGTAGACTATAGTAGTAAAAAATACAATGAAATGTTCGAAAAAAAAATCATAAAATATGTGCTCCACCAGAATATATTGGAAATGTATGCAAAATATTTGAGGATTATTGAATGGGCCTGTATTTGTAAATTTGAAGTCTATAAAAGTTATGGTGTAATTTGAATTGTTATTACACCCAGCATTTTGTTTTTGAGTTTTTCAATAATACCTCCATGACGGCTTTGACGATGTTGACAAATTTTAGATGTTTTGTTTCAAAAAGGTGTACCATTCAAATATTTAAAACTTTGTATCTGGGTTTTTTGCGTAGCTTGTATTAATTCGTCCTTAGCCTGCAGTTAGACACTGTCGGTGTAATTTGCGGACACCCTGTATAATAGGATAGGCACCTCCTTATATTGATATTTGGAACAAAAGTACAATACTTCAAAACTGGGATGACAAAATTTGTGAAACAAAACAAAAAAATGATGCAGTGCTTGATTTTCGTTGTTTTATAGAAATGCGTAATTTTAACTTTAAAACACATATATACATTCATTTGTACGTTTATAAAAGAAGCATTGTAGGATTGATATGAATTTTGGTTTACTATGGATCAGTTTATTTTGGTCTTATTATGACATGTCTTTTATTATCACATTCACGTGAAGTATGTAAAGAAAGCCAATACATTTTAGATTTTTATATTATTAAAACGTGAAGATCTTTGAGAACATTGTTGACAGTATATCCATATCAGTTCATAAGGTTAAAGCGTTTTAATTAATTAATTCCTATTATCATACAAATAACTAACAATAGCGTATACAATTCCTTTTAAACTGTAGGTAGAGTACAGTCGTGGACATCAAACAATAGTAGGAACTTCATTTAAAAGTAGTACGTTATATTAATTAATTTTAATTTACATAACGTCGTTTGATTTTTCTATTTTCGACACATTTTGAGTTCAACGTTTTTTAGTTTTGTCGGAATGTTCTACATGCCAAATTCACAGGTGTTGTGTAGGTACCTACCCACTTAATTTAACAATTTTGCCAATTGGTTTAAATTTCCCAAAAAAAAAAAAACAATGGAGGTAAAACTAATGTTAATGCTAAAAAATATACATTTTAGGAAAAAAATGAGCAGTAAAAACGGAAACTACAATGTTTTAGGAATCCTAGTTTATTTTTCCGTGAAATGTTTTTCAATTCAAAATATTGTGCTTTGTAAAAATGTACAGGGTGATCCATTTAAAATAATGAAGTCAATCTATAGTAAGAACAGGATTATATGAACACTGTAAATTCGTTAAAACTTTGAAATATGAACATATGAAAAGATGACAAAAAAAAAATAATTGGTAATAATCGTTTTATATTTTCGCATGTCTTATGAAACAGCCATTCTATAGACCAAATATTTGAAAACTAGCCCTATATAATTGGATGTAAAGACTGTAAGCAAAAGTTCATCGGGCAAACAAAAATATCAGTGTTAATTGGATTTAAAAACACATTTGAGTTAAAATACGAATGAAGAAATCTTGAGATCTCTCAACGTATTATAGATGAGTTTAGAAATGATCAGGCAATAATAATCGGCATAAAGATAATGAATCAAAACCTACAGGTCCCCTGTTATGGGTGATCTTACTGAAAACGTTAGTATATATATATGTACATATGTGTAAACAAGGTAGATCCTTACGTCTAATTTTACAATCCTGATGATGCCCAGATCATTGGCAAAATTTGCGCGTTGAGTATAATATGTGAGGAAACCAGCTTGGTAAACTACACATATACACATAAGTGATGTGAGCCACAGTAGGTGTAAAGGCGTTCAAATAGTAACTTTAATAGTTGTGTTTTTAAGTTGATTATATGTTATTGTGAGATAAACGTGTAGTGCAATATTTATTTTCGAATTATTTGAATTCACGTACCTCTATCGTGCGCTTATCAGCTTACTGTTACTCTTGAAATGCATATTGCAGTCGTACAGGGATCAGAAGTGTGCACAATGAAGACTGCGTTACTGTTGCTGGGGATGATCCTTTGGGGGAGGAGTGAAGCTGCAAATATAACCGTAAGTATAGTTTTCAGTTAAAACAGGTGAGTATAAAAGGAATTTTTTTAGGAAAGGGTTTTAACACATGATCTAGACATTTTTTGAATATCTATTTACTGAATAAAATAGCTTTGCAACTTGTCCTGTTTTTATATAAAGCAAGAGGTGTCCAAAAGAGAGTTTTTTCTTTTTTTTTTTTGTAGAAGTACTTGAATCGCATCGAAAATACTTGCAATTAAATAAGTTATGGGTTATAAGGACTGTCTATTTGAAAAAAAATTCAAAAAAACTGCAGAACACCCTGGGATCTCAGTAACGCTCTGTGGAACATTTACAGTATATTTTTTTTCATAATCTAGAAACAAATATAAGGAGAGCTTTTTCGATTTGTTACAAAATATTATGTGAAATAATGTTTCCACACTTAATATTGTCAGAAAGAATTTAAGTCAGAACACCAATACATAAACTGAAATAGATTTTCTATTCGATTTAGAGGTGTTTTCTCCTACATCCATTAAAATAATTTGCATTGCGTATTCACCATTTTCTTATTCAGAAAAAACTAACAAACGTGTTTTCTTTGCCATCAAATTGAATATGAAAGTAGTCAGGTGTGCAAAGGAGAGAATTTTATTTTGTAATTTTTTTATAAGCGCGTCAAAACTGTAACATTACAAGTATCATAAAACCAAAACTAAACACAATGATAACACACATTTTAAATATGCATAGGTTTATTACATCTCTCATTGGTATATTTTTGTTTTAACAAATCCCAGGTTTACTTAGATTTGTTTTCTTATGTGGTTTATGTAAAATAATCAAGAATAAGATTAAAAGGCTATTAAGGGTATTAAATTTTAATACTTAACAGATGAAACGTCGTTCGATGGATACATAGTCAACATTCACTTTTGAATATTCACATACTTCTAATTTTGACTAGAAAAATTACATATCGATATAAATACATATTACATAATATCTTATACAGCTTTTGATGCAATGATGACCCCAAAAACTCATTTAATTGGTGCTGTAGATACAAAAAAATACACGGACTGATTAATGATTAAACAGTATAATAGCTTTTTTAAATATTTGTTTTGACAAACGTAATTATAGCCGTCACATAAATAGTGTGAAACAACAATAAAAAAGAGGGCATGTCCTTGATAACTCAGTTTATGTTCGATTTATTTTTAATGCTAAGTGCCTGTGATGTATGTACCCCTGAATGTACTCGATAAACAACCATTTCGTGAGTTCTGGAACAAATGCGTTCCAGAGATGCCGTTACCAGGTCACATAAAGTTGCCTAACTGTCTACTAACATAAACCAACTGTCTGCCAACAGAACATAGCAAAATTATAGAACAATGCGTTGTAGTTAGCGGAGTTATTATAAAAGTAAATTCGCTGCTACAAGCTGTAGGTGATGCAATAAATGAACCAGTTAAGGGAAGTCGAAAAAGTATTAAAGAGATACCGGTTTTACCAAATTAAGACAAACTTCTGATCAGATTCTAGGAGACAACTATACAAACCTATGTATCTGATGCTACAAAGTTTTTACGAATCTTCTCCAGTTCGTTATGATAGCACTGTTAACCAGACTTACGTCGTCAAACTTTACGTACTTACTTATATGGTTGTAAAGTGTGAATTTATTGCTTTTGTTATTATATTTAATATTAGTTCCTTTCTTGTACTACGTGTGATAAATTATGATGCGTATGCCTATGTCTTACGACACATTTCGGCCAACTCTATTCATCTCTAGCAGTCTATTTAGTGTGAAATATTATTTCTTTTAATGTAACTTGGAATACTTCCTTTGCGATAAGAAAATGTAAAAATGTACATATAATGAATGTTACTGAAAAATGGCTTTTATATAGGATGAAGAAGGACTGTACACATACAGAGCCGCAATAGTGGAATATTTTCCGATAAGGAACACCTCACTGACTACAGACGAAATACTTGTCCAGAACACTTTAGAATACATTTCCTTGCTGAATAGTGTTACACAGGTAATATTATATGTATAATTATATAGGCCATAAAATAAAAACAATTTAAAACAAAGTAGTTAAATTATATAAAGAAAAAAAGATAAAAACTACGAAAAAGTTGTTTTTCTTAAGAAACTTTATATTATTCCACTTTATTATTTAAATTTAAAATTATAATTACCTATTACTTTTAGATAATTTTGAAAATAATTTTATATTTCAATTATAAAAAAAATATAATGAATTACACAAGAATATAATTATTATTTTTTTACAAAAATAAAAAATATTTTCATATAAAAATATAAAAAAAAATTATTTTTTAATAATGTCTATATTTAAATTTTATGAAAACAATAGTTATGCCAAAAAAAAGGAGAAAAAAGTTTTAATAAACAACAAATAATTTTTTTTTGGAATTTATTTTATTATAAGGTGTCAAAGTGTTCACCATTTACCTCCTGAAGTAATGAATCTAAAAAATTTTGTAGTGAATTAAAAGTGTGTTGGGAGGAAGTGGAAATTCATGCCTTATCCTTTCTTAACTTTATATTTTGGGCCTATTTTTTAGACTACATTTTTTATTAACCCACAAAAAAAGAATAAAGACAGCCATTAAATTGCCCCCTTCAATCCATTTATCAGAAAGGTTTCATTAATATACCCTACCAAACTCCAAAATGAGGAGCCATCTTTGAAACCATATTTTTTCCTAAATTGGGATTGTTATTTTGGGAATAACTCTAACATATACTAAAAGTAATAAATATCTTCAAGATCAAATTTCCTTTATAAAATTACTTTTATAAACGAAATACAAATGCCACACCAAACATTTACTTTTTTGGTCTTGGTTGAACTTCCTCCATCCATTATTTGGTACCAACCTAATTTGTTATCAAAAAAATAGATCAAAAAATATGTGGTGACAAAGGACATTTTCTTTAATTTATCCATAATAACTTCGCAGAACTCATTTACGTCAAAATCGTCTTCACTCAACTCTTTAACATATGAATTTTATATGGATGGAATTTTTCACGTTTGCAAATTTTTTGAATGGAATATCGACTCATTTATGATTTACAGCCCTTTTGTAATTTATTGGATTTTCCACCACATCTAACATGACATTCAAAGAATTTTTTCGTTTGTAACGCTTACTGTCTTCCACTTTTTGGTCGATCTTTGACACCTATTTCATGAAAACGTAATGTTTTTGAAACGTTGATTTAGAAAGAGGTCCCACATATTATTAAAAATAACCACTACTTGGTCAAAACTTCTCTTATCACCTATCCTATGATCATTAAAATTTCAATACCTATTTACTTAAACTCTTTTGGAAAATAATTTACACTAAATGTATTTTTGACATGAGTTGTCAAGATCATCACTTTAGACAAAAGAAGAAGGGGTTATGGAGAGAAACCTCAAAGGTAACTATGGACTATAAACTTAATAAACTAAAATATTTCTGTATACTTTATAAGAAAATGATTTTCAAAATACGATATCTCGAAAACAGTTAAATTTAGGTATTCGATGTGCTATATGAATTTTGTTTATAATTTTGAGAAGAATGAAATATGGATAATATACAGGTGTTCCATTCAATAAAAAGCAACTTTGTTTCGTCATGACTTTTTGACTTATCTTGTATACTTCATTTTTCTTTATTGTGATAGATTTTAAAAAACCCTAAAACGTTTGTGTCTTAAAATTTTTCGCAGCTACCTTACTTTAGGAGATAATCGACCGTTTCCATACATATCAGCGACCCTGTATAAGTGCAAATTGTTAACACCATGAGATGTATTATAGCACCTAGCGAGATTCCTGTATATTTACATTATGTTTGTAGTTATTTTAATAAGAAGAAAGCACAATCCGTACTGTACACCATCTTTCAGGACATAGACCTGATCGTCTTTCCCGAGTCGACTCTCACATCGGGAGGCGGTGCCTCTTCAACCAGTGAGGTCCCCGTACCATTCACGGACATAATTTGCAACTCCACCGACACCAGGTACCACGACTACTTGAAAAATCTGTCGTGTGCTGCCATCGAACACAACACCACTGTGGTGATCAACATCGTGGAAAAAGAGAATTGCACGCTGAATAATGCCACTGGGTTTTGCCCCAGCTCCGGCATAGTTTATTATAATTCGGATGTGGCTTTCAATGAAAGTGGAGGGGTGTCTGGAAGGTAAATATCAAAATTCTATCGATTGGTTGCATAAAAACCTCATCAAACTTGGACGAATACAAAAAGACGTAGGTATATAATTATTAGGGTCCGGAAAATGTGCTACAATGCAGGGTCGAACGCGTAATCCGTCATGTCATTGACATAAGGACATATGAGAGACCAAAAAACTGTTTTCATTGCTTGAGCGTACGTTGCCGCAACTAAGTAGTTGTTTGTATCACTAACAGTTGTTTGTTGTCACTAACATCAGTAAGTTACTATTTTTTACATCTACTGAGGATAATGCACGTACTACTACTATTTCTATTGTTTTAGCTGTTGTTTACAAAACTTGTTTACTAGCTATCGATATCGGGGGTGAAATATCTGAAGCACCTAAAATTCGTAACAGAACAATAACGACCTTATTGTCCACTGTCAGCCACAGAAATTTATTGCGTATATCTTCTTTGATGTTTCCCATGACACGTTGATATGTCTTCTGTAAATACGGTTTATGGAATGTATGGCTACTAGGCAATGGAAAATCGGATGCACATTTGGCAAAAAACATCTAAAGCGTTATTATGATATTCGACAAATATTGTTCCATGAAAGGCTATATGCGCAAAACGTTATGCACAATTTAAACCAAAATTCCTATTTTTTAACAGTACCAGTAATATATTTTCGCACTCTCCGCGTTTACAAAATATAGATCGACAATTGCAAGTAATATATAAAATATGTGATCCGTCTATCGTAAAACCCTAGTAATTTTCAATCATCTTTTTCAGTCAATTCACAAATGGTAACGACTGTGCCATCATTGCAAAAATCCACCCAAGATCAGATAATATGTAAAAAATACACTACACGAACTCTAAAAGAAATACGTACATGGTGCAAAATACGTATATACACACATTTAATAATTAATCACTAACGACACATACAATTATTTTAAACTCGGCGTTGTACCGTTCGTCCGCTCGCATCGAGCTAACTTACAATACTAAATTTCGACAATGGAATGCTCGCTACGCTATATGGGTAAATTGGAAGCTCTACTTATGACTGATATAAATATAGACATCCAAAAAAAACGTCATCAACTCTGGCTATGAACGAGAGAGATGGAAATAGCGGTCATATCTAAGCTTTTCGATTATGTCAAACTTTTGACAAGTGACTGTCACATTCTGTAAAATAAACAATGGCTGTCATATGATGTGACAATCTTGACAGGTAAATAAGGTTGATTAAGAATAGAAATACGTCTTTTTTTTTTGGCCAACTTTGATGACGATTCTCATTGTGCAATAGAAAGGATAAGTGAAGGAGTATAGTATTTTTTAGAATTTTCTTAAAATAATCTTTATATTTTCAGGTATCGCAAGTGGAATCTCTTCGGCGAATACAACTTAAGTCCACCCGCCGTAGTGGAATTAACAACGATAACTACCAGGAATAACGTATCTTTTGGGATTTTCACTTGTTTCGACATTTTGTTCGACGAACCAGCGTTAAAACTAATCCGAAATCTTGGCCTGAAGAATATACTCTTTCCCTCTATGTGGTTTTCTGAACTGCCGTTTTTGACAGGTAAGAATGCAAACACACACTCCCTCATAAGTTGGAATCGAATTTCTTATTAATTAAAACACAAAAAATGCTTAAAAATGTAAGTTTTTGTCTCGAAAGTTGTACGAAAATATTTTTAGGAAAACCTCAAGCATTGGGAACATTGATTAATAGAAATATTTTTAGTTCTCGAGAAATAAATTTAGATAATATCCAGAAAAACATTCGTTGGTTTTCGATTAATGTTCTGGGACTTTTTCTAGCTCTACAAGTGCAGCAAATGTGGGCTGAAGAGAACAACGTAACTCTCCTATCAGCTGGAGCCAACAATCCGTCGATAGGCAGTGGTGGGACTGGAATATTTATAGGCATGTATTGTTTAAGTTTTAATAGATTTCAAGGTTTCATGAAACAAAAAAATCATAATAGAGACCATAAATGTTCTTGACCACCTACATACTCGGCGTGAGAGTAACTATTAGATGCAAGTACTTACGTGTAATCAAATATTACAAATAAATACTGGATGAGAATATAATCACTATAATCAGAAATCGAAATAATCTGATGAAAGATAACTGAGAGACTATGTATAAGTATATTTTATCGAGACAAGGAAGTGTACAAAATTATTTGTGGATTTGGCGAGGTAAATAAAAATGTAATTTAATAAATACTGTCAACTGTCACGTCTTCTGATTCGTATAACTCCGGTTCATATTTCCAGAGTAGGATTATAGTTTGTGTTTTACATGTGATCGCGTTGCTACCGAATAGCGATAAAATTGTGAAGTCTTGTTAAGTTAAAGTATATAATTTACTGATAAAATTACTGACTAATCTGATCTTTAAAATACATTTAAATTAAATTTTGTGTCATTTGAATAAAATAAATAAGGTCATGGTTTGATTTCTTTGAATCCGGCCCTGTCTAAGTAGTAAGGAGTTGTGTTCCCTGTCACACGTCCCAAATCCAGAATTGGGTTTCACTGGTTCTCAACATAGAAGACGCGGTCTATTTGTTTATATTAAATATATCATATATAGAGACATCCAAAAAAACGTCATCAACTCTGGCTATGAACGAGAGAGATGGAAATAGCGGTCATGTCTAAGCTTTTTGGTTATGTCAAACGTTTGACAAGTGACTGTCACAATTTGTAAAATAAACAATGGCTGTCATATGATGTGACAGTCTTGACAAGTAAATAAGGTTATAAATTCGATTAAGACTAGAAATACGTCTTTTTTTTCTCGGCCAACTTTTATGACGTTTTTTTTGGATGTCTCTGTATAATAAATACATCATGATAACTGATAATCGAGTAAAAAATTGATTTTCAGGCAGCCAAGGCCCTCTCGAATACGAAATGATCAGCGGTTCAGGTGGTACGAGGATCATAACGCAAACTGTACCGAAACTGGAAGTTGCAAATAATCCGTACGTACAGTTCGCACCAGTTGAAGAAGACACAGACAGCATTGCTCTGGAAATGGACAGCTTTTATTTGATAGTAGACCCTTCTGTCTTTGGTGAGTTGTTTTACATTTAATTGTATACAACATCTTAATATTTCAATTTTAATTATATGTGAGTGTAAAAAAATCTAATCATAACTTTATAAAAACTGTTTAACATAATTTCATGTGGTTTGTAAACCAAGCAGTATAAAGAGGTAGTAATGATTGTTGTACTTAATGATTGTTTACAGTAGGGTTTTCTGTATTTAAAATGAGAAAGAAGATCGTAAGAGGTAAAGCATAAAATTTAGCATTAGTTGTTTTTGTGCATTAGAGAAAATGGAGAATACGAGTATATAAAAAAATAATTTTGTTTTACAAGTGTGAAATATTCCACATAAAAGTTATTTTTCATGTTTCAAAAGTTATAATTTAAGCACAATTTGTGATTCAGTGTCAGACCACCCAAAAAATGTCCAATTTTGAACACTCGAATCAGTTTATCTGGTAAAAAAAAACATAGTCGATACTCTAGTATCAAAATTTTTGATTGCAAAAATTTATCTATAAACAATTTACTAAAATGAAAGAAAATAGTATATATTCAAATTATATAACCCTTGAAGAAACTGTTTCAGTATGTGTATTGTATACTTAAGGATTTTTGCAACAAGTAATAATGTAATATTTTTAATATCTAGTAGGATATCCTATTTGGCGGATGCGCCAATGTGAATTTTAATTTTATCCATTTTCATTAAAAATAGATAGTATAACCTCACAAAAAGAGGTTATCTACTGGTATCGTGCTAAAAGCAAAAATAACACAGAATATGCCACACTTTTAGATATTAGAAAATATCCTAAATTTAAATTTTGTTACTAAATAAATTCATAATATTGTTTTAAATAAGACTAAATAAAACATGTAATAAAGTGGTACAAAAAGAAGAAATATTATCGAATTAGCGACATTTCAATTATATACAGTGTGTCCACAGAAGATGGCATCATATGTCACATAACATATTACTCATTTTACAATAATCTAATTTTGCAATGTATTAGGGCATGTCTTAAAAGCGTATTACCTGTATTTTATTTTAACAGTTTATGCCGCCATATTGCTTGATTACACAGGCCGACAAGATTTTAACCCAGAAACCAGAGTATATTTTTCCAAAGGTTTTTGATGCGCTGAATCCGAAATCTCTCAATTGGCTCTGGTTTTCGAGATATCCTAACCTAAGTGCAAAAAAAAACTATTCGAGGTTTTGGCCTATAAAAAACTATGAACAACATTTTAAAGTACATGCCTTGCCCTTTTAAATGACGTCGTTTAAATGACGAGTTTCCTGAAACATCTTTTTTTTTCACTGCGATATCGCATTTTGAAATTTTTCAGTTTGTGAATTTCTCTATAGTTCAAAACCTATTAAGGATCGCGTGTTCAAAATTTTCCTCGAAAAATTTTGAAAATCTGACCTTGGATTCTGAATGAGCAAGTCTTTTTACATAAGAAAACATTGAAGAAAACATTCAAACATTTTCAGTGTTTTCTAATCAAAAAACCAATCGCCTGTTTGATGTACACGTGGTCCTTAAATGGGTTTTCAAATATAGAGAAATTCACAAACATAAAAATTTCAAAATGCGATATCTCAATGAAAAAAAAAGATTTTTGAGCAAACTCAACGGCATTTAAAAGAGCAAGGCTTTTACTTTAAGATGCTGTTCATAGTTTTTTGAGAAAAAAAAAAAATGCGATGCTACATAATCTCAAATATAGGAAAAATATATTGGAAAAATATATTCTGGTTTCTGGGTTAAAGTCTTGTCGGCCTCTATTATTATAGAGAAATTCACAAACTTAAAAATTTCAAAATGCGATATCGCAGCGAAAAAAAAATATTTGAGTAAACTCGAGGTCATTTAAAAGGGCAAGGCATGTACTTTAAGATGTACTTTAATGTTCATAGTTTTTTGAGAAAAAAAAATTGCGATGCTACATAACCTCAAATATAGGCCAAAATCGCCTTTTTTGCACTTTTAGGTTAGGATATCTCGAAAACCAGAGCCAATTGAAAGATTCGGACCTCGGATTCGGATTCAGCGCATCAAAAACCTTCGGAAAAATATATCGTGGTTTCTGGGTTAGAGGGTCGGCTTAATTTTGTCGGCCTGTGTTATTAAATTTGACAAGAGTAAAAAACGACTTTTTGATAAAAATATCGGAAAACGTCAAGAGAAAATGTTTTTCACTTGCAATCTTACCCATTTGTACCAATTTTAAAAATATTATCAGATTTTATTTCTTTTCTTCAGTGTTTTTTCTGTCTTTAATTTATCCATCTAACTTTCACAGAATGAAGCTACAAGTATTTAACACAATTTTGTAGATTCCACGTCGGTACTTCTGGATACGAACAAGACGACCATATCGGAGGAGGTTTGCAACGGCGACAGCGTTAAGATTTGTTGCGAATTTAACATCACCATATCGATCAATCAGAGTATAAGCAACGCACCCGATAAAAATCAATATGTTTATCATTTGGTGGCGTACGATAACGCCAGATCTTTTAGCGGGGTAAGGGACGGAGGAATAGAATCGTGTGGACTGCTGGCTTGCCTGAACGAATCGCTGGCCTCATGTGGAAGCAGGTAAGACGGCTACCATCACAAAAATAGAAGAGTTGGAATCAAATTAAATTATTATGTGATATGCAGACGGGCATAGATAGGTATAAACCATATATAGTATGGACAGGGTACTGGGAAGAGTACAGAATCAAGGGATTAATAACTGAACTCATCTCTTAGACAAACGCGACCTAAATATGAGTTTGAGGGGTTAATCAATCGCCAGCGAGGTGGTGGGAAGGCAAGAAGACTGCTGTAGTCTCCATTTCTAACGAAGCATGCGAAGTTGGTAGTTGTTGCTGTTTCAGGATGAGAAAATTCTATTGGCTATCTTAAAAATCGTATCACAACTTTACAGATAGACGCCTTTCAGAATAAAGTTGTAAAATGGTACCAGTAAATTCTCAATTATAAGTAACTCAGTTTATAAAGGTTAAAGGAGTATCATACAGAGTTACAGTTGATATGGCAATTTTGACAACGAATCAGCATAAATATCCTAGTGTGCTCCTAGTGGAAGGGCTCAGCTTACATATTCCATTATCACATAGTTAAAATGTTTTAAATTAGTTTCAGTGTTTGCCAAATTTCTCTCAGCATATCGTCAAGTATTCACAAACACACTGACCACTGATTCATTGCTCTATCTGATTCGGTTTACCAATATTCTTTACCAAAATTCCTCTTTTCTAACAATGCCAGTAATATTTTGTTGATGTATATTCGAATCTAAATGTCTTTCACAGTTTCGGCATCTACGAAATATATATCGACGAAGGAATACTTAGAATATGTGATCCGTCTATAGTAAAATCCTCGTAATTTTCAATCAACTTTTTCAGTCTATTCACAAATGGTAACGACTGTGCCATTATTGCAAAAATCCACACAAGAAATCCGTACATGGTGCAAAATACGTATGTACCTACACACGTTTATTATGTGACTCACGACACATAAAATTACTTCATACTCGGCGTTCTACCGTCCCACAATGGATCGACAAATAGGAATTTGTGGACATTGGACTAAGGTGGGCAAAAAAAAACAACTTTATGGAATTAAAATAAAAAATCATCGGTAAAAATAACCTCGATGTTCACGAAGATAAATATTATGCTCAGTTACTTGAGGTACAAGTGTTTTTTTTTTTGCGGAATAAAGATTGTTTAATACTATGAAATTTTACATTACATGTACAATATTGAACTATACAACAATATTGAGCTATAAACACTCTATATATCAGAAAATTATATATTTTTTTTTGGGTTTGGCAACATACAGAGTATGTATTTCATGATATACACATTCATCACGAAGAATATTATGAAAATAAGAATGTTTTGTATTATTCTAGTAACTAAATGGTACTTATATAAAAAAATTCCACACAACGAAGTTTATAGTGAACATGATTATGAATATTTATTTAACTTAGAAGTAGTACTGGTAACAAATCCACACTTCCATAAAATGAGACAACTATCTATCAAAAGTTTATAATTTTCTTCCATTTACGTCTAATGTAAATTAGAATTTTGTTGTTTTTTTTTTTAAGTCTAAGGTTAGAAATAACTGGATCAGATGAAATTAGTAAATTATTTAGAATAACTTCATTCGTAAATCTTATGAGCATGGATCTGACTTTTTTATACTTCTTGAAATCTTTATTTCTATATTTCTAGCTTCTGCTGCTTCCTCATAAGGTTCCCAATAGGTACTAAAGCGTCTTTACTGAAATTCTAAAAAAATACAAGATCATAAAGCTTACATAGGGTTGAACAGTTTCTTTCGCTAAGTCTGAAAATCCGTAAATAGTGATTCGCATTATTTTGACCTGAGGAATCTGCTGTGGCACTATGTACCATTACATATGACCCACCCTGTATTTTCTAAAGTAGCTCCTAGTAGCAGCAAATCACTTTATATTTGTTTTAAGGAACCTTTGACCTCTATAATGGATATAAAGAAATTTTGTGCAAAATGCATTTTTTTTAAACTCAATACAAAACTTTTATTTCGTAAATCATTGCAGAATAAAGAGAATTTTTAAAAAATATTATTACTAAATAAGAGACGATATGATAGCAACTTGACCATTTGCAAGCTAATGAATCATATAGAGTAAAACTATAATAAAAACTCTAACTTTGTCGTCAAGTATAGAAGATATGCTGTTTAATACTCAGTTTTGTACAGACAATAAAAATAAAATTTTCTTCGCCAAAAATGCCCCTTGTATTGCTAAGTGATTCAACCAAAAAATATTTTATGTTTATTTTTATTTAATTTGGAGTTTTTAGAAAACAATAGTTCAAAAAAATATATTAAATTACGATTTTCGCATAATTGGGTTATGTCCACTAAAATGCATTGAATCGATCCACTGTTCGTCCGTCCGCTCGCATCGTGCTAACGTAGAATACTAAATTTCGACAACGGAATAAGAAATATGGGCAAGAAATACACGCGTACATAATTTAGAAGGCGCTTAAAGAATACGGTTTATAATTGTCATAGACTGCCTTGTAGCACACTTTCCGGACTGTATTTATAACACGCTACGGGAACAAACCTGATTCTGCCCTGTATTTCAGATTTTCTAATTATTCCGACGTAGTATGGCCGATGACTTTCGAGAACGTCAGCGTGGCCGCCAACTTCGTCAAGAGCGAAAACAGGACGCAGTTCCCTAATTCGCTGTTGTCCTCGATAAGGCCGCTGTCCCCGCAGTACACGGTTTGGGAGTCGGAGGAAACGGACAGCATCGTGAGGAGGAGGCATGCCATTGTCAGGCCCCAGACTAGGCTTCTGACCTTCGGCATATACGGAAGGGACTTCAGCAGGGACAGCCCGGTTAGAGACAACTCTGATAACTCGGCGAAAGTTGCTCACGTCAATGCGTTTATATTCTTGTGTACGCTGCTTTGTTATTTTTTGATTTAGCTGATATAATTTTGTAGTTTCAATTTCGGTGGCGGCTGGTGGACCTTGAAATTCGCTTCATATAGCACATTTTCGTTACGGAAGGACCAATATCAGTTTTTACGGGGGTCTTGTTTCCTTAACCCGTTTCGGCCGAAAACGCCACTCCCGGTACTCAGCGCCTCATAACTAATACTATTTGAGACATAAAAATTTGACAGGGACATATTTTTTAAGTTTAAGACGTGCCCTTTCCTATCGTGTCCATGAAATTCCTCCAAAAATTTATTAATTATGAAAAAAAGTAGATTTTTTTGCACTTTTTTTTTAAATCAAATTTTCAAGGGGTTTCCGGCCTGCAATGGACCTGGAACCTCACTAACCGGTGGAGTAAATGTTTGAACTTTAAGTATACGTGGTTTAAAGATCGATTTTTTTCCCTTATGCGTTCAAAATGGCGCCTGAACTGCAAAATTTTTTGCGTAAAAATTCGAGAATTTTTTATTGGAAAATGATGCACTTTTACAAAAAATTGTCAAGAATAAAAAGTTCTTAAAATCACTCAATGAATGCACTAGGGTATATCACTATATGCACTATTTTCAAAAATTTTGAGCAATTATTTGGATTTTACAAATAGTCAATTTTTTCGAAATAAAAAAAATTGCTTAGAAAATTCTGAAAAAATTCCAGTGCATTCTATGAATGATTTTAAGAGTTCTTGGCAGTTTATAGTAAAAATGCATTGTGTTCGAGAACAAAATTTCTAAAGATCAACTTAGGATCGAAATTTAGATTATTTTTTTTCGAAAACAATGCATTTTTACTATATATTGTCAAGAATAAAAAGCTCTTAAAATCATCCAAAGAATTTTTCAGCAATTTTTTAATTTTTGCAAAAATTGACTATTTGCAAAATCCAAAAAAGTTGCTCAAAAATTTTTTTAATTCCAGTGCATTCCTTGAATGCTATTAATACCTTTTTATTCTTGACAATTTTTTGTAAAAGTGCATCATTTTTCAATAAAAAAATTTGGAATTTTTACGCAAAAAATTTTGCATTTCAGGCGCCATTTTGAACGCATAAGGGAAAAAATCATTCTTTAAACCACGTATACTTAAAATTCAAACATTTATTCCACCGGTTAGTGAGGTTCCAGGTCCATTGCAGACAGGAAATCCCTTGAAAATTTGATTTAAAAAAATGTGCAAAAAAAATCGTGTTTTTTTTTTAAACTGCTTTTTTTCATAATTAATAATTTATTGGAGGAATTTCATGGTCACCATCGGAAAGGGCACGTCTTAAACTTCAAAAATATGTGTCTGTCAAATTTTTCTGTCGCAAATAGTATTAGTTATTTATGAGGCGCTGAAGGGCGATGTACCGGGAGTGGCGTTTTCGGCCGTAACGGGTTAAATAAAGGATATGAGAAAAAAAATATAAAAACAATTTGGCTATTTGACCTCCGCTACAATCTGCCGTTTTCAGAAAAACAAATGAACGACGGGATATACTAGAAAAATCGAAAAATCTGCGATTCGAATTATTTTGTTTCGTATTTCTTATATTTTGAGCTCGGCTTCAAAATTCAGGAAAAACTAAGCCTCTGTATGCTTATAAACATTTTTTTATCACAGGTTTCTTAGATAGTCGAGGTTGATCTAATTGTTTGCTTTTGATTATTCTACAGCTGATATTTCCTTAAATATGGGACAGGCGAATTTGGCATGTTCAGAAACCGAATGTTTCAAAGAAAAATCAAACGAAACAGAAATAAAAAATGAAATTAGTCTCGAATATATGTATAAACCTGTGATTAAAATAAATCATCTTTGTAGGAATACTAATGCTCAATTTTTCCAAGAAAAATACTAAATCCTAGGTCTAAGTATATGAATATTATCAAAAAAAAAACTTGTTTCGCAATATTCTATGAACAGTATCAATATGAAAACGGAAAATGGAAAGAGAAGTCAAGTAAGAAACTTTTTGTACTCTTAGTAGTAGAGTGGTTCTTGGTATATCCTGTATTTAAGGAAATATATAGAACAATAAATCTAACACGCTTGTAGAAGGATTTAATAATGAAAAGACTCCAAATAAAAATGTTCTAAACTTCAAAAAATGTCTGTCTCACCTTGGCAAAAGCAGAAGCTCTAGGATACGCCTTCCAACATATCTTCGAAATATATCTTTATCAGTCACCAAGCAAATACACAGTCGTTTTATTATTGTCACTTTTCGAAATTTCGAAATCTATTAAGGGTTAATTGAATTTAGGATATTTATTTCTTACCAGGTTTTGTAAGCATTTTGCAAAAAACATATTAAGGATAAAATAAATCTTCATATCCACTAAAATATGATATGGGTTCCATGCTTCTTTATGAAAATAATAGAACCCCAAATTCCACCAGCAGCCACTGTTCATTTTAATTCAAATGTGTATCAGGGACGATAAGAAAATACTATAATATAAATCTAAAATATGTTATCATAATAAAAAGGTATATTTTCTATGTTCTGTTGACTACTGATTAGAGTTTTTTAATTTACTCGTTATTTAAAAAAATGTTATGGGTGTGGTTTTAAAATAACTAGTCCAGTTAAGCTTAATTATGTTATGTTTTCTTACCTATTTATTTTATAAAAGTTTGTGCCATTATCAATAAAGTGAACTTAATAAAAATAAGAAATAAACTAGTAAATAAAAAAAAGCATTCCCTTATTTTGATATAAAACATGCTAGTTTTGATATAACCCAACCGAAAACGAATCATAATCATCAAATTATTATATTTTCATAGTTCACTCATTAATTAAAAAATCGGTGTATGGTTTTAAAAACCATCCAACTGGTCCATCTTAAGCCTACACGTTTAAAATTACCATTCAAAAACGATCATTTCATTTGGCAACACACTGATATTTTTATTTGTTTTGGATACAATCAACAGGTTTACTAGAGGATTAATTTTTTTTTTATATTTATATCAAAAATAATTTGGTCGGTACATCAAACTTATACGCAGTGAGAACATTAACCTTAATACACTTACACAAGAACAAAAAATGTAATAAATCACAATTCATTCTGTCGTAACTTTAGGCTGCATTCTTGCTAATTTTGTGGTGTGTATACAATATATATATACTTATATATATTTCTTATTTATATATGAATATAAACCATTCCTTTTATATATATATACATAGGTACATACAATATGTACCTATATATATATATATATATAAAGAATTTGTTAGAGTTTGTTGCGTTACTAAATACAAATCTCTTTGTATGGATATGGAAGACAGAAAAAGCAATATTAGAACAATTCAACAAAAACTATTATTCAAAATTTTATGTTTAATTACTATATAATTAATACATAACAGAAAAGTTCAGGAAAAGTTATATGTACATGGTTATTAATTATATTTTGACCCTCCCCAATTTATTTTGGTTATTATAACCGATACAAAAATAAGTTTCGTAAAAAAGTTGCAGTGTTTTATTTATATATTTTTTAAATCACATATAAGTCACGTGATAAGGAGTATAACTTATTTTTTAATAAGATTATAAAAAACAAATATTATTCAATCTTTTTGTCCTGAATTAGTTTTAATACTTTTGACAAGAAAATGTGAATATTGTCAATTCAGAGGTCGACTATGGTCGAAGAAACAATAGTAAATCAAATGATAACAAATAAATCAGTTTATTTGACAGTTACAACTGATATTTTTATTCCGATTATTTCTTCTCAGCACGATACATTTCTCAAGCATAGCCTACTGCAACAGAGTGGCTTTGACACAATTTTAATGTAAAAAATCTCGATAATTATTAACAAAAAAACCCACAAAACCTTATAACGACCCATCCAAAAGAAAAAAACGTCATCAAAGTTGGCCGAGTAAAAAAAAGATGTATCTTAAATTTATAACCTTATTTAGTTGTCAAGGCTGTCATATTATATGGGAGCCATTATTTGTTTTACATTTGTGACAGTCACTTGTAAAAAGTTTGACGACAGCAAAGTTTTGTTTTGAGCTTCGACATAACCGCTATTGCCGTCTCCTCGTTCATAGCCAGATTTGATGACGTTTTTTTTTTTGGATGGCTCCATATATTTAATTACAATATAATATAGACATAAAAAAAAAGTCATCAAAGCTGGCTATGAACGAAAGAGATGGAAATAGCGATTATGTCGAAGCTCAAAACGAAACGTCAATCTTTTGATCAGTGACTGTCACAATTGTAAAATAAATAACGACTGTCACATAATGTAACAGCTTTGACAATTAAAAATAAAATAAATAGGGTCTTGTTAAAAAGTATGAGTAAAACACTGTTTTTTTCTCAAATCTCAAATACCAGTTACAAAAAACAAATAAAAAAGGGGGGGGGGGTCAAAATATAATGAATAACAACATTGTTATGCTCCTTCAGTAGTATATTATTTTATACACTGTATATTAATTAATTTATCACAAATTAGTAGATAGCACAGTTCGAGCAATTACCATAGAATGTAATATGTAATAACAAATATTTGTTGTCAATAAATCTATCAATACTAAGTACATTTATAATTTAATATTACATAGATATCTTTTGTTTTACGAACAAACCATTTTATTATTAACAATTGCTGTTTCTGCAGGAACGATTTCAAAAAATATTTTTTAATTTCTTAGATTCGAAGTTGTACGATTCATCATGAACACTTTAAATTGAGGTTTAGGATACAGGTGGAGAATATAAAGGCGTTAATAAAATATAACAAGTTTAGGGATCAGGGTGGATATTTATAAATGATCTAAGTGATATATATACATAACATAATAAAAAGATTGATCTTTTTTTTATTTTATTGTAATAGAATGTCTTGCGATGAATAAAAATGAGGAAAAACTGATGTATGGAGGTATGGAGTTGCTATTTACAACTGCTGTTTGGACATTGAATGCTTCCAGGCAAAGTCTTGGATAAAATGTATGTATGTATATTCATCAACGGTTATTTTTAATTTGGCTTGAGGAACGCATTACTTGTGGTTGAATTACCGTTTCTGACATCTGGAAGTTTTAACAGGTCTTCAGTTAATCTGATTTTGAAAATTCGAATTCGACTAAGTATTTCACTTTGTGTGCTGCCTTTATTCCTCACTCATCTCATTATCCATTTATGCTTAACACACATATATCTTCAGTTATCTACTGATATTGTTTGTTGAACTTTGCAAAAGTTATCATGTTTATTCAGATAATGAACATGTTTTTACAAATACCTTAAAATAAAATGTATGTGTAGTGAATAATATTTTTTTCTCCCCTATCAAATCACATAAATTACGTTTTAACCATTTTTCTTGATTTATCATAGACCAAATTATGTTTTTCTTTCTCATAGTGATATGGCAACTATAGTCACTTTTATTTGTGGAATAAAATATCAAGTGTAGAAGGAAAGTAAAGAAGAGTGAATATAAGAATACCTACATACATTGTATAAACATATGATATCTTATGACCATATAATATCTAAATATTAATGGTGTTTCATATCAGACTTCTGTGTATTTCAGTGTTATAGATTCTTGCTCCAAATAGTAATGCACTAACCTTACTAGGGATCTAAATTTGGAATCACAAATCTCTATTTGAGTTTTTTGTGTTTTTGTCTTTTTATTTCTGATTAATTTTGCTTAATTTAATTTCTTATTTATTTCTAACTAATTTGAATACTAAACATGTATTTTCAGTAGATACATATATTATAAGTTATTTATACAGAGATATGTATGTGGATATATCGTTTTTCTGGAAAGACAATTCGATATTGTGAGTAGGTATATGAAAAGAAGCATCAATTTAAGTTAGTAACTTGTTACCTAATCGGTTTTACAAAAATGAGACTAAGAACCGATATCTGAATAATAATATTGAATAGAATGCAGAATGCTTTAATAACCTTAGTCACTATACAATAACATAGTGTTTACAATAAGGGTTAGATAAACGACAATTATTTAAATTCCATCGAACAAAACAAATGTTTATTCAGTAAATCATAACAACTAACTAATTTGAGTCACTTTACAGATAAAAAGTGTGTTTCTAAGGTCGAATAGACATTATTTTGACCATATTTGATTGATAACTGCGTAAAACTACACGTTTAGTAATAGTGTAATGATCAGAAGTAAATTGTATTAATAAACGGGTGTAATTTTCATTTCACACCTGGTATAGTACCACGAAAACTAACAGTCAGGTTTTGAACGATGTTACTGACGATAATGATATGTCAGTATTTTGTAATCACCATGTTTTTTCTTTATTTGTACTCAATATATTTTTACCTTACATCTGGTATTCGTTTTTCTGTTGTATCAAAGTAAGGTCTGTGACAGGTCATGTTATGACGTTAAGATGTTTCTATGTATCAATTATCAAAAAATATTCGTAATTGATAACTGAAAAAAAATGACCGCCGTTAATTTGCAAAGTTGCACATTATATTCGATATATGTATACACGAGAGAGATAAAACTTGGCCTGTTTATCACCACATTAGATTAAGTTACATTGTTCAACAGATGAACTTGAAAATAAAAATTATCGGCCTCGCTTACGCTCGCAGATAGAGTACACATTAAATTCGAAAAAAAATAAAAAATTACTGTCATGGGACGATAAACAGAAGTGAAAACTTAAATTAACGAGGGCGAAATATTATCTTATTTGGTTTTATGAAGTTAGTGATCTCAAAAAAAAAAAATTAACACCCCAGGACTGAAGACAAAAATAACATTTAAAAACTGGTATATAACTGATACTAAATGTTAAAATCTTTTAAATTATCAATAATAAAGAAATATTTGATCCAAAGGGTATCCCCCCCCTAAGTATGGTGAAATGCCCCCTTTTTTTTATTTTCTTCGCATGATGAAAGTGTTTCTTAGGGCTAATTATGAAAGGTAGACCGAATTTTAGGTCCAAAAATTTTTCCTCTCACTAGGTATGGAAAAAAACCCTGTTTTTTACATTTTATTTTTTTCTCGGTTTTTAACTGTCGAAGAAACCTGAAAAAAATTCATGAGTACAGAAAATATTATTGATTTTATTAAAAAAAAAAATTTCAAGCTCATTCAAGGTCATTATGACCTCTAAAAAATTATTCAAACTTTAAAAATCCCATATGTTTTAACCAAAAAAAGCTTCAGGCTCAGATTTTTAATATGTTATATTTTTAACTGTTTTTTACCTCAAATATTTTCAGATTTTTTTGAGTGGTGGGTCATGCCCAAAAGTGCGAAAAATCTATTTTTTTCCGTGAAACGACTTAAAAGGCTTAAAATCATCATTTTATAGTGTCCTGATTTTTCCTGCACTAATAGGACTCAAATGACAAAAAACTACTAGCTTCGATAAGTGAATTTTTTTTCTTACTATTTTTAGTGAACATATTTTCATATTGAATAAATGTCAATTTGCGAAATTTAAAAAAAAAAAATAAAATCCTGGGTACTTCAAAGAAAAACTAATGTAGATTAAAAAAAATGTGTTCTTGTTTCTAAGTGGTGTACCAAGACTGATTTAAAAAAAAATCATTTTAAAAAAACTTCATTTTGCATGCGCCTCGTAGTTAACTCCTTAAGTAAATAAGGAAGCTGATTCACCGTGATGGGCGAACAGTTGATGCGAGTTTGTAGTTTTATTTTATGCTATATAGTTTTTATTCTTCATAACACTAGGCGGAGAAATTAAGGGATATAAAAAAATCCCAAAAAAAAAAAAATCACTGAATTAACGTTTTTTAATAATGCAAATATGAATTATTGCTAACAAACTATTTAACTTAAAAAATATGAAAAAACATGAAAGAACAAAAATTGAGAAATCGATCCTTAAATAGATTTTTAGCACAAACAACAATTTCAATCATTCCGAACACTATGGTATAAAGTGGAGGCCCTTTCAATCAATAAATATGATATATATTTATTTTTACATTTAAAAAAACAAATTTCCACTATTAAGATACTACTATTTTTTGTATTCCCTAAAAATCGTTATTACTTTCTGACGAGTGTTGAGCGGGGAACAGTTGATAGGCTTACTATATTTAAGTGAGACACTTAAATATAGTAATAGTGCTTTTTTAGAGGCAAAATCATTAATGATTTCTTCGAAGTCCATTTCTCTAAGCAAATACTTCTATACTTGAGCACTGACATATATGCTAGACGTTTTCGCGTCATCGTCGTACGCAGCCTATTTTTAATAATTCTCATTTTAGAAAATGAACGTTCTCCGCTGCAATTAGCCACTATTAACACTAAATTCCACCACTGAATAGATTTGACATATATATATTTCATTACTCTTTTATTTTCTTAAAAATTAAATTTTTTTATCGTTATTAAATGTTTGAATCCAAGGCTTGTGGAGGCCCTCAATGTGTGGGGCCCCGGGGCTCCCGCCCCGGTTGCCCCGCCATGCGTCGGCCCTGTCCTTAGTCTACCCATTATTTGCAAAATTATGCCAAGTTATGCAAATATCCCTAATTATGAAATTTTTTACCTCTTTTTCAATCAACAATTTCGTTTTGGATTTGTTTTTTTTTTTTTAGAAAAAAACAATGACTACTACTTGTAAAGGTCGAGGAACAGATTTTCAAAACCCTATTTCAATTTTCTGTACGTTCATTATTTCCCGAGTAATTGATTATTAAAGTCGACAATGACATTTTTGCTTTGAACGGCGATAACTCAGCAAAAAATCATCGTACAGAGCTCAATAACAGGTCAAATTAAAGTGAATTAAACTATCTAAAAGGCCTTTATGAACATATCGAAAAAAAGACAAACCTTTTAAGACAAACAAAAATATGGAAAAAATGTTTTCGATGTTTTTTTTTATGATAACTCAAAAACTGCTGATGTTAAAAAAAATTAAACTCAAGATTTAAAAACTAGAAACTTGGAGCTTCAATTTAATTTTTTTTTTTTTCTCTACGACCATTTTTCACCAAATTACAGCTCTTTGAAAATCAGCGAAAAACTTTTTTTATATATATTTTTTAATATCCCTTATCTAATTGCTGAGCTGCGCTTAGTGCAACCCCTATTTAAGGGGTTAGGTGGGTTTGAAAATTTCAAATCGATCCGAGTAAAATTCTAAGAGATAGACCCTTCGGAAGTTCCGCCCATCAGGCCACGTCAGTGCAGCGCTTCGCAGGTATTGGCGATTTCAGATAAGAATGCGCCCCCTGGGCAGAATTCGTCACAGGCAAGAGCAAAAGGATGCCCTGGATATTGCCGCAGCAGCAGGTATGTAATTTGCTTTATGGTGCAGGAATCGATGATTCTATGTAAGTTAAAAAAAATTTTTTTTTGCATGGTATTTCAATTTAAAACTTTAAATGCGTTTATCTCAAAACTCAATTTTTTAAGTCGGTGGACACGATTTCTCGAAAAGTTATGAAGCGATTTTGTTCAAATTTTGCACACATCTTTGAAATAACATTATCTAGTCATTGAACGAAGGATTTTTTTTTCTTATTACAACAAATTTTTTTCGAGCCAGTACATGGCGAAAATTTGACCAAAAAATGTGTTTTTTTGTTCATGGTCTGTCAAAAATTCAAATTTTAATTTTTTTTCCTTCGTCCAATAACGAGATTTATCCATGTACTAACGAAATATTTTTGGTTTTTTTGATTTTAGATGAACCAATAATGAATTATGCTGTCCACGGCAAGAGCATTTTTTTTTTGAGACGTCAAGGGAGATGAGGTACCAATGGCTGATTTTTCTGAATTTTTAAATAAAAATTTCACCAAACACTGTTTAAATATGTATCTTTGACATGCTGAATTGTTTAAATAGAATATATGATTGTATATAGTAAAAAATAGTAAAAACACCCTTTTCGAACCTCTGAAACCCACCTAACCCCTTAAGCTATGCTATAACGTGACGGTTTTTATTTCTCTGGCGGGTCAGCCGCGCTTATACAAGTTTTCACTTCAAAGTGTCGGATAAGGAGGTTTAAATTTTAATTCGATGATTATGTATTAAGATCACGACAACTATGACAGGATATCTCTGGTCTAACAGGAAAGAACGGGCAATTGACGAATTAGCGCGTTATGGAACAATACGCAGAGTGGCCGTCAAAATTTGAGATCATGATTGACTACTAGAAGGGGGCTACGGAATACGTTATACGCTACTACTGACGTAAACATCCCGCCAGTGGCGTGCTCAAAAATTTTGCCTGGGAGGGGAGTTGAATATACGTACTTATCTCAAAGTAATAGGCTCGAGTGTGTGGGCGAGAGTGTGGGAGAGGTTACCTCTGAAACCCATTCGTTCAATATCCTTAGTCTATCCATTATTTGCAAAGTTATGCAAAGTTCAATAAAAAATTTCGTTTTGGATTTTTTTATTAGAAAAAAACAATCACTACTGCTTGTAATGGATCAAGGAACAGGTTTTCAAAACCCTATTTGAATTTTCTGTACGTTTATTATTTCCCGAATTATATGACTGAACTGTCATAATTCTATTGTAGAGCGCAACAAAATTGATTTGTAGTGTTTTCACTGCATTTTTTTCAAGTGTTCACCATGTCAAAATAAGTGGATAAATTCCTCCATTTTTTATATCTAAATAATTACAGTACCTAGAATACAGAAACTCGATCGACTGTTTTACATTTTTTTTTTCAAATCCGAATCATATTAAAGCTGGCAGAGGTGTACGCATCATAAATACAATACACGAAATTATCTAGTAGCCTTTCACACGTTTGCCGTATTTTATTATGGAATTATATCACAGTTTTCAACGAATTGCGTATGTAGCGGAGGTTGTACAACAGCTTCAGCTGTCACAGGACTTATGCAATCAAATCAAATCGAAGTAACCCATTCACATGCTGCACGAGTTGCCTATACGTCATTAAATATTTTCTTCGACTTTCAAAGAAGTCAAGATGTGTTTTGTAGTTACAAGTCGATCATGTGAAATAAGTCTCGTTTGTTATTCGATTATTTTTTTTAGATATTAATTTTTAGGCAAAAGAACAATTAGAATTTAGGTGCATTTTACATTTTATTGAAACACAATTCAATATATCAGTGAATAATGCATTGAAGTAACATAGTAACATTCTAGTAACCAATAAACGGAAAAAAATGTGCTCCAGATAAATGCTTAATTATATTGTTTAATCAAAATCAGACTAGACTATTTTTTTTGCAATTGTGATTAGATTAGTGTTATGATTAGTATCTATTCTTTGAGTTTTTTTTTAATTACTGGTTGGTTATGATGTTTTTTACTGTCATATTAAATTGTAGTAGGTATATTAAAATGTAAAATGCACCAAACTTTTGGAAAACAATAAAAATGGTCATTTCTCAAGATCGGTTTACAACTATAAAATATATAGTAACTATTTTCTAAGTCAAAAAAATTATGGTTGCAAGTTTTGTTTACATTTTCACAAATAAAGATATTTTTAATTTTTATTCTCAAATTTCACACGTACTGAGATAGCTCGTTTATTTCAGATTTTTTTTTTGGTAACATTTTTCCCATATGCCGCGTACTATCTGGAAAACACTGTATATTTTAATACTTTAAAAACTTTTTCTACAGGTTCCCATCAACCAGGCCAATAATAATTACGCTGCTTTAGATTTTTTTTACGGATAGGTAAATGATTAGGTAACTTAGTTCCATCTTTCTGGCTCCGCTTATTGATATGAGAGAAAAATAATGTATTTCTACCATTAGAATTACAATGACAATTATATCGACATACAATTTGGACTGGAACATTTGGTTATTAGTGGGGTTCGGAATGTTTGCCATCTCGCGTGTTAAACTGCGTAAGAATATCCTGCCCTCCCGCACCTGCGCATACGCGGGTCCTGGCGCCTTGTCAGGATCGGTCAGTGGCGTACATATGCAGGGACAAGACATACACGCGTATATAATTTACAAGGCGCTTAAAAAACACGGTTTATACTTTCATTATCATAGAATTTTATCGTGTCGAGCCCTGCGTTGTAGCATACATTTCCGAACCCTAATTATTAGAGACAAAGAAAACACTAAGAACTTCTTTGTTCTCCGACACGGGACAATTTTATACCGTTCTCCTCTACATTATCTAGTTTGACCTTTGTCTAAGAATATTGTTGAATTATTATGTTATTAATATTACGTCTTGTTGACCATTCTTATCTTGAGAGAGTTCTTAGAATTTTTTTAGTCACAAGTTGTTTTTTATAGAAAATAAACATAATCCGCGTAAAAACAAAATGATAAACATAAAATAAATCTAATATTTTGGTGTGGGTCCCTGTTCAGTTTGTGTTTGGATTTGAAAGTGAAAGTGAAAACATTTAGATTATTTAGAAATGTCACGTTAAATCATGTTTTCCGGTAAACATGTATTTAGGAAACTTTATTATTAATTATTTTATTTGTTTACCAAAGTATAAGATGCTGCTGTCAAGGGTTGAATATAAAAATTACGTAAATGGAGCTGGGACCTCGACCTGTTACAGATTTTGTAGCCATCTGTTTCAAATTTATGGAATTTTACCGAGAAACCCTTTTTATCTATGTCAGTAACAGCAGTAAATAAAATTACAGATGCAAACATAGTAATTAAGTGATATGCTGAGTGAAAATAATGTTTATTTAACTTTTCAGGAAGTAAATTGTACGTAGAATGTATTCTAGAACTAAAATATACGAAATAAAAGAGGCAATCTAAAAAAAAAGTAAGCTCAAAAGCATTCCATAGTATGCAGGAATGAGAGACAAGTCGATCTTCAACATTTCCATGAATTAATTTGGATTGATATTTATAAGCAAAATTTGAAAAATATTATTTTGGAAAAAATAACTCAACAACTTATCTCCTCTTACCTCGGATTAGAACTCGATATGAAATGGTTTTGAGTATATTAATATGTTAATAATAATACTGAAAGTCAGGTATGAAAACCGTAAAAACATTCAAGTTTAGTGCTTCTGTTCTGAAAATAATAGTTTTTCAACGCGAGCTAAAAGTTTGAAGCTCAAAAAAGATACAAACCACTATTTAAAGGCAATGTAAGGTTCAGATAATTTCAAACTGTCGATAAATGTCAAGTAATACAACACGGCAACTTTGGATCTGCTGCCAACCGCATGACAACGAATATCAAGGGCGAAATTTAAAATTCAATAATATTCATTTCAGTATGACTGATTTTTGGTATCATTGCACACATTTAATAACGGCATCGGTGATGTGCATCGGTTTTTATTTTGTACAAAGTATATTCCTTTCCACGTGAATCTTTCAGCTGTTAGTCTACTTTCTCAAAGCGGACGTTTTTCATAGCTGTTATATACCATACGGAGTTGAACAACCAGGAGTATCAGTTGAACAACTAGGCTCTGGGGATTTAGCAGCAGTTTTGGGACCTTATCAGATTGTTGATCAATAGATAGATCAGATAAAATTCGTGATATTGGTATGGTTTCTACTTCCTCCAGTGGATTTACATGTATGGGATTCATCTGTGTCTTGATTGTTCAGTGGGGTAGGGCGATTTGTCACAGCCCTTGTAAGAACTCATCGCCATTAAAAATATTTCTGTTAATTGGACAAATTCCAGAAACTCGAAACCCGGACTGGATCTTTTTCGGGGTTGCAGCTAATGGTAAAGTATCTCGCTCAATACCGGGAATGTCATATATTGACATGGTTTTCCCTGGATTGTTTCTCAACCATGAATCGCACAAAGTGTTCACATATTTTTTTAGTGGACCGTAGACAGATCTGTCTAGAGGCTGAAGTTTATGGGAACAATGCGGTGGAAGAGATAACATTACAACACCATTATCTCGGCACAATTCTATGCCTTGATAGAAAGATATGAGTCGTGGTTGTCCAATATTAATAAAACTGGCCGTTCTCTAGTGCACCTAGTGTGCTTTATAAAATGTACAAGGAATATAACAAAATCCTCCTGTACCATCCATCCCGACTGATTTGCTGTCCAATACACGACCGTTCTGAGAGATCTTCCATTTTCCAGGACTTCTTTTGCAGCAGTACGGATCTACCGATGCCTTTCCTCTTTCACTTTTCCTTTTGTAAATCCTCATTTTATTACCTTTTAAATAAAAAATCTATCGGTACATAGGTACTTGCTTTAGATATTATATCAACCTAACCGTACATTTGATTAAAATAAACATCATATAAAAATCATACCTACATATAGGTATTAATTATCCGTTAAAACAACAAATGTATCTTCAAAAATAATTACAAATGGGGCCGAAAAACACACAAACTGAAATTTCGAAACAACCGTTCCACCTGTTAGAACGTAATGACGGTGCACGTTCGTAATTGGCGCACTATTTACGCCCAATGTAACAACCAGCCCCTGTAACAACCAACCCCGGCCTCCCCTAAACAAGAAATATTTTATTCTATACGGCCAGTTAGACGCTAGCATCGTATAGTTTTACTCCAGACTAGCTTGTATCTATAGTTACAGGTCAGTAGCTTGGTTAGTTTTTGAACGACACCATTTTTAACAAGACAACTTTAGAGTGTTAACAACAATGCACCGGCCCATCGTTCAGTCATTGCAATGGGAAAAATTTGCGAATTAAAGTTCGAATTGCTCGAACATCCACCCTATTCGCCAGATCTAGTACCCAGTGACTACCACCTGTTCCCTCCGAAGATTTCACAGCAACGAGGAGGTCATCGATGCGGTAAACAGCTATTTTGGGGACCTTGATAAATCGCACTACAGAAATGGTTTAATTAAATTAGAACACCGATATGACAAATGTATTAGCCTTTCTGGAGATTATGTTGAGAAATAAATAAAAAAAAAATGTTTTTAACGTTGTTTTCATTGAGAGGCCCGGGACTTATCAGCCGACCCTCGTATTATATTGTTTTTTATTTCACTTGTATTTTAAAAATTCTCTCATTAATTATTATGATTTATTAATTGATTTAGTAGGAATAGCGGGTCTGTATATATCGATATATCACCTTTCGATATTTATCGATTATATCATCTTTCGATATTTCTGTCGCGCATTCTTACAATCAGCAGCCAGATTGACGCTGCGACTTGTCGCTGCGATTCTTAAAATGGCGGAAAATTCAAAATCATACCACGTAACCTCATTTGTCGCTGAAAACGAGCGACTAGCGTCTGCATGAGGCCGTACCTTTATAAAACTTCAGAAATATGTATTTTAAATAAGAAGCCTTTTTACTCAGTTAGATCCGTAGCAGGTTCATACGACATGTGTAAATTAAGTAATGAGACTGGCAATATAGCGCCAGATCTAGTAACACTGCGGACACGGGACTTGGAAGGGCGGTAGATTAACATGTAATGCACCTACAGTACAAGTTTGAAATTGTTAGAGTCATTTGTATGTTCTTTGTGATCGTTTTCGCAAACCATTTATTTTCTAGTGCGTTTTAAAAATGAGACATTAATTTTGAGCAACGGTGTGCTATCAGGTTTTGCTTCAGACTTGGACACAGTGCAACGGATACTTTTGCAAAACTCCAACATGCCTACGGAGACATTGTTTTTACAAGAGCCCAGGTTTTTTTGGTGGGTTAAGGCATTCTCAGAAGGAAGAGATTCGATTGAAGATGAACCACGCAGCGGAAGGCCTTCATCTCCAAGAACCGATGAAAATGTCGATAGAATACTGGATCTCGTGCGTTCAGATCGTTGGTTGACGACAAGAATGATCAGGGAAGAGTTGAATTTTACCAAACATCAAAAACAACTGGATGTTGCATCACGACAATGCGCCTTGTCACATAGCCATTTCAGTAAACGAGTTTTTAGCCAGTAATAACGTGCCTGTGGCTCCTCAGCCTCCTTATTCGCCTGACTTGAGTCTTTGTGACTTTTTTCTCTTCCTAGATTGAAAATTCACCTCAAGGAACGTCATTTTGGAACCATAGAAAACATTCAAACGGCTGTAACTGTCCAGCTGAAGGCTATTCCAGTATATGAGTTCCAGCACTGCTATGAGGAATGAAAGAGCCGTCTCCAGCGATGTGTGGCTTCCCAAGGAAGTTATTTTGAAGGAGAAAATGCTGAATTGTAATTCTATTCGAATAAAAAAAATTAAAAAACCAGTCTCATTACTTTACTTACACACCCCGTACATGTATGACATGGTAACAAAATTATCGATAAACTGACACGAACGAGCAGCAACTATCATTGTTGATAATACATACATTCGATTGCAATTTCTAATAAAAGTTATCTCAATCTGCGGGGACTACCAAAGCGAAGATGAAACATCTATCAGTTATCAGTCATTATAAATACGTAAATAATTCTTTTAGCAACACAGCTTAATCGAAATCCTGGTTCATGGTACAACAGTGAGTGTCGATTTTATTATGATACCTCTTACTAAATTTATGTTTATAGAGTACGTGCAGTATGTGTAGTAATCATCTATCATCTCCCATTAGTACAAGAAGTCCAAAGTAGTTAGTGGTACTTATAAGGATTGACGAAGTTTTAACAATTATACTTTTGTAAATTTTGGAGTAACTTAATTTACTCTTTCTTGAACGTACAGTGCGGTCTATTATGTGCGGAATAAATTCACTTGGGGCATGATTATGAACTTTTCAAAAATATTCTGAAAGAGCTCGATTTTTACTTTTCAAATTTTACAAATAGCCATTTTTTTGTCATGAAAACAGTTCATCCCACTTACACCCTTTTTGAAATATGACAACCCCCCACCCAAAAAAATAGGAAGGTGGGTCGTCCAGCACATCGTTCGAAAAGGATTCTGATTATCTTTTCAACAGTATAGAGAAATTTAATTTTAATGTTCATGAATCCTGATCAAAATTGTACCTCTCTCAACTGCTTTCAAAATGAAGCGCAGAATCTAACATAATATTAACCGTTCGTTTGTACATATAAATTTTGAGACACCGTCTGTACACAGGGTCTAAAAGGGACTGTTGATATTTTTTTCCAAGAAAAGGCGTTCAAAAAATCTGAAAAAATTGTGGTATACTTATTGAAGACCCTTTTTTTAAGATCCAATCGTTTTTTTTAGCGATTTTTAATAAATTAAATTGTTATAACTATATATATGCAGCAAAATCGGAAAATAATCGATTTTCACAAAAAAAAGTCATCTGAATCAAAATTGTATGTAAAAATAAAGTTCTTGCGGGATATTATAATTGAATACATGTATCTTTAAAAAAAACGCAAATGCTTTGTTTTTAAAAACCATATTTATTTTGAATATTGTAAATGTCGTTTTTTTGGATAAGAAAAAATTCGGAAAACGAGTACTTATAGGTTTTATCTTTCATTTACTTACCAAAAAACTTTTATAGAATCATGAAAAATGTTGAACAATACTAAAAGAATATTAATTGGACAATTTTTTTTCAATGCAAGTGAGACAAAAATTGGTGCGATGCTTATCACACACGGTACTGTTCAAACACCAACTAGCCTTATCTTATTTGTAAACAACGTTACAAAATAAGTATGGATGAAGAAACCGAAGTGACGTATGGATAAATCGAAGTAGAGAAATTCAACTATTTTGGAAACTAAATCCACAATGCACGAATAAAATTTTTGTTGAATTATATTTATATAAAATTAAAAATAAAATAAATAATAATCAGTAAGGAAGTTCTTCAATGATAAATTAGCAATTAGATGGGTGAATGAACTCTTGATTAACTTTTTTCCTTGTAAGTAATACAATAGTGATAAAACTGTAGACAATAGATAAATTCTATTCACAACAGAAAAGCAGAGATAAGAAATCAAAGTATAACGCTCATTATATTAATACTGGAGATTTATACTAGATACAATAATATTAATAATGGCAAAAAAGCTTACCGTCTTGTTCGAGCAGGAACATATAAATGGATGTTATTTTAAAGTAATGAACTTTTCGATAATAATCGACCAAAAACTAGGATAAATTTATATTTAGTCACACAAACATTATGTTATTGAGACTGAGATGACTGGATCATTTACCAAAATATGATGTTATGATCAAAATTTTCCAAGCTTTTTTTGTAATAAGTTAGAAAAATATTTTATTGGAGGTATTAGATACTCCAGCAGGCCCGGCAGAACATGCTCAGCCCGAGTGGGTAGTTGACCGTTAAAAAAATAGAAGCGGGGGGGGGGGGGGGGCAGAAAAAATTGTTGTATAAGAGAACTTTACAATGGTGAATAATAGAGAATAGTAAACATCACCAAAATATGATAGACATATCAACAAAATAATGTTACAATTCAAAAATGAAAAAAAAAAAATTCACTTGAGGACGATGCTTTTGCCGAAAATTGTCGTAAAATTCCGAACGGGTATTTTACCCACGCGGAATTTTCCGAGTGGGTAGAACTACCCACTATACCCATATGTTCTGCCGGGCCTGTACTCCACCGGCTCCTGTACTCCTTATTACACCGAATCAACACAAACATTTTATTGTTAAACAGTGAGATTTCAAATGAAATTAAGCACATATTAAGTTCTACACTGCATTCTTTTATAGTGTTTAAATGCATGCAAAAATTCCCTGTACAGATCCACACAGGAAACTTACATGACAAAATTATTAAGAAAAAATACAGTAAGTCGGACATAAATGTCTTGTTTTTTTTGTCGAGAATTCGATTTTAAATAACAATATTTAAACCGGTTGTGCAAAGTGTCGTCATACCATCCTCTTTTCATTGTTTTACATTCGCATCTCAAGCTCAATGTAAAGAACTGCAGATAACAGAAACCGAGAGCATGTGTGAGATATATATATATATATATATATATATGTTATATTATAAATCTTTGGAAATGCTGCTATATAAATTTCCGATCGCAACCGTTATTTTTAGAAGAAGTCGGTAATCTCGAGATTCCTTGAATTACATTCAGGTATCAACAAGAAGCTGTCGTTGTTTTCTGAATGACCAGTCTGTGAGCGAATAACGTGTAGGGGAACTAGGGACAAAACGGAATAGGTGCATGGGTAAGATACGGAACAACTGGAGTTTGTTAGAACTCCAGAAAAATTAATTCTACGTTTTATCCACATTTTTGTGTACATATCTAAAACTATGTGCCACAAATATATTAGTATACAGTAAGCGGCACCCTAATGCGTACCTAGGTGGATATTAAATACATATTAAATGATACATTTTTATGTCATAGTTAGGCGAATTGTACATAAAGCTAAGAGGGGGTCTTACCGGAAATCTAAAGAGCAACGTTGCCAGAACTAACTGTAACTATTAATTCTGCATAATAACTCTTTATAAAAAAATAAATCATCAATTATTGCCCTTCATTCAGCTGTGTACGCATTAGGCTGCCGCTTACTGTATAGTGGTCTAATACTAGTACTAATAACTAAGTTCATATTAGTAATGTATTCGATTATTAAGTTTTCGTGTACCTATCGTAACTGTGCAAGAATGATCCTGTTAGCTTAAATCAAACGAAAAGATAAATAATTACATACCAGAAAATAAAGAACATCCAAAAAAAAACGTCATCAACTCTGGCTAACCAGAGAAATAGAAATAGCGGTCATGTCGAAACTCGAAACGAAACTTTGTTGTTGTCAAACTTTTGACAGTGGCTGTCAGGATTGTAAAATATATAATGGAATTAATATTTAACGAAGAACAGAGGCGTGTTCCGCTTGAAATTTATTTTAGAAATGGCAGTAGAATCGATTGGATATAATTGGATGAGAGCTGCATGTGAGAACTTCAGGGAAGTTTTTCCAGACGCAGTTAATCATTTCGGCCATTTTAGCCGGTCAGTAAAATGTTTTCTGCATTTGTATCGGCAAATTGGAAGCGTCAATCGCAGACAAGGGAGTGGCAGAGTTGCTCTCACGCATGGTTCGCTGTATTTAACTATCCAGCGCTCCCGCACGGGACCGACGTACTACCGCACATACGCCAGTCCCGGCGCCTTGGTAGGTTCGGTCAGTGGCGTTCGTATGCAGGGCCAAGAAATACACGCGTATATAATTTACAAGGCACTTAAGGTTTATACTTTAATTATCATAGTGCCGTTTTATAGTATAGAGTTTTATAGTGCCGACCCTACGTTATGGCACACATTTCCGTACCCTAATCATCATTAGGAGTATGTCATTTTTATATCATTTTTTCCGATTTTTTGTAACCTGGTAAGTTTTAATTCTTAAAAAATCACCGTGTAGCACTTTGTAATTAATAATTAAGTTAGTGAAATACAAATATAATAGTTTCATTGGTGACTATTTTTGAGACTAATTCATTCCAGGTAAGTTCAAGAAAAACAATGTACAAAAAACGATGTATCACAATTATAAAACAACCAATTTCGTTGACACAGAACTGGCAATTATCAGTTCCTCAGGTTGGCATTTCTTCATATAAATTAGTAATGTCACATTAATCAATTCTGTATGCGGCTGGTAATGTATTAAGGAAGAGAATGTTGCCCTTGCTCTGTTATATTCATTTTATTATATTTAGCTTTCCAATCAATGTTAAATATTCATAAATAAACGATAACCCGTAGATAATTCATGTGAATTGCACGGCCACTCTACAAGAAGATAAATGAACTGTAGGATTGTTTTCTGGAAATTTAAATGTAATGCAGGGTCTTTATTGCTTTTGACGGAATCCTACTCATAATTGTAAACATTTACATTTTTTTAAATTTCAGTCATGAAAATGTTTTATACGAAAAAAAAAAAAGAAAAGTTTTTAGTTTTAATCTTCTCCTGAAGATGCCAACTTGGTTGGCGAAACGCGCGTCGAGAAAAGTGTAGTAGTTCGGTGTTTCGTAGAAAACGTCCAGTTTTTTGTTTCTACGCCGAAGGTTCCAGTACCCACTGCAGGAACGAGAAAATAAGTTAAGATTCTCGTATTTTTGTAAGGAAATATGGCTCACAAAAGATTTTAGGGGGTTTTTAATAGATCCAAATGGAAGGTTAGAATAAACATTTTAAACTTTCAAAAAATGTAGTGGCGACTGGTGGAATTTGGGATTATATTCATATTTTAGAGGGTGATTACAAGACTTAAGCATACGACTGTAATGACAAAAAAAAACTAATTTCAAAAAACGTCTGCCTCATCAGATTATTTTGGAAACGGCTTGCAGAATAATTGTAATTTTTTTTCTGAATTATCAACTGAGTATAAAAACTTTTTATTCTTGTGCTTTTTGGAAAATTTTGGAAAATTTTACAAAAAGTTTTTGTGACTTCAGTTTTGTGTAAAAAACTGGACTCACTAGGGACCGTCGATTGGTCGCCAAAAGTAAAATTCCACCCCCTAATCTACCCCTTGGAAATTTGCTACGTCGAGAGGATGTAAGCAGGGGATGTAACCAAGTCTACACGTGGGGTGACTTCGAAAAAGTTCCTGAGTAAGCCTGAACCCATTCCGGCCCAATCCGCGTAGTTTCAAATCCTTCTTTGTGTTCCAGCACCCTCATTTTTTATCATCCTGCAAAAAAATTTTTGAGTGGGCGAAAGTTCTTAAATGAGAGGTTGTTGGGTAGGTGCAACCTTCCCTTACACTTGTGCGAATCGATAATCGTGAAATCCGTGAGAGAGACGCTCGGTGAGCGCGACAAGTGTTCCCTGCAGCTTGGGCAAGCGAACGCCCGACTTTCCCAACGCCTGGAAGGTAGGCCACCCCTAACAGCCCCTGTCCAGTGTCACGGCAAAGAGGGTGACGGAAGGGTCGGTTTTGCACAAATTCTGCCGAAAACGAAATTCGATATTTTTCAGCTTTTAGTTGTGCTTTAAGAATTTGTTGATGTAGAAAACGTTGTTTAACAGTAACAGAAAAACCTAAATTTGGGTTACAGAGCTCAAAAGACGGAAGAAATCTTTTAATGAATTGAAAACTTCAAAAAAGGATTTGTCAAACTCCAAAAAATTACGTGACACTGGACAGGTGTTGTTAGGGGTGGGCTACCTTCCAGGCGTTGGGAAAGTCGGGTGTTCGCTTGCCCAAGCTGCAAGGAACACTTGTTGCGCTCAGCGAGCGTCTCTCTCACGGATTTCACGATTATCGATTCGCACAAATGTAAGGGAAGATTGCACCTACCCAACGACCTCTCATTTAAGAATTTTGGTCCACTCAAAATTTTTTGCAGGGTGTTAAAAAAACAGGGTGCTGGGATACAAAGAAGGATTTGAAAGAGACGAACTACTCGGAGTGGGCCGGAATGGGCTCAGGCTTACTCAGGAACTCTTTCTAAGTCACCCCACGTGTAGAGACCTGCTTACATCCCCTCAACGTAGCAAATTTGCAAGGGGTAGATAAGGGGGTGGAATTTTACTTTTGGCGCTCAATCGACGGTCCCTAGTGAGTCCAGTCAACTTCGAGATACTTCCTGTGATGCTAGAACATGAATTAGAGACCAAACGACTGCCCACGTAGCCTCCAACAGTGGTAGAACCAGCGGGGGTGGGTGGGGGGTAGGTGTAGCGATGTTTGCGGGTGAAAAATGGCTGTGACACCCCATACCAATTGATTTTAGCAGTAATTGGATCAATGAAACCGCCAACCAGTGGTCAGAGCATATTAAACCCAGCATAACTGCAGAGGGATGAATCACGGGGGCTGGAAATGGGTTGAAAGGGTGGGGTAGCGACCAAATGCTCAGGACTGTTGGGGAGGTCGTAATATGTGTCAGAATAGGGTTTTTACTCGACAGCGTCCTTCTTAATCCATCTTGTAGGACTCTGAAGTTGCCTTCAAAATCTTGTTAATTCAAATTTCGACATAGGGTTGGTTTTTGGAGCGTGGACGGTGAACCGTTCAAGTCACAGTGTGGCGACTTCGGGGAATTAAAAACAACCCAATAGGCTACCGGAATTTTCAAACCGCATTTCTCTAGCTCAAACAGGACGAAAATGGCGCTAATCTTGAAAGTGTTACGCTAATTTTGACGAGCACTTTATTATAAAATCTCAAAAACGAAATGTTGGGGTCAAATGAACAATTCAAATTACAATTTCAACTTATGAGCCCAGGCCCATAATAGTTCGGCCACCAACATTTTCAACCAGACATTTTCATATGAAATCTGTAGTAATTATGATAAAAATTGTATTTAAAAACTGTTTTAACTTAATTAAAATATAGATATAAAATATAAGCACAAATCGTTACTCAGAGGTTTACCACGAGGAATTTTACTTGCAAATTGAAAAATAACTACTTAATAAGTAACAGATATTTATTCATATATTCAGTGTGTTTTGTTTTAAGACGACATATCAGTTTTCTTCTTTTGTGAGAAGTGCACTATTTTTTTTTATTATTATATACATATGTCTCTTAATACAACACGTCTACTGAAGAGTTTTCAGTTTTTGTGAGTTAAAAGTTATATTTATCGTAGTTGTTTCAAATTTCATAATTTGAAAATGTCTAGTTGAAAATGTTAGGCAACCGAACAACTATGGGCCTGGGCTACTATTTTACTGATCACGAAATTTCGAAAAACCACGAGTATAAATTAAAGACTGTTTATTTGGAGCTTATGAAAAAAAAATCACAAGTCCTTTCCAAGACGTACTGGTGGAGCACACGTTTTTTTAATCTTTTTCGCGAGTTTCGTTTGAAGTTTTTTTTGCTATTCTATCCTCCCATTTGCGTATAATAATAGTTCCCTAAAATCTGGCGTGGGTCCCATGCTTCCTTATGAGAATACAATAATTTCGAATTCCACCAGCCGCCTCTGTCCCATTGAGTATAAATTTAACGTATTTCAGTGTAGCGTGAAACAATTCGAAGCATTAATATCCAAAATGGTATTACCAGAAATCTACAACAGGTTACGAATAGTTCGAAATAGTATCCAATTAAATAGTCAATGTTATATGTACAAGTATGTTAATAAACAACACTAATCTGTTGGGTGATCCGACGCTGTTAATCGGTTTTTATTGTTTCTCGAAAAAAAAAAGAAACAATAACAAAAATAGCTAAATATTTCTATGAACAGTAATTGAGGATATTTCCAAAATTATTGCCTTCTCGTATATGACACCTTTAAACAAGTCGTAACAAGATTCCGAGTCCCAAATGCGAGGAGCACAGTAAGAATCACAGATTATGACGTCTAAAACACAGTTAGAATCGAAGATTATGACGTCTATATATAGGAGAGGACCGGATTAGGCACAAATGTTAATACTGACAAAAAAAATTGGAGAGAGATTAAAAAGCAGGAGAAGATTAAAACTGTTTTAATCTCCTCCTGAAGATGCCAATTTAGTTGGCAAAACGCGCGTCGAGAAAAGTATAGTAGTTCAGTGTTTCGTGGAAAACGTCCAGTTTTTTGTTTCTACGCCGAAGGTTCCAGTACCCACTCCAGGTTAATATTATGGATGAAGCAATATGTCAAGAAATATGGATAGGATGAAACTGTCACTCTGAACCGGTGTTTAATATCTATTATACAGTGACCGCTAAAAAGTTTGCGCCAAAAAGTAAAACAAGTTTATTTACACATTTTTTGGAAAATAAATTATGCTTGTGTGAAGAGTGAATATTTCAGCTCTACCGTGCGACTGTTGTTTAGAAGACAACGCGGTTCTTTGACGTGGTCAAAGTTTATTATTATTATCATTATTCATTGAACTGTTATCTTGCATCTGACATACTCGAAAAAACTTTTGATCAATGAATCAACCTTATTTGTGCTTAATTAAGCTATTCATATATTTTTTTGTGACGCATGTTTTAGTAATTGAACGTTATTTTTTGTGCAAAAGCCTTGAACTGTAATATTAATTATAATTTGGAATTTGTGAGTTGTACCACTCTTACCAATAGGGCCTTAATGAGTCGATAATTTACATTTAAATGAAGAATTACTGCTTGGAAGTTCCACGGCCACCTTGCCAATTGGACTAAATTATTATTAAGAACAAAATTCGCCAAGAAAAGTATCACTGATTGGGGATAAAAAACTGGCTGCAGTTCTTTATTTAACGGGTAAATGGTAATGAGTGACATTCGCCCAAAGTATTGTGAACATGGGTGACATACCATAAATCGAAAATAAGTTCGCAACAATGTTTCCTTAACGGCCAATTACTAAAAAACACGTTGCAAAAAGATGGTATTAATGACTAGTTAATTACAAATAAGTTATCCATCGTTTAAATGAGTTTATATCTCAGATCCAAGATATTAACAGTTGAATTAGTAATACTAAAAACAAATGATGCTAATCGCTAACATTTTCAAATTGTTCAAAATACATTTGGTCCCGGGATATGTTGTGTTATACAGGGTATCCCAAATTATGGAAACAATCTCGTAGAGAATAAGTTCCGGTTAAAATAACACTATTTGTTTTATACAAACGACAGATTTATTAGTACCTAAGGAATCAAAATTACTAACTCAAAAAAACCCCTGGATTTTAAAATTAGGGTAGAAAAGAGGAATGGGTACTCCCGACCTCTCGAACTGCCGAATAGAACAATTCTAACATCACCTTAAAAGGAATCCATTTAAAAGGACTGTGAGCCAAATTTTATTAAATAACGTCCATAATTATTTTTGACAAAAATCATTTACCACCTTGTACTTAATGGAGTGTTAGTCCTATTGATAATCTACCTATCGCGATTATTTTAACCAGAACCTTTATGTTCCCGAGAGAATGTCCACATGATTTGGGACACCGTGTATATTTTGAAAGATTCGTAAACAAAATATTCCTAAAATACTATCAGTGAGATATAGCAAAAAAAAACACTACTATTGGTTGCAACTACTTTCGTAAAAATCTTTCACACTTTCTTCATTTAAATATCTAAATTCTGACTGATGTTTGGATGAAGGCCAAGTGAAAAATTAAATTTTCCTCAATTTCTTGACATAAGGACCAGATGCAGACTCAGCAAGCTTAACATCTCTTATCGGTGTTGCCGAGGCATAGAGGACAACTATATAAGAAATGTTGCGGTAATTATGTGCCAGTTGCTGTGCGACAATGGGTCGAAGAGGTCCATTTCGGTGGGGCTTGACCCTTGCAGTTGTTTTAGTGGCTCAACACGCTATCGCGGCCGAAGGTAAGTCTCCGAAAATAACCGAAAAGAAAATTCAATTATAACAAAAATTAAAACACATAATTATATATGATTTTTGTTGTCCATAGTACCATTTATGGACAACAGCTTTAAAAACTCAAAATTCTATGTTGAGGAAATAAAAATTCTAAATATTTGATTTTTTTAGGCCCCTTTCAGATTCTGGTTAGTGTTTTCAATAAAATATTGCATTATTTTCATGTTGATTCGGTTTACTTACCTGTCAAACACATTTGTATGCTGTAATTCCTGCTCCGAGTAAGATACTTGTATATAAATCTGAAAACAAAAAATCAATATAAAAAAAAATAGTTTCACTTGTATTAAAATATCTTGCCATGAAAAATATTGAAAGCTTTTAATAATCTCATATATATTTTTTATTATCATTCTAATATATATGTATCTACATTTGCATCTAAAACACATACGCATCTGAAAGGTAGGCAGTACATTTAATTTATATTTGAATTCATAATTTGTCATGTTTAATTAATTTTTTGCATGTCAAAAGATATTAAAAATAATCGATAAAAATGACTTGGCGCCAAAGACAAATCTTAAAAGTAAAGGTAGAGGAACATTATTTTAAAATTACTCCTTTACAGGAAATTTAAGTCTTTCTCACCAAGTAATTTTATGTAATTCTTGTCATGGTCGTTTTATAGACTTGTCAAGACATAACTGTTAAAATACTGTATCTCTTCACATTGTTACTTATCTTATTGCCCCTTTGATGTGTCTTCCATATTTTATTGGTAACGTTTACATTATATTTCATAATATTTTTCAAACTGCTATAGACTGCAAATTGACTTAAAATATTGACTCTATTAATTAAATTAATTATAACATGTTACAGTATTGCATTTTCGTTTAACTCCCTGCCAAATATTGTAACAAGGAAAATCTAACAAAACTTTATTATCTACTAAGAAGTAAGATTTACTACAAATTTGAATGTTGGCAAGCTTGTTCGAATTTTTGATAGCTTTATATCATAGAAACACCATTTAAAGGTTTATTTAAGTGAACAAACACTATAATCTGTCATTTGCCTTCCATTAATTGTTTTCCTAATTGATCGATCAAATTTTCTACAAATTTTGATACATAGACAACTGAAAATAAAATCCAAAAAACTAAAACTCTATAGCATTTCTAGCGGCATTGGTTGACCCCTCCATATCCTCTCATCCTGAAGTTTTGTAATTTGTATTATTTTTTAACACTCGCCGATAAAATATGTAAACAAAAAGATAAAACTGCTGTAAATACATTAATAATAATTAATAATCTCACTAAATGAACTCTCTGAACCGAACAAACTATGAACCTTTAGATAAGATTTATTAGTAAAATAACTTTATTTGCGATTGATATTGTTTATTTATATACACTTGGATTCTTCCAGATAAATATTTATTACCGAAAATCATTGTCTTGTGATTGTGGAGGATTTTCGTTTTAAAATAGGCTGTAACAAAGATAATGAGGTAAAGCTCGTGATCCATGTTTCACTGGGGTAGAAAGATAACTATAATGGTCATTTACTCGACAATTAAACATTATTATTTCCTGTCTGGACATTAACTTTCTATGTTTCGGTTTTGTGTAAGCATTCGGTTAGTAGTTAATATTCAGTTTACGAGGTGAGTAAATTAAGTAATGAGACTGATTCTTTTTTTTTTCGAATAGAATTACTATTCAGTATTGTCTCTTTCAAAGCCACACAGCGCAAAACGATTTTTCGATTCCTCATAGCAATGCTGGAACTCATATACTGGAATAACTTCAGCTGATCAATTACAGCCGTTTGAATGTTTTCTATGGTCCCTTGAGGTGATTTTTCAATCTCGGGAAGAGAAAAAGGTCACAAGGACTCAAGTCAGGCGAATAAGGAGGCTGAGGAGCCACAGGAATGTTTTTACTGGCTAAAAACTCGTTTACTGAAATGGCTGTGCGACAGGGCGCATTGTCGTGATGCAGCATCCAGTTGTTCTTGATGTTTGGTCTCACACGTATCACCCTTTTTCGAAGTTTTTCAAGAACCTCTCTGTAAAAATGTTGATTTACTGTTTGGCCTGGAGTCATATACTCTATGTGGACAATTCCCTGGCTATCAAAAAAGCAAATCAGCATGCATTTGATCTTCGACTTGCTTATTCTTGCTTTTTTGAGTCTTGGAGAGCTTGAAGTGTGCCATTTCATGCTTTGGCGATTGGTTGTCAGGTCGTACTCAAACACCCAAGTCTCATCAATAGTTAGTAGTCTAATGACATGTTCCCTAAAATGGGGATAATTTACAATCAATTCTAAAAAGTCAAGACACCTTTCTCTCCTAATGTCCTTTTGTTCCTGCGAAAGTTTTTTTGGAACCATTTTTGCATAGATTTTTCTGATCCCGAATTCGTTAGTCAAAATCTGATGAATAGTGGTTTGATTCAAATTTAACTCTTCCCCGATCATTCTTGTCGTCAACCGACGATCTGAACGCACAAGATCCCGTATTCTATCGCCATTTTCATCGGTTCTTAAAGATGAAGATGACGCCTTCCGCGTGGTTCATCTTCAGTCGACTCTCTTCCTTCTGAGAATGCCTTAAGCCACAGAAAAACCTGGACTCTTGATAAAACACTGTCTTCGTAGGCGTGGTGAAGTTTTGCAGAAGTATCCGTTGCGTTGTGTCCATGTCTGAAGCAAAACTTGATAGCACACCGTTGCTCAAAATTAATGTAACTCAATTTTAAAACGCACTAGAAAAAAAAACCGTTTACAAAAACAGTCACAAAGAACAAACAAATGACTCTAACAAGTTCAAACTTGTATTAAAGGTGCGTTACATGTTAACCTACCGCCCTTCCAAGTCCCGTCTTCGCAGTGTGGCTAGATCGGTTGCTACTTTGTCTCATTACTTAATTTACACACCTCGTATATCGACATAATAAACAATTACAATTTTTCAGTTTTTACTGCGTTTTTGGTCTATTGAATAGTTTCTTCATCAAACCTGCTAGAATGGAATATGCGAGATTGTTTGCACCTTTTTTGTCACATTTTTATAATATTGTCGAAACTACAGGCTATTCATATTCTTCTAGGCGTCGACTAACTTCCTTATTTTAAATGGAACGCTACTCAAAAAGTTTTTTTTTGAGTAGTGGTAATAGACAGGTTTTTTCAGACAATACCATCCGAAAAACTGTTTAGCTATAGGTTATAATAGTAATAGGTACATGTTTTCGACTTAAAACTGTGAACTATTTCAATTACTTTCACATTATGATACGCCCCTTCCGCCCCCAAACGGAATACTTAATAATAACATCAAGAAAAAAATCTAATTCGTATATTTTCTTATTTTCATATAAGTACCATATAAAACGGAATTTAATATACGTACCTATATGCTTTACCCGATTCTTAATAGCTATTTATATTTCACCGGTTTTAACTCATATCTCCCCCTAATAAGGGAAAGGAAAGATGAAAGGATATAATTTTTTGGTCAACTGTGTACACTATGTACATAATGAGTTCGCAAGAGTTCTTTTACTCGGTTATTTTTAGAGCAACAAAAAAAATACAGGGGTAACTTATTTTTCTGAGATTTCAGAATATGCTGTCACTAAAATCAATGAAACCAAAATATAGTAGCTGTTTAAATAACATTATTTTTTTAACAGAACACTGTATTTTTTAATTTGTCGAATTCCGCTTGCTCTGTACGATATAATAAAAAAATGATATTACCGGTCTTAAATGTAGTTTGATTCACTACTGTGTTGAATTTAGTCACCTGCATGATTTTTTAATAAGTATTTGAAATGTAATGTAGAAAAATGATGAAGGTATGTAGAAAAGTATCCCTTATCTTTTGACTCAAAGGTTATCAAAATGTTGACTATAACGCACCTTTGACCTCGGCAACATTGATGGCAAGTTCAAGGTGAGATTCTAGGAATACAGTAGATGGTATCGCTTTAACGGATTGAAACAGCAATATTCGAGAGATTATAAACAGACACTTGCAAAAAAATTCTCTGATTTTAGAGAAATTACTGATAGACGATGCAGTACGTAATCTTCATACAAACAAGTTAATTAGTGACACTGATAAATTATTACTTTTGGAGGTCGACTTTCTAACGTGTGTTATAATTAAATGGTCACAATGTATATTTGATTTTAAGAAAAAATAACTAGGCCTCTAGAAAATGGGTAGATAAAGCTTACAACTATGATTAATTTAATTTAGTATTAAGATTATTATGATTTTGTAAAAAGTTGGATTTTTATTTTGAAAATATTAACAATATTTTACATATGTACACATATTACATGGTCATATTCTTAATTTCATTCATATCCTTCAAATCCTTCAATTATACTGTTCTGCATTTTGAAATTTTTTTTCGCTCCCTGATGTTTTTTTTGTGTCTATTGTAATGTGCTGAATCCAAATATAAGCTCGGTTTTTACCTATCATCCATAAGTTTTTAGAGAAGGGAAGAAGAATATAAAATATGAGAAACTCAGCCATAAACAATCTAGTGAATTTTCGAAGTTTAAAAAAAAACAAAACCACTTTTTTTTACAGAATATACTCCACTTTATATCGAAAAAAGTATAACACAATTCATTAATTGTTTTTTTTTTGCATCTTTTCGTTTGTATTCGCTGGGATCGGTTTCACGTTTGAGGGTCCAAAAGTAGTCCGCTTTTGGGGTCCATTTGTTTGGGGTCCATTTTCCACTATGCCGCTTCTCTATTTATGTAATTTGCTGGTGAAATATTTTGCCGTGTTCGTCCACAAACTGTACCTAAACTGTCAGGAAAGAATTTCACAGAAATTCAGCTTAAGTGACAAGTTGCAACTTAGCGTCTTATAAGATTAGATAAGTTCTTCAACTAGATCTTTGGAGTTATCCGATTTCTTGTTACCTAGGAAGTTGCTACGTACATTTTTGAAGGCAGTCGACGCCCTGTTTTCTTTTCTCGAAAGTGTAGTTCCAAAATGTTCGTCTATAAAAAGTTCTCGTATTTGCGGCCCACACGAACATTCCTTCTTTAAGCTTTGCCTCACTTACATGTGCAGATGAGCTAAATACATTTTCTGCTGCTCTACTAAGGGTTCATTAAGGACGTTTTTCAGACTGGGCCCAATGTTTTCACGTAACGGCCATTCTTTAACAACATAATGTTGGTTTCTGGCTCTGCTATCCCGTTCGCATAAAAAAAAAACAATATTTGGTTTGGTGGCTACCACTCTGCAGTCCTGTAAGTAGTGCAACAACTTTTAGATCGGCACAGATATTCCATTTATTATCTTCGTATTTTATGCTTTGAAGTAATATACCTACGCATTTTGCTACGTGATACGACTATTTACAGATCAGTGTAAGGGTTACATGGGGGAGATTTTCTCAAAATAACACTTTTTTTTTGGGGAGAAGTTTTTTCCAGAAAAGAGTTTTTTGTGGGAAAGGGGATAATATTTTTGGGGGGCCCGGGGGGGATTTCGTTTCGATTAAATAAAAAAAAACTTCATCATTATTTATTTATATGTGTATTAAATATTATGGTACTTCTTAGAGAGTTTAGGAATCCGCCACAGACATAGCGCGAAACCCTGATGTGACTAAGCTCGCGATTTAGTCAGCTGCAAGTTTCATTGTAATACATATGCCGTAATTTTAGGACTCTAAAGCAAGAGAGAATTAAAACAAAATATGTAATCGATTAAATTGCACCATTTGTGGAAGTAATATGGGTTCTTACTAGTTACTTGCTTCACCTGTAAGTTCAAACGTTTTCCGAGAAGAATTCATTGCCCCGTGACGGCTGGATGAAACATTCGAATGAAATTTAAAGTGGCAGGTTACCATATTTATACCTTTTATATTGTCATTGTCTTGTCTACATGTATGTATATATATAACAAACAACCGCTTGTAAAATGTATAACCGCTATTATCCACTTGATATAATTGAAACAATAATGACAATTTCCCAACTAGTTTTAATTGAATAAACCCTTTATGGGGCATTCTGAAAACGAACCAGATGCGAGACGATTTTTTTTTAAATCAATGCTGCTGAATGTAAAATCAAATATGCAGAATGGTGATGCCGAACCACTTTTTCTCAACTTGTTCTCATAGTCAATATAATATTTAATGGGTTGATTATCTGTAGGTAAAAACAGTTTTTATTCTCGTTTAACCCTATTATTTTTTCTATTATCTTCGAAAATGAATAGGCAGACTGCTTTATTGCCTTCTTGAAAAATATTCGTTGAGTTAATAAGTTTTAATTCCTTCCATAAAAGTTCTGTTATAAGTTGTGTTTAGAATGAATTAATACATTGTATTAGACTAATAAAATATATGAATAATACAATATACAAACTACACATGTATGTCACACATAATAATTCATTTATTTTTTATTTCAGAAGTTTGTCGAACAGGATGTAGAGGTGGTAAGTAACGTCTAAAATCTTATTTTTTATAATAAATTAATAAAAAAATAGATTAAAAGAATATAACGCAAAAAATATTGTCTATACTAATTTTGGTAGTTAATTCCTATTTCTTAAAACTGTTGAAAAACACGAGGTAAAACGTTCGTTTTGTTTCAGCTTCCCAAAATTTTAAATACGCAGTAGGAACGACATACAAGTACAACTACGATGGAAAAATAGACATAGAGTTATCCTCAGCCGAAGGACAAGTAACCAGTACTGAAGTGAAGGCCCTAGTATTACTGACGCAACAGGCCGATTGTAATGTTGTCCTTAGGCTACAGAACGTTCAGATTTTGGGAGCCAATGGAAAGGTGAGGAAAGACGGTTTACAATAAATTTGTCATCTAAGGACGCCAATTCATTTGTAAGATTGGTTTTAAAAAAAACCATTATATTTTCATATTATGGCAAAAGACCAACATTGGGAACAATTTCTACCTGGTAGATGTCTACCAAAATAAAAGTGTTTACCATCTAATCAACTTACACTACAACTCTTAACTAACTAAGCTCAAAGTCTTGTCGTAACACGTAACTGTGCAATTTCAAAGTCAAAGCGTTATCGTGTACATAACACACACACAGACGGACATATTTTTTTACAATATCAGATAATCTAGACAACGTTTCTTAAATAGTTTATTACCACTTATACTTTTATGCATGTAATAATTGTGGGTTATTTTGTGTTTTGTAGAAATTCGGTCACATACCCGATATAGAGAAACCTGTAAGGCTGAACATCCACGATGGCCAAATCGAGGACAGCATCTGCGTGGAGCCGGGCGATTCCCAGAACTCCATCAACGTCAAGCGGGCCATCGCCTCCCTATTCCAGGCCAATCTGAAGGGCAACTACGAGACCGACGTCTTCGGCGTGTGCCCGACTGAGATCGCCCATCACAAGGAGGGCAACGTGCTGGTGGTGCAGAAGAGCAGGAACCTCAACAAGTGCGCCTACAGGGAGAACCTCAAGCAGGACTTCTTCGCGACCGCCTTCGACCTGAATAGCGAGATCAAATCGAGTCCGATCCTCAACGCGGACTACAACGCCAAGCTGAGGATAAAGAACGGCATACTGGATCAGGCGAACTCGGTGGAGAAGTACCTCTACACTCCCTTCTCGGCGGGCACGAACGGCGCCAAGGCTCAGGTCGTCAGTAAGCTTCAACTGGCCGGTACCTCCAAGGACAATCCGAGTACACAATGCAGCCAACCCAGATCGATCATCTTCGAGGATCCACACCCGGTGGCCACGTCGGCTAGCAACGTCAACAACGTGCTGAACGCCGTCAGGGAGGTCGTGAAGACCATCGACGACGTCGTCGGGGAGAACACCGCCAAGGAGTTCACCACCCTGATCAAGACCCTTAGGGTTAGCAAAAAGGACGACCTGCTCGCCGTCTACAACCAAGTCAAGTCGGGGGTGGGCTTTGGGGACAAGGCGACCGCTAAGAAGACCTTCTTGGACGCCCTCTTCCTAGCCGGAACTGGCGACACCATCGAAGTGGCCATTACGCTACTGAAGAGCAACGAACTGAGCGATGTAGAGAAGAAAGTGGTGTACTTCGGGTTGTCGCTGGTCTCCCACGTCACTGAATCCTCACTGAATACAGCAGCGGTGAGCCCGTTTTTCTTTATTTTTTCAGCATAATTTTGGCTTCGAAAATTTAACAACCTCCACATACTGGCATTATCTTTATATGATGTCCTCATTAAAGTGGCGCTTTAATGTATATTGTTATAATTATTATTATTGTATGGGTTGATGCAAGCCCTGTCCACTGAAGCCAGTGCTTATTGTACCCCTACAGGTTGTCTATTTCATCAGTCTCCTTTCGGAATTTAAGGACAGTTTGATTAATAGGTCCTTTATAACCATCCTGACTGGATGGTAGGCCAAACCACAGGTAGGTTCTGACCCTATCAGTAGAAGTTCTGTACTTATTTTTGCTGGAAAGTCCACACTTTCGTTCCATTCATGACCCTGGTGTCCTTTGACCCATCTGAAAATGTTGCTACTTCTAGTAGCGAATCCACACAATCTTGAACTACCTGGGAATGTATCTCTACAGCTTCCACAATCGGGATTGTCTTATTTCTACGAGACTTCCTAATCATTTTCTGCGCACAAGCGGATGTTGCAACCCTGAACTAGGGTTGCCGAGTTCCCAAGGTTTAAAGTAATTTTGCATCTCTCGATCTCTGTTGGTTGAACCCACTTCACGCTTCAGTTCAGTTTTAGATCTGTGTACCTGATATTTCCATTTTGCTGGACTGTTGTCTTCCTCTCCCTGGCTCCGTATAGTCACTCGATAAGGTTTGTGACAGACTATGACTGGGTTTTGTCCGACAGCGAGCTTAACAAGCGAAATTTTCGAAAATGTCAGTATGGATTCTCCACCTTTTGGTGGACACAGAGATACAAAACTGCTTTAGTAGTCTTCGTTTGCATGGCCCCTGTTATTTTTAAACACACAAGTTTTTGGCTCCCCCTTTTTTTGCTTTATGCCCCAGATGAGGGAATCATATATATTCCTTTGGAGTGTATCCAAAGTGCCATTCCTGGCTTTAATCCCCGTTTGAAGGTCCATTAATAACTATACAAAAAGGTAAATTTATTTATTCAAATTCAAGTACAAATATGTTATTTTCCAGACCCTTCTGAATCAACCCAACTTGCCCTACGAAGCCTACCTGGGCATCGGAAACCTCGCCGGTCGCTTCTGCCACCAGCACCCGTGCAATAACGTCGACGCCATCAATAAACTCACGCAGAAACTGATCCAGAAACTGGGCGACGGCAAGGCCGACAACCGGCTCGAAGAGAACAACATCATCCACGTCCTGAAGGCGCTAGCCAACTTCCGTCAAATTAGCGACACCATCGTCCAGAAGATCACCGCCATCGCCCAGAATAAGAAGGCCTCCAGCAGGCTCAGGGTAGCCGCTCTGGAAACCTACCTGGCCGACCCGTGCAAGGACAAACTGCGTGACAGCGCCCTGGGCATCCTGCAGGACATCCAGCAGGACTCCGAAGTGAGGATAAAGGCTTATCTGGTGGTGGCGCAGTGTCCGAACGCCAAAATCGGAAACGCGGTGAAAGCGTTGCTGGGCAAGGAACCCAGTTATCAAGGTAGGCGCTTCATTTCTTTCCTTTGCAATTACGGGTTAACAAGCGTTCTTTCTCTTTCAGTCGGTGGTTTCATTGTATCGCACATCCGCAACATAAAATCCTCGGCTAATCCCGACAAAGACTTGGCTAAGCAATACCTCGGCTTCAGCGTGCCGAAGAAGTTCCCCATCGATTTCAGGAAATGGTCCTACAACGCAGAATTCTCGTACGCCGTCGACACTCTCGGAATTGCCGCTGCCACGGAGGCCAACATCATCTACTCGCAGGACTCGTTCTTGCCCAGGTCATCCTCTTTGAATTTGACGGCCGAGCTGTTCGGACACACCTTCAACTTTTTGGAGGTCCAATTGAGGCAAGAGAACTTGGACAAACTCGTGGAACACTACTTTGGACCGAAGGGCTTGCTCAGGATCACCGCGTTTAAGGATCTGTTCAAGGAGGGTCAGGAGACCGCCACCAAGGCGTGGACACATCTGAGCGAGAAACTGCAGGAAACCCTGAGAGCCAGACGTGACGTATCCAGGGCGGAAGTCGAAAGCATCGGACGGGCTGTCCAGATTAAAGAGAACGAGCTGAACAAGGACTTGGACCTGGACCTTAGCGTTAAAGCTTTGGGTGCCGAAGTGCTCTTCACGAGCTTGAACGTGTACCAGCAAGGACTGACTCCTGAAGCCATAATTGACAAGTTAATCGCGAGCTTCTCGAAGGGATTGGATTCGCTCAAACAGTTCGACGTAAGTAATTGCAATTACCAATAGTTATTATTATAAATTTGACGCAGACAAGACGTTATTGTTAATAATACGCGTTTGCTTTCAGGAAACTCTCCGCTCCAATTTCCTATTTTTGGACGCCCAATTCGCCTATCCCACCGGTCTCGGTTTCCCATTGCGGCTTGCTCTAGAAGGTACCGCAAATATTCAGATCAAATCCAATGGAGCCATCGACGTCAGATCCCTGCTAGCGGGAAGGGACTCGAATATTCACCTCCAGCTCGTGCCCAGCGCCAACATCGAAGTAGGCGGTCGGCTGACGCTGGACGCTCTGGTAGTCGAGAACGGGCTAAAAGTCGTCTCCACGCTGCACACTGCCACCGGAGGAGATCTCACCGTCAGCCTCTTCAACGGCGGAAAGGGGGCGGATATCAAGTTCGGCCTTCCCATCAAGGAACAGAAGCTCGTCTCCGCGACACACGAGATCGTCTTCCACACCAGGGAGCAGTCCGGTCACGAGACCAACCAGCCGCTCAAGTTCGCGCAGAACAAGGACTTCTCCGTCTGCCTGGACCAACTCAGCCAGTTCATCGGCCTGGTGTTCTGCGGGGAGATCAACGGTCCCAACCTCGCTGGAAAAGACATACCAGTCCTGCCCTTCCCCCTGGCCGGCGACGCGAAGATCGCCGTCACCATCGAGAACGAGGACGTGCTGGAATACCACATCCGGCAGGTGGTCAACGACGCCAAAACTTCCGCCGAGCTGCTCGTGGAGACCGTCGGAAAAAACAGGCAGAAGAAGGTCAGCTTCCAGGTGAACGCCGAGATGGGCCCCGAGAAATACATCAAGGCCGTCTTCTCGTCGCCTGTTAAGAGCGCCTCTGCGGAGGCGAGGATTACGAATACCAAGGAGGAGATATCACTGCTGGCCCGATTTAACCACGACCAGGTGGAATACTACGCGAAGGCAGGAATCGCCAGCACCGTGAATCAGAAACGGGGCGTGTTTAGGCCGATACTGGAGTACAGGACGCCCGGAAATAATCAGTTGCCGGTACAGGTGCAGGGACAACTGATCGTGGAATACGAGTCGACGTATAAGTACGTGTTCGACAACGTAAAAGTCATATTCCCGAACCAGAAGTTCTACAGTCTGAAGGGTTACATCAGCGGTGAACCGAGTTGGGACTTGACGCTGTCTAGCGAGCAGGAACTAGGGACGACAAAGGGTAAGAAGATACTTTACCTTCAGTATTTAATGTTTTGCTAATTAGTAGACACTTAACAGACTGATTAATAATTAATTACAGTCTACTGTCTAATAAGTTGATATCCATTGTAAAAATTTTGATTACCCCAAGTTATTGTTGCCCTCTCTTGCTTTTTGATTTACTTTTAACAATTTCTTTTTCATCACTGAATGACTGAATTTACTGTTAGTAAAGTATGTGTAGGTTTTCAGTAAATCTTTGTTTCGAAATTGTTCGTATATTTCATTATTAATATGTATAAAAATTAGTATTTTGCTGTTCTGTTAAGGTATTGTTCATCGCAATATTAGCTTTTCATTGTATTACATTGTAAAATATAAGGTGGAGATAAAGAACGTGTAATGACTTGTTAATTTTAGGTCGCCTCAGTTTCCAACCCCTGAAGTTTAACGTCGAGTTCCGCAACACCATCAACCCCAACATAAACTTCCACGGTAAGGGTGAATTCGACTACCAGAAGCCTGGTCGCTACGAGAGTTCCTGGCAACTCATCCACGGCCCAGACCTCAGCTCTAAGACACACATCATATCCGCGAGCAACAGCCTCACCTCCAAATACAAGAATGCCCAAGATTTCGAATTGGAAACTAAAAACAAGCTGAGCTACCCCTTGGTGGGCATTGACTCGCAATTCGACTTCAAGCAAACACCGAAGAGCGTGGAGTACGACCTAGACTTCCAGTACAACGATCTTAAATTCGGCTCGGAATTGGAAGTTAAGATAAACAAGAAGCAACACGGCGACTTCGAGATCGAATTCGAAATCTACGGTCTGGACAACAAGGTCGAGTTCAAGGCCGACAGGGAGGTCGACGGGGATCAGAGCAAGATCAGCAACGAGTTGGAAGTTAACGGCAAGAAGATGGAAGTCAAAGGAGTCATCAAGCACCACGTTAAACCGTCCAACATCGACGTCGGGGCCGACCTGACGGTTGTGCTTCCAACGCACACCGCCCCCTTCAAAGTCAACAGCGGCCTCAAATACAACCCCAGCGACCTGGACGCCCACCACAAGGTAACGTCCGGAAGCACGGTCGTGGTTGATGCGTTTCTGAAAGCCAACAAGGCCGGTAACGCTAACGGCAGCATCAAAGTCAACATCAAGGATCTTCTGGTGGTCAACGGGCAACTGAAGGCCAACAAGGGAAGCGGAACGGGAGACATCTTAATCGACGCTAAAACTCTCAACAAGCAAGTTAAAGTGGACACTTCCTTCCAAATTCAAACGCCAACGACGTACAACATCGACTTGAACATCTACCCGTCCTTCGCTCAAGACAAAAACCAGAAGATCGTCCTCTCTACTCACAACAAGCTGACGTCCACCAACGTAGATTCCAAAAATCAAGTGCACGTTTTGGACAAGAAACTGGAGGTCAACGTCAAGGGTACGCGAACGGGCGACGACAACGTGGGCAAGTTCAACGGAGAAGTCGAAATTACCCTACCGAACGAGCAATACCTGCTGGGTAAACTCGGCAGCGACCACAGACTCAACAACGAACTCCTCAACGGTCAGGGTCAGGCCAGCCTGGAGTACAGAAAGAACAAGAATGCGCCCGGCCGCAAAGTGAGCATAAACTCCGTCTACAGAAACACCAATCCCAAAGAGGGATTGTACGACGTGGAGTACAACTTGGCTGCTGACGACAGCAACGGGAAGAACATAAACGCGGATATTGGATTCAAGAGCACGAAACAAGGGAGGCGAGAAACTTGGAAATCAGGGTAAGCAATTTTGAATGGCGTAATTAATATAATAAAACAATTTGAAAAGTTGCTATTAAGCGCGTATTTCATTTCGTTGACCAAGTGTTTTTTTTTTTTTTGTAGAATAAGATATTCGGTTCCATAATCAAGCACCCATTAGAAGCCCGTCTCGTTAGCAATTGCAAAGAAGGACAAGGGGATTACCAGGTCCAGTCTTCATATGGTCCAACTACTGCTATCAAAGTATCAGGTATGCACAAGTTTTGCTAACACATATTATTGTTTGCTAAACTTTTTTTACGAGCTCTTTCAGATTATCATTCCAATTCTTAAGTATAAACATGTTTTTAGGTAAATACAATGTCCAAGGTGACGGAAAACCGATTTCCGGCGAAGTCGGACTCGACATAAGCACTCCTAGCAAAGCATTAAAAACACTGAAACTTTCTGCATCTGGATCTATTTTAAAACCGGCGAATCCAACAGACGCGCTAGAGCTACAAGTCCTTACATCCTTATTGGCTGACGACGATGGCGTAAGAGTTTTTTTGTGAATGTTAATACCGCGAATACACAATTCGATTTTGTTTTTCAGAGCGTCCCAGATCCAATTGTTGACTTCAAAAGCGATGTACAAGTCAGGGCGACAGATAGAGACGGTGTAGTCCAGGTAAGAGGGCAGCCGTTTTTAAAGTTACGATATCGTAAAATGCGTCACCTTTTAGGCAAGCTTGAAATACGGAAAAATTGACCCGGTTTCGGGGAAGGCGAGCTACAGACGTACGGAGAGCGGAAAGCAAAAGCAGATCAGCGGCGACTTGGCCGTCCAGTACGGCCAGGGCAAGAACCTCAAAATTGACGGGACACTCGCTAAGACTGGCGACCACCAATACAAACTGGAGGCGGAAATCAACTCGCCGATGGAAGAGTACAAGAACACGAAACTGGTGGTGGAGACTAAACGCTCCGAGGACAACAGGCACGTGTCCAGCAATGTTCAAGTGGTCAGCGACGGAAAAACATGGGACCTGACCAGCGAGCTGCTGGCTTCCGAACTGACGCCCCTCATCAACGTTAAACTGAAGTGCCCAGAAGGAAAAGTAAGCCAGTTCTACGTCAAAGGAAACAAGGTTAGTGACGGTGAGTTCGGGGAGAGTTCAAGATCATCTACCAGCAGCAGAACTTCTTGCTGGAGGGTAACATAGACGCCAACATCGAGAGCATCGAGCAGTTCTTCATCAAGGGCAACGTCCACTCACCCAACCTAAAACTCGACAAGGTGTCGTTCGAGGCCCACAACAAGCCGGGCAAAACGGGCCGTAGGATCCAGGTGGTCGTCAAATCGGCCGGCAAGAACCTTCTGTCGGGAAGTACGAGCTACCAGGCACGAGAGGAGCAAGGCCGGTACGTCGTTGAGGGCTCCGGTTCCTTCAAGATCAAGGAGGAGACGAAATCGTCCAACTTCAAGTACATCTGTCAACGTTTGTCGCAGGAGAAGAACGGAGAGGATGGCATAGAGGTTACGTTCGACGCCGGGCTAGGCGGTAGGGCCATCGACGCCGAGCTGAAGGTGACCAACAAGCAGTTCAGGATACAGAACTCGTACTGCGAGGCGAAGAAAGAATGCGCGCACATCGAGATCGACTCTAAGACCAACGCTAATGGTAAGCCTTTGTAAATTAAACCAAACGCGAATAAATTTCGTCAAACGCCACCTTTCGTTATCTTCCAGAGGTCGACGCCTACAACCACGAACTGGAGATCAACGTGGACCTGCGCAAGCTCGGTCTCTCCCACGAGTTCGGCCTCAAGGCGGTCACCAACAGGAAGGAGTACGTGCTGGATCACACTGTCGACGTGCATTTCCAGAGTCAGGAGAACAGCAAATACCAGTATAGCTTCTATATCCACCCCAGAGAAGCAGGCGTGTCTTTCACAACCCCCAGGAGGATCGTCGCTTTGGAAGCGAAAGCTAGCGTTCCCAGCAACGTCAAAGGCAACGAGAGAGTTTCCGGCGAGGTAGTCTTCTATTTGGACAAGAGGAATCAGCCGAACAAGAAGGTCTCCATCAGCGGCTGGGTGCTCAATCAAGAGGGACGCGGTACCAACGGCGAATTAAAGGTTACGCACCCGGGACTCCAGAGGGTGAGTTGCGTAAACGTAATTCGTGCAGACGTAGAATTTAAGTAATAATCCTCCATATTATGAGTAGTATCAACTGAATAGAATCAAGCTATCGTTGTCCACTTGCTTTAGGAAGCATATAACACTAAAACCTCTCGATTTCAGCCGTTATCCGTCTCGGTCAGGACCACTCGTACCGGTGAGCCCTCCAATGGAGAAATCGCGATAATCACAACTCTAGATGTGTTCGCCCAACCGGGCCAGAAACTGGTTGTGACCTATAAAGCCCGAGCCTCTAGCACCACTACAATCACGGCCGCAGAGTCGCTGAATATCCAGAGTTCCGGCCTGGGGGTCGATATTCAAATAACGGAAGAATTCAACGTGGACAAGCAGACCTACTCGGCAGGATACGATGGACGGATCAAATACCACGTGGGAAATTCGAATTACGACAACGCGTTCACCATTAAGGGCGGAAAGACGCAGTTCGATTTCCTGCTGAGGGCACTGAACGTGGACCTCCTTAAGATCGCCAGCAGGCTCAGCCTCAACAAGGAGGAGCAGACCATCGACTCCGAGATGTCGTCCTACGACAGGAACCCTCTCATTAGCCATCTGGAGGTCAAGAACTTCAACACGTTCAAGTTCATCGTCGGTTTTAAGAGTGAGTAGATTTTAAACAACAAATGTAATTGACGATATTGAAAATTAACGCTATTTACGTTACAGACTCCCCTCGCGACAAACTCCAGATTAACTCGGCCCTGATCCCCGGTCAGATCGCGGATGTGCGCGCGGATCACGTGACAGGCGGCGGCAAGGTCAACCTCTTCCAGGCCACGCTCAAGCTCGACGACGCCAACTTCTTCAAGCCGGACTACAGCGTCAACTCCAAGGAGGTGGAGAAGGTCCTCGATCAAGCTAAGACTCGGTTCGCCAATTACATTAACGGACTCCAGAACATCGGAAAAGAATGGTCTGAGGACGTCCGCAACGAGGTCAGCCAGCTAGGCGAATTATCGAAGAGGGCCACGCCCAACTTGCAGCCGCTGAAGGACTACTACACCTCCGAGCTGCAGAAGATCAAGAACGAAATCCTCGCCGACAAATCCCTGAAGGAAATCAACGAGCTCTTGAAGAAGGTATTCGGTGCGATCGCTCAGTCCGTCGGCGAGTTGTTCTCGAAGGCGAGCGAGCTGATTGAGAGCGTGGTGCACTCCATCCAGGTCGCCTTCGCTGGTGTCGTCGAGTCCATCGACAAGGAGCTGATCCCGCAGCTCAAGGAAGTAGCCGCAAAACTGTCCGAGGTGGCCGCCGATCTGGCTAAGACGATGGTGGAGATCGCCGCCGGATACTTGGCCACTATCAGTCAGGTGATCGAGAAGTACCAACCGGAAATACAGCAGCTGGCCGCAACGTTCGGCGAGCTGGGCCAGGACGTGGCGAGGTTCGTGCAGAAGGCGTACCAGCAGGTCAGGGTTATCTTGATCGAGCAATGGAAGAAGATCTACAACGAAATCAAGGCGCTGCCTATCTTCGACGAGCTGAAGGCTCAATACGAAGAAGTAAGTAGATGGGTTCTGGATTCTGGAAACGTGAGAGGGTCTTCAAAAGACCGCAGCACTTAGGCCCCATTGTACCCCTTATGTTTCTTTAGGTAGGATAACTCCTACCTTGGGAGACCTACCTAAGCCGTCAGCCATCCTATTGTTTTACAAAACGACTTTACTTAGGGAGTTTTCCTTATGTTGGCTAAGGTGGCCAACGTTCACCTAGTATGGATTCACTTGTCGCACAGTTCTTTGTGCTTGGCTAAGCCTTAGCTTTGATGTGGTTTGTTGACAATTTGGCCACCAAGCGACAGCTCCATAGGTTATCATCAGTTTATGGTGGTTTCTTCTGTCTAAATGCAGGTTCCAAGTTAATTTGGCATCAAAGGTTTCATCATCAGGTTGGCATCAACGCATTTTACTTCTCCTGCGAAACATAGTTGTGTTTAGGAGAACAGGTGCTCTTAACGGTTCGGTTTTCCCTTTCTTCGTGAAGTAAATATCAAATGATATCTAATAAAGCGTTAACGTAATTTATCAAGTTTTGCCCATGGTGATATTCATCTGTGAATCATAACTTTTTTCCAGTTCGTCCAACACGGGTTACCAAACACCGAGGGTATAGTTAATGGTCTAAGAGAAGTCTCGGCGACCATCAAAGACATACTTCCGCCAGAATTTATTGTGCAGAAAGAGTTTGTGGAGCTTGTCGACTTAGTAGAACAATATCTGGAAAAGGTAGCTTTTTGCTTTATTTTCTCAAAGTACATTACGTAATAGAAGATGTATATTTTTAATTCTAATTCTCTCATACAACGTCTACATTTTCAATTTGAATAATCTTATTCAGAAAATCACTCGGCAACAAGTCGACGACTTCGCCGTCTTGAGAAGCTCGTAGAAATCTATGTGAACCTGATCAAGAAGATCGTCAACGCCGTCTCCACTCCAGCCTTCGACGTGAACCGCGCCAACGTGCCAATCTCCCTCGACTTCCTGAAGAAGCTGCCCAAGTTGGTCGCTGTCAAATTCTCGCCTCTCGCTTACCTCATGAGAGAAGACACCTCCGAGGAGCTGATCACCTTCGTACTGTCTCTGCTGAACAATCCAAGGCAATGGTTCGCACCATTCCCACGTAAGTTGAGCCTCCAGTAGGATTTATCGTCGAGACAATGAAAGGAAAATCATATTTCTTCTCCTTTTAGTATTCGGTATGGTCGTTCAAGGCCAGCATGTCTTCACGTTTGACGGTAAACACTTGACGTTCCCCGGAAACTGTAAATACCTGCTTGCTAGGGACGCGGTGAACGGCAACTTCACCATCGTCGGCACCTACGCCAATGGTCTTCTCAGCTCCATCACATTGGCCGATAAGCACGATGCCATTACCCTCAAACAAGGAGGACAAGTTCTTCTTAACAACGGTAAGTTCTTATGATTCCAATTAAAAATTTGCAGTAGGAATATTTCATCATTAAAGCCGTGTAATGCACGAAAATAACCAGTTACTATCTATCAACTGTTACAATTTATAATTTATTGCATATATCGGAGGTTCTATAACAGCACTAGCTGACACTGGACTATTGCAATCAATTCAATCGCGCATCTGGCTTCTCGTGGTCAGTAAATTGAGGCAACCCTCATCACTTCAACTCGCTACGCGAGATGCCTATACAGTAAGAGTTACCATACTGCGTACATAGGTACATAGGATACTAAATACGTATTAAATGGTACATTTATGTCAAAGTTGACAAACCCCCCCCCCCCCCCTTCTTAGCAGAAATCTAGACGTTGCCAGATCTAACTGTAACTTTGCATAATAGGTCTTTATAAAAACCCTATATTTATAAAATTGCATTGACGTACGATCAATTAATATGCATAAGCCAATTTCATTTTCAGTCCGTGTGGCGTATAATAAAATTTACTGTTATCTTTTCCAACTTAACTATCGTAAAACTATTTCTAACAGCGAATATTACTTTAAACAGCTGAGCTGTGAAACAATTTTAAAATGTCTAATAGGAATATTATGTTGATGCGACAACAGCGAAACAAGGCACAAACTACGAACAGTCAAACTTCCGGCGAGTCGAAGCAGAGTCGGTCTCAGGACTATAATTCAACTAATTATTCGACGTTTCGAAAACTTTCATTTGCATCTTCAAGGCAATACAAGTAAACATGGTACTAAACAAGTTAAAATAACATTTATGAGCTCTTCACACTATTCAATGAGAATTATTCGGAAATGTCGTGGTAAGTACCGCCAAAACTAACCTCGCCCCCATTAATTTTCAGCCGCCACCGAGCTGCCAGCCCGCAAACCCGACCTGTCCGCCTATCGCGGCTACAACATGATCGTCCTCAAGTCCACGGCGGGCGTCTCCCTCCACTGCACCCCCGACCTCATCGGCTGCTCCGTCTCCGTGTCCGGCTTCTACCACGGCCAGCTCAAGGGCCTGCTGGGCAACGGCAACAACGAACCGTACGACGACTTCACCATCCCCAACGGCAAGATCGTGGTGGGCGAGAGCGAGTTCGGCAACTCGTACAAGATCGGCAACTGCCAGCCGGTGACGGTGCCGTCGCACGGCCACGAGGCCGCCCCCAACCCGACTTGCACCAAGCTGTTCGACTGGGAGTCGCCGCTCAGGTACTGCTATCCGTTCGTCAGCACGGAGAACTTCAAGATGGCGTGCTCGCACGGCCTGGCCGCCGGCGTCAAGGACACCGAGGAGGCCATCGCCAAGGCGTACGTGGCCGCCTGCAACCAGCACAACATTCCGATCAGCGTGCCCAACCAGCTGGGTGAGTAAAATCCCGATCAGTCAGGGAGACCTAGTTCTTTTCCAGCAAATAATGAGTCTACAAATATAGGGTACACTTATAACTAGAGATCGTGCAGCGTGGAGTGTAACAGGACCGTAGTCAGTTTACAAATGAACTTTTTAATATGTTCACAGAAACTATGTTGCATTTCTAAATATTATTAAATATTTACATTACATGTACATTATTAAATATTATTACTTATTACCAAGCGCGAATGTCACAGGGCCGACACTGTGCATGTCCTGCCCCTGACTCGTTGGCCTTCACAGCTCACAGCTGACTTGCATTACGAAAACTGGGGTAGCAATTTTAGTTATTTATGGCACGCTGTAACAGACAGTCGCCGGTATTGCATCGCGTTGATACGTTTCGTTTTTACGTATTCGCCGTGTGTTTAAATAACTTTATAAATATTAATAATAATTAGTTGACGGGAGAAGTGAATAAAGTGAGGTACCATGCCAAATGTGGAAAGAAATAGACGGAAGTATTTCAAACGTGGTTTTTTTCTATGAACTTACAGAAGACTTTGTTGCAAGCAATATTCCATTAAAAAAACTAGAGAACCCCAAGTTACGTACGTTTTTAGAAAAATATATGGACCGAAAAATTCCTCATAAAAGTACGTTAAGACTTGCATATGTCGATCGGGTTTACAACAATGTAGTGACATCAATACGCGAAGACATTGCGGACAATTTCGTGTGTTTTATTATAGACGTAGCTACCGATGCTTGCGGACGTTCAGTAGCTAATTTGTGATAAACGTCGCCGTTTTACTCCGGAACACTTAGAAAAGCACATAATATGTTTTAACCACCGCCAACCTGCCATGTGAACCTTGTCTCAACACTGACGTTTGTCGGGTAAGTGTTGTCATTGTTACGTGTTATCTTAATTTATATAGGTATTTTTCCTTGACTTAACCGTACTATTTGGTAAAAATAGTACTATGTTGCTACATCATTTATGTAAACATATTAATATTTTCATTCGTTAACTGACTACGGTCCTGTTACACTCCGCGCTCGCACGAACTCTACTTATAACTTTTGAACTAGAAATTACTCTAAATTTACAGTATTATTAGAGGAATAATCTCCCAACAATTACAAAGTTTCATAAAATGTTATAATTGATTGAATGATTTATTTTGCTAAAAATATAATTTTGTTTGGATATCCATCTGGGTGATCAATTCTCTAAGCGATCTATCTGTGTTGAGGTATATTTAAAGTTAAACCATTACCCTAAAAATATTACACAAGTACCAATGAGGGTTTTTTATATATTTTTTAGTCAAATGTACCAACGGCGACAAGCCTTACAGCATAGGAGACAAATTCAGCGTTAAGATACCAGGCAAAGCCGCCGACATCGTATTGATCGTAGACACAGTCAAATCCAACGAAGCGGTTTACAAAGAATTCGTTCAGCCACTCGTCCAAGAAGTCATCAAAGAATTGCGCGCGAAGGGCATTAGGTAAGTGATGGAAGAAACAGGTCCTTTCGAAGAACGTCACTTGAAAGCTCTTCGGTAGTCCTTTGATTAGGAGTTAAAGAAACAACAAATAATCCATAACCAGATATTCATTCAGCTGTTTCCATTGACCAAATATCTTTGTCTCCTCTCCTTGTGACTTATAATTTATAACTCGTGATATCCAATACTTTATCTTCTTAATTCTTGTTTCTTTGCGTGTATCTGTCCGAACAATAATCAAAAAGGAAATAGGTTTGTCTAATTAAACCTAAACCTTAAAGTGCCACAGTTAAAGTAGGACCTAAGCTTCATCGACGAGTCTCCATTCTATCCTTTCACCTGATATATCACCTTCTGCAGCACCTCCCGTCCATTTCTCTTACACCTTTACTTCGTACAGCCTTCTGTTTATTTGGCCCTTCATTTCTTTCCCGTCCATAACCTTGACAGCTCATTGTTTCATTACTCAAACAATACATAATCGCTTAGACTCCTCCAAAACTCGTTAATCACCTCCATTCTTATCCCCCTAGCGACGTGGAGTTCCACCTGATCACCTACGGCGGCGAGAACCACTGGCCCAGTCACGTGACCGTCGGCGGCCAGCTAACGTTCAAGGCAAACGCCCCCAACTTGAAATTCGCCGCCCCCGAAAAGGGAGGAGCCGCTGTTGCCTGAAGGAGCCCTCCCCAAGTTCAAGGAGTACATCGAGGTGATCAGCAGCATCGTCCACGACCTGAAACTCGCCTTCGGGCTCGACTTGCAGGCGCAGACCTACGTCGAGGCCCTCGAGTACCCCTTCAGGGTGCACGCCGCCAAGGCCGTCATCGTCGCCAACAGCAGCCCGTGCGAAGCTGGAAAATTGATCCTGGTAAGTGGAGGAGTCTCCGAGCTGATGATTGATCTCCAGGAGATCCACGGTGGCGATCGGTGGAATTTGTAACGTCACAGCCAGATGTGTATACCTTAATATTTTTTTTTTTTCTTTTTTTCTTAGCGGGCCGGGTGGAAATCAGTTCTGGGTACCTAAAAACTTTGTGCGGAAACCAAAACTGCCGCGATCGGAACCTTTTTTTCCCGTGCCGCAAAGCGCCGGAAGTTTCTTATGGGATTTACATATTAATTAAAAATCACTGAAAACGTTCGATACCCTCAAAAACTATGAAAATCATCAAATCTGATAGTCGCAAGGATATATTTCCATGTATTATGTATATATATCCATGTATTTTTTCCTCCTGAATCAGATGGAATCGTCAGATTTCATTTATTCGTTGAGTGAAAAAAATTATGAGCGAAAAATTGCGAAAAAACATCAAATTAAACTAAAAAAATTTGAAAAAAGACGAAATGAGTTTAAGGGTTATTCAAGCTTGAGCAAACGAAAGAACGGAAGAATTAATTCTCGAAAAAAATACGGTTTTTTCTCTTAAAGTTGGTAGCTTCATTCACTCTGACATTAGCCGCGGAAATTTCTTCGTATTACTACCAACTCCAAGAGAAGTCGAGAAAGAAGAAGTTTCGAAGAGAAGAATTGAAATTGGCGACGGTCGTAAAGTGGTCGTTTGAATAGATTCGTTCGGGAATACGCCTCGGAGCGATCCGAGCAATCTGAGCAGTTCACCCGAACACGCGTTTTTGATCCGAGCACTCCGAGGTCTCCGAAGCGCTCCGAGCGGGCGCCAAATACAAATAACCTGTAACTAATTTATTCCGTTCTCATTTGTGCAGTTTAACAGGTACATCGATTGAATTTTGTTGGATTTGACTTAGTTAAGTCAATTCAATTGATTATTAAATTGTACAAATAAAAATGGTTTAGATTAATTTAGTGTTTGTTTACATTCGTGTGTTTACGTCCGAATCACTCGGATCGCTTGGAGCGCTCGAATCAAAAACGCGTGTTCGGGTGAACTGCTCAGATGGCTCGGATCGCTCCGAGGCGTATTCCCGAATTAATCTATTCAAACGACCACTTTACGACCGTCGCCAATTTCAATTCTTCTCTTCGAAACTTCTTCTCTCTCGACCTCTCTTGGAGTTGGTAGTAATACGAAGAAATTTCCGTGACTAATGTCAGAGCGAATGAAGCTACCAACTTTAAGAGAAAACCCGTATTTTTTTCGAGAATTAATTCTTCCGTTCTTTCGTTTGCTCAAGCTTGAATAACCCTTAAACTCGATTGTTGAGAAACAAGCACATAACATAGAGATTTGTATTATTACCCGATTATACCACGACGCAGCTCCCCAACTCCAAAGTATGATGCTAACGTTACAAGTACGTGTACGAACGTCGGACACTATAGTATGTTCCAATCCGAAATTCTCTTATAATCAATGTAAAATGACTTCAAGTTAAAGGTAATATTATATTAAGATGATGAATTATTCTTATGATATGGAGCATTTCATTCTACCTTTAAATTATGCAAGTCGATGCAGGAGAATCTATCGTTTGAGAATCAGGATTGAAAAAACAGAAAAATCGCCTTCCGCCATATACGCTCCTGAATCTTGCGTACAACTTGAAATGATCGTAACTCCGGTTCAGAGGCACCTACAGACTTCAACCGGACGTCAAATTGTAGGTTTTTACCTCTAATTTTGAATCATGATATGCTTAATACTTCAGTCAGGTACAATCACCATAATAAATTATTTCGTCTTTTTTCAAATTTTTATAGTTTAATTTGGCGTTTTTTCGCAATTTTTCGTTAATAATTTTTTTCACTCAACGAATAAACGAAATCTGACGATTCCATCTGATTCAGGAGGAAAAAATACATGGAAATATATCCTTGCGACTATCAGATGTGTTTCTTTGTATCTAACGTTTTCAGTGATTTTTAACATGTAAATCCCATAAGAAACTTCCGGCGCTTTGCGGCACTGGAAAAAAAGGTTCCGATCGCGGCAGTTTTGGTTTTCGCACAAAAGTTTTTAGGTACCCAGAACTGATTTTCACCCGGCCCGCTGAGAAAAAACGAAAAAAAAAATATTAAGGTCCACCCTAATGTACATACTTCTTGTATATAGTATGTCGATAAAATGCAAACCGGAGGTTCTGCTTTTATTTGCAGCGATGACGCGACACTGACAACAGCTGCCGATATTTAATTTATTCTTCAGTTTAGTCGGGCTCATTAGCAAGGGTTGTTACTGTAATTACAAGTATACGCTGATGTCAACTTTTGGTGGTTTATGTATCGCAATATTCGGACATTCTCAAAATTACCTGAAGATGGCTTGCGTTTAACGTGTTCTGTTTGTAAAATAGCACTTCACTAGTCACTTCTATCAAGTTATTTCACTTTTGTTTATACCAATTTACCAAAATACCGAGTATACATTTTCTTTATCGTTTACAGCTGCAAAAATTGAGGTCGCTAATGTACAGAAACAACCAGATCAGCTTGAACCTCATCACTCCCTTCGAAGGGCTCAGCTTGAAGGACTCCAAGAAGACGAAGGATGTGGTTGGCTTCAATGACGAACGCGTCTTCACGATATCGCAGGCCAGAAAGAAACCGGAAGGCGCTGCTGAACTGTACAAAGATCTGCAGTACGACGACTATTGCGTAGACTTCACCATTAAGGTAAGCAATTTTAAGTTTACACTGAGTTTGATTAAAATCAATATAGCTTTAAATTAGCTATTTATACATATGTATATTGTAAAAACTATCCGCGAGTTTCATATTTATTCCGAGTTACTTCCGACAAACAAATATATTAACAACAAATAAATTAAATTATAACGGCAATACAAAATAACGGGTCCAAACAAATTAACGGGCAAGGTAAGTTTATGATACGAAAGCTTTAATAATACGAACTTACACGTATAAATGTTTCTAAAAAAAAATAAAAAAAGGAAAGGGACAGACATAAACATACATAACTGTGATACTATAAATAGTAGATAGCATTATTTTTTGTATCTACTGACTATAATAGATCAAACTAAGTGTATATTCATATTTCATTTTTATAAATAAGAAAACCAAATGAAGAAGACACTGTTACGCAAGTTTAACAAGAACTAATCGATTTAGCAATCTTTGTTCTGAAAGAAAAAGCAAAAACATCAATTAGTAACTAGTGAAACATGTCAAAAATAAATTTTGTAGCAAGTTAAGAAATTGTCGCTGTTAAGAAAAAGCAGAAGGAGAATATTTCGTTATGTTTGAAGGAGAATATTTGTTTGCAAAATTTGGTCTTAAGCTTTTCACTGCAGCTTATTAAAAACGCCATGCTGTTAGATGTTATGTATTCCTATGAGATCTCAATAAAGCGCCTTTTTTGTCTTTTCAGAACCGCGGAAATGTCTTTGTGACCGACAATTTCGTCAGCAGCAAACCTGACGCCAAGAAGCAGTTCGTTCACGTCGCTGCTCACAACGTCGCTAGCGAACTCGCCAACGTAGAAGAAGGCCTAGACTGCGAATGTAAAATGGTCAATCCTTACAACGCGCAAAACTTCTGCCGAGAATCGTACTCCAAAAGAAAAACCAGCGCCAGCGGTAGGTGTTTTTTTTTAATCAACAGATATACCAAGAACATTAACTGCCAACATACATCCACGATTTCACCCCTACTATCCACATACTCATCATACTCATCAAATCTCAAAAAAAAAATATCGTCAAAAAACCACGTGCAAAGATAATATACATTGGTTTCCAAAAAGAACGCACCATATGGGGATTTTTTTTATTTTCAAATTTAGGGGAAAACTGATTTAATAGAAACGTTAAGGCTGTTATAAAATTTAAAAAAAAATCTGAAACAGACGCTCAAGTCATTTTGGTATCTGTAAAATTTGAGATTCAAAATTTAAATACCAGAAAAATATTTGTGAAAATTGCGTAAAAATTATGTTCATAATTTCACTTTGGACTTATCTGTCAAGTTGGAAGTCGATATTCCACAATTTAATGTTTACCAATTTTGTAAATTTCTGTATATATATATATATATTTTATATTCAAAGTAGTCAAAATGTATTTTGAGTTGCAAATCGATCATGTCAAATGAAAAGAACAATGTTAAAAAAGTGTCGTTTTGTGCCCACCGAGAAATACCTAAAAAAACAATTGAATTCTATAGATTTTGAGCCATTGAACTCGGCTCTGTTATTATAAAATTTAAAAAACGTCAAGAACATTGCGAAATTAAGTTCAAACGACTAGTTTTTCAGTAAAGAATGAGTGCATATATTTCTTAACACACATAGAAAGAATTTTATAAAAAAAATATTATATACATTTAAAGGTTTTTGAGACCGCCGGATACAAATCAAAAGTCAAATTGACGTGTTCGACAATTGGCAGCTGTCAAATAGCTGTCAACTAGCTATCAAGTCATCATTAAAAATGAAGAACAATAGAAATTCATTTAAAATTTTGTGTTTGAGATTTTGTCAGCTGCCAAATGTCAGAATCATCAGTTTGATATCAGATTTATATTCAGCGACCTCAAAAACAAAATTTTAAATTCATTTCAATTTTTCTTTATTTTTAATGATGACTTAATAGCTAGTTGCCAGCTATTTGACAGCTGCCAATTGTCGAAAACGTCCAATTGACTTTCGGCTTGTATCCAGTGATCTTGGGGCAATGTACTCAATACACTTATCACCGCTCTATTTGTAACTTATTATACAGGGTGTTTTCGAAAGTATAGCAATAATTTTACTAGTTCAGTAATACTAATAAATATTTTTTATTTGTTACAGAGGAAAGGCGTAGCCAAAGGATAAATCCAATGAATGCAGTGCAACTACGTTAGAAAAAAAGTGTTCTAACACATTTTGCCTAAGATTAAAATTAAATAACACCTAGAGGTGCGTTTTTTACCAATTCTATTCGCATAATGTATATATTATACACCTTGAAAAAAATCTCGCCTCAAAGTTATAACATATTGTAATTTTAGTCTTAGGCAACAATATTAAAGAAAAACATATCTCAATTACAATACCAAAGGTATAAATTGTATTTAATTATATAGTACACAAAGTAAAAAAAGTAATTTTTAAGAATATCGGCTTTTTTTGTGATCCCAATGCCAACTATTATGCTAGAGATCGTGTCTGGGCTTGTTGTAATCTGATATCAAAATAAGAAGTACCACCTGTTAACGGTCCCCATATACATACATACATACATATGTACATGTACATATATACACACAGGGCTGTTCGACATTAACTGCGTTCCACATGTTTCATGCAATCGTAAATTTCATTGAGATGATTCTATGAATTTATCTATTTCACTTGATGGTAAACAAACCTACGTGTATGTGTAACATCATGATGGATGACAAAATAATTTTATACATAACGAATATTTAAGCACGGTCTTCTTGGAACTCTTCTACCATCCTCCTAAAATTGCCTAAATGTACAAATATAAAGGAGTTTTTGAAACCAACTAAGGATGTTGCAAATGGAACAGCTGGAAATTTTGAATTGTAACTTTGTATTTTTTTTTTTGACAAACTGGAATCTACTTATGGAAAAATCAGTAATTCAAAAAATGTAAATATTTCACAAACACGCAGGTGAAATAATGATTTTAATGGCGTTTAGTTTGATATAATTTAAATGAGTGTGACGTCACCACTTTTTGAGTTATGACCAACGGATTTTTCTTAATGGAATAATACATTTTTTATATAATTTTTAGAGTAATTTTAAAAGCAGTACCTACACATTTATTTTTTGGAAAAATCGATTTTCCAAAAACATCGAATTTTTATAGAAGATCCTTTAAAAACAGTGTACAATATGTTAACAGGCAAAAACGTTAAATAAATATACAGTGCGTGTCAAAAGTTCCGGCTTCAAAAGAACGAAGGTCAGAGCTTAGAAAGGCTAGATCGACACAATCTGAGCTTTATGAGGAGCAGGAAAGTATAATGCATGGACCAGGTATCGCTGATTAAACATAAGGTACGTTTTTTTCATAGTTCCATGCATATTAAAAAAAAAAACTTTAAACGCGTTTTTCTCAAAACCATGTTCTTTGACCTGGTTGGCACTTTTTTGAAAAAACTGTTGATCCGATCGGGCTGAAATTTTAAGGGCTTATTCTGCACATGTGTAGCTATGGTTTGAGCTCATGGTATGAACAATGGTATGAACAATCATGAAAATCCGTTGATATTTAATCCCTTTTTAATCCCTATTTCACTAAAAGAATCGGGTTAAAAAATTTAACAGTCCGCTATTTTGTTTTTCACCCAAAATACTTGTTTGTAGTTAAGACGATAGCGGCTGGCTTAAATTTTAATATCCATTTTGAATTTTTTTGTTTGAGACGTTCCAGAGCTGAGATTTTTTGCCAACCATTTTTTTAGATGGTTAACTTCAGGCAGCCATATCACGGCCATATGTGGATAAAAATTACAAAAACATTTTTGTTATAGTTTGAGATATCTTTTATATGTAAAAAAAATGAATATTAAAATAAATATTACAAAAAATATTAAAAAAAATCTTGAAAAAAGTTGTGTAATAAATGTGTACTGTCACCTTAAAGGTCTTTAGAAGGAACCCATACTTGATATCTTTATCTTTAACAATTCTTGACATATTTCCACTTCTTGAAAAAACAAGAATAACATTAACATAAACAATTTTAAAAACCGTAAACATTGTAAAAAAGAGATTTATTAATTAACACTGCTGAAAATGTTGTCTATCAACTTGTTGACACACTGCCAACGTATGACAGAATTCAGTTCATTTTTTGACATTATGTAAAATATCAGGTATTACCTCATCTTATTTCTTTTGTAATTAATTCTTTTAAATCATCAAAATTATTAAGCTTCGTTTAAAAAAAAAATTTTTAAATAACCCCGTAGAAAAAAAACGTTGTTAAAACTAGGGATCTCTCCAAATCACACAAATAGGGTTAAATTTTAAGCTTAGTGGAGGTGTAATGCTTGTTTTAACAACAAACAATCAGCACTTATTGACAGAATCAAATGTTGACTATTTTAAAGATTTTGTACAAAGATGTAGGTAAAAGTTTCAAAGCATTAAGAATAATGAAAAGACATTTAAAAGTACTATTAAAAAAAGTCATATGAAAACATATCACAAAAAAAAAACAAAAATCGTATGATGTCACAATTCAAATCATACTTCGCCTGTTTCACCGTTTTTGTGAAATATTTGCATTTTTGGATTTACTGAATTTATTTCATAAGTAGTTTCCAATTCTGTTATTATCATCACTCATGATGAGTGATGATACTTGCACTTTTGGAGATTCATGCCGGAGTTAGTTACCTCTTAAAAATAATATTGCAAAAATCCAATCAGGTGTTTTATAAAATCTTAGTTTTGGACATTAGAGGATATTTCTATCTATTCCGACATCTTTAAGAGGTTTTTAAAAGACATATGAGTGCTTATACAAAACTTCATACTAGACTACTTATTTTGTGGAATACTCGTATGTAGGTAGGTACGTATTAGTGAAGATATTTGAAATTTTTCAAAACCGCAGATTTTTATAAGCAGAAAGTTAAATGTCGGGTGTAAAATCTCCCATATATTTATCCATCAATTAACGGATTGATTGTGACTTGTTCCAAAATGAAAATTAAATATGTAATTCTAAATACGGTTTGTATCATGTGTTATCTGCGTTTATTGAGATACATATATTCAAGCGTCACCCTTGGAAGTCTGTTAAGAAGGTTAACATATTTAAAGCACACGTCAAATACTCGACATATCAACACTCCCAGACACAGGTTGTATATTTGTGTCTCGAGGGGTAAACAAAACAAAAAATAACACCAAAGACATTAATAACTCGCGCTTGTGTTGTGTCATTAGCGCTGATAGGTACTGACGATGCACCTTTTATTTGCCATAAATGTAATTGAATAAATAGAAAATTTTCTTAGGGAAAACTTCACATACGAAATATATAACAGAAAATTTCTATACTTGTTATGTATTAGATTAAATAATAACATAATTTGGTGACCAAAACTGTTTAACGAATTTGAATAACTTCCTGGTTTAGGGAATTTTAACATTTCCTTGGTTTAACAAATTTTAATACATAAGAAAACATACTGAAGATAAAAAATAGACCAGAAACGACTTAATGATATTCATTATACTTACATAAAATTTGTAATGTAAAAAAGTAAATGTCACATCTCTCCTGACAGTACATTTGGAATTATAATTAATGATCTCTTCATTTCGACCGTTTTAACTAACAAATTTTCAGCAATTCGACATCTTGATTAATGAGTTTCAGGTTTCAGTGAAAGTAAAAAAAACACACTTAATATAATACGCTCCCTAGATATCGCACACAACACCACTAATGATGGGTTTTTGGGTATGCATACTTAAAAACCTACGCCTAATGAATCAATACTTCTCATATCCAATTTTCACATTTTTCTGGTTTGAATTTCAGAAAATTATAATGGCATAACCTAGAGGTGTGATATTTGAATTGTTCTAACTCAGAAACCCATACAAACCATGGTATACATAATTTTAGATACTTTTCATATATTTTCAAGATAGACAGAAGGCGGGAAATTTTAAGTGTGAGCAATGATTTTTTTTCTGGTAATAAACAAGGACACCTTGAAGCATTTTTAGAAAATAAAAAATACAAGTAGCGTGTCAAAGTTAATGTTATGTAAAAATTATTCATTATAAGAAAAATGTAAGATTTATGTAAATATACCTACGCATTATAAAAAAAAATGTATAAAAAATGTCCAAAGGCTGTAAAAAATGTATTTATGTATAATTTACTCATTCCTTTGCTCAACAATTTTATTTATTAATTTTCTATGAATACATCGTTTTACAGATATACAAATTCATTGATTTTTATAATTTATTGTTATATCGAGTACTTTGCTCCATTATAGGAAAAAATGAATAAATGCAAAAGCAATATCAGAATTAATTTGCGAAATTGAAGGTGATCACTGATCTGTAAATTTCACAGAAGAGAAGACAAACTGACTAATTAGGTGGTACCGAGGTTTTACTATGTCCTGCGTACAGTAAGTATATCGGAGTGTGGATTATTTCGCTCAACGGCTCATTTTTTGTGTGAACGAAAGTTCAATAAATAAAACGAAGTTGAAAGAGAATGCCAAGAAATATTTGTCACAAAACTGAAAGAATGATATAGTGTCAATTCGTATTGCCAGCAGAAAAATCGGTTACTGTCATAAAAAATAATGGTTTATATTTTGTAGAATAAACATATTCTATTTTATAATTATTTAATGTTAAAATACAGGGTGTCCCAATAATAATGGGATACAAGAAAACTGTAGATTCTTCGGGTAAAAATATTGCAATTTAACCAATCTCACCTGAGTCCTAAAGTATTTGATAGTAACCACAGATAGTAAAAGACAGAGGATGTCCGTGTTATAAATTGTGTTTTCGGTGTAAAGATGTTTTCTCATTATTTTTGTTTTTGTTTTTTTTTTTTGTAAAAAAGGTGTACATTATAAACGTAGTTCGGAGTAACTGTTTTTGAGATATATGCTTTGAAAGTGCTCAGTGCAACCCATTTAAATCATGATTATCAGATGTACAATTTTTCATAATGAACTTTGAGTAAATCAATGCAATGAAAGCGCTTTCAAAAAACGTGAAAGATATTTGGAAATGCATTTATACCGATTACAGCCGTATCTTAAAGTTGTTAAAATATTTTCTCGCATTTTTAACTTAATTTTAATAAGGACCTAAAATAAGTTTAAAAGCTACTCGCAGTGACATTTAAAATATACATCTTTTTTTGTCAAAAAATTAAGAGAAAATTTATATTTTTAACAAAAACATAAATACTCTGAGGCGCAACAAAGTTACACCGGTTTTAAGTACTTATATAAAAAGTTCTTTACGAATATATAAAACAAAATTATACCCCTGTTTCTTGGTTACTATTGGATGACTTTTAACAGACATTTTTACTCAAAAAAACTTTTGTGTCCTATTATTAATGCGACACCCTGTATAACTAGGTTTATGCACAAGGATTGTTCGGACAATCTAGTCCACAACTACCCAACTTATAAACGACGCTTTAAATCAAAATCTTTTAGGTTTCCTCAAGAATTTCTGCACAACGGCACATTCGAAAAAACGAAAACAAACCGAAAGCCGTACGCACATCTGTTGAATTATTGTATCTGGCACTAACAGATGCTACTTTTGATAGTTTATATTTAAAAGTGTACGAATCTAATTTTTAATAGTGCCATCCAGGCGATGTTGACTTAGAAGACGTTCCGTGCGGTTTTTTTGCACCGACAGAGGGACATATGCCGCACGTAATTGTTGTTATAGCACATTTGTCAAGACTTTTTTAATACATGATAAAGTTCAGTATCGCGCAGCGGTATGCCGAAAGAGACGCCCGCGAATACCTACTGCATGTTTGTTTTATCCGCGCTTTAGTGTAAGATCCGGCTGACATTGAGTGTCAAAGACGTAAATAATAAAAGCGTTAATCGTTAAGACTACAATTACATTCAGTTTCAAATCGACTTAACCCTCACGATCCCATTTTTTGGCAGAGGTGTTTGGTTAAGGAGTTATACCTAGTCAAAGAGTTGAAAAAAGTTTTTTTTTTTTTTAGCAAAACTATTATTTTTATTTTCACATTATTGTATAGTCCCTCTATTCTGAATTGAAAATGATAAATACGCCTGGGGAACAAAAAAAGCGGTGCAAATTTATGATTCCATGGGCGTGCTCGAATAATAACTTTTAGGGGTAGGTAATAATAAGTACTTAACGTCGCTTTTATATCATGACTTTTTTATTTACATACATACATATATGTATGTAAATAAAAAAAGTCAGGATAGTACATGTATGTATTATTTAAATTTATTTGTATATTATACTAATGGTCATTTGGCCAGTAATATGTTTTAATTTTTATGTACTTGCAAACAAGTAATGTTAAAACTATCTAAAAAGTCATTTAATTTAGCGTACTCGACCGTTTCGACATTTTCGCAGGTTATATCTGAAGCTACGTTATTTTCATCCGTTTCGAAAGGCATCCAGAAAGCCATGTTTATGAAAGGGGTATTGATTAAAAATAAAATAAATTTATATATTATAATATATAAATTTATATATAGTATAATTTAAACCTTTTAAAAAGCCACTTCGCCGTTATTGTACACGCACAGAATATAAGGCATCAAAACACTCACAAAAACAACGTTTTTTTGTATAGTCGGTCAAAGATAGCGTGGTTATAACCCGTGATTTGCCGCCAACGTAAATCAACTGGGTCGGCTTCTTCTTATTTTGACAGGTCTCGTCAAGTAAACGTTGAGTACGATACGGTCTATAAGAGTAAGGATCAGTATAGAAACGCGTATTTAGTCCATACAAAGTGTTAGTAAACTGATATATCCTTATCCTACGTCGTATAAGTACCTATTTTCAATTTAGAATGGAAATTCTATACATCCTTTTAAATAATTTTTGTAATTGTTTTAATCAAAAACGAAAAAAAAAAGGTGGAGCTACAGTCTTTTCTCCAAGACCCCTTTTTTTAAGAAGCTCCACAGCGTGTACGATATCTCTAGAACTACCGAAACGATTTTCATGTTTGATATATTTTCTCTATATATATAGTTTGTTTCGTGGACGAAGGATTTTACAAACAACTACATTTTCATTAAATGACATTGGTTTAATCAAAAAAGCAACAAAGTTATGTTACCGAATTTTAAAATAAGATGAAAAAAGTTTTCAATAAAATTAAAATTTCTTCGTTCACGAACTAGCTGTAGGAAAACCACTTTAAATTTTAAAAAGAGTTTGTTAATAAATTTCAGTTTTAGTTTTATTTTTTAGGAGGTGGGGAGTATTGTTTTGGGTGTAAACCAGTGTTTTATTGTTTGTTGGTTTTTAGTGAAGTTTAAGTTTGGTTATTTTGTTAAAAGTTAGAGTTTTTTGTTTAGTTAATTTGTAAGTGTTTAAAGGTTGTTTTCTTTTTTTTAGTATATGTGTTTATATTTGTTTGTTTTTATTTTTGCTTTATGGGAAGGGAAATGGCTAGTGGCTTTTTATTTTATTTTGGAAATTTTTTCCTTTTAAGTAAAATAAAATTAGGTAATTTGTGATTTTTTTTTTATTGTTAGTGTTTTGTAAAATTTTGTTTTTAAATTGTTGTTAAGTGTGTAAATTTTTTATGAATATGTTATAATTATTTATTAGTACTATTGTATAATTAGTTATTTAAGTTAATATACCATTTTATAGATGATATGTATTTATGTTATTTAGGAGAAATTCTAGAACAGTTATTTTTTAATTGTTGTAATGTTATATAAAAACTCTTTAAAAAAAAAAAAGAAGATACTATATAAAAAATTAAATTTTTAATTTTCCAAAACAAGTGTAAAGAGAAAAACCCTAGAAATAGCAATTGTTTCCATTAAAAAAATAGAAGTTTATGCATAACTCAAAATAACAAGATATAAAAAAATCTGTTAAGGAAATTATTTATTAAAAAGTGCCTGTAGAAGTGAAAAGATTTCTTCTAATTTACAAAAACCGAGTATCGACACCAATCGAAAACCAAAAAAAAATTTTCGTTTAAATCGAAAACGAAAAGATATAGAAATTCTGGTTTTCACCAATGAATTTATCTCGAAAAAAGAGGTCGAAGGTGGGTTATTTTTCTAGCTAAGTACCGAGAACCCTATAAAAAATCGAAATTTGCCCACCGGTACATATGGAGAAAATATATCAAATTTCATGGGAAATCGTTTAAGTAGTTCTCGATATATCGGGCACACTGCTAAGCTTTTTTTAAGTGATTTAGAGAAAAACAAGTGTAAAACTTTAAGTTTGGTTTTAACTGTAAAACAGTATATCTTACTTTAAATTGTTAAATTAATTAGATTAATTTCCCAGATTATAATAATTTGGCTCTTAATCTTTTGTGTTTTTTAACCCAATTGTCCTCTTTAATCTCTTTTGTAATTTTGTCCTCCATTTGTCTTCTTGTATTCTATTTGCCCACCTTTTGCCCTCTTTCTGCCCTTCTTCTGTTCTCCTTTGTCCCCCTTTTATTCTAATTCTGTCCTCCTTTTGTCCTCCAACTGTCCTTGCCCTCATAACCTCCTAAACCTTCTTGTCCTATTGACCTCCTTTTGTCCTCTTTAATCTTCTTGCCTTTGTCGTCCGCTTTAATCTCGTTACTCTCCTTACCCCTGTTTATCCACGAGGTCCTTATCCTCATTGACCTTTTTGACTTCCATTTGTCCTCCATTCACTCATTAACTACTTGTCCTGTTGGAGTAAGTCACCTTCTTGTCGTTCAACACTTCATCCTCCTTGTACTTCTTTATCTGAATCAATATATCTTTATGGTCTTCTTGATTTTGGTTAAAACTTTTACCCTCCTTATCCACTTAAACCCTTACCCTCATTTATTCTCCTTGATATACTTGTCCACACTGATCTCCATTTATTTTTCCTCCTTCCCCTCCTTAAGTGGACGTGGACAAGTACCTAGTACTTTATCCCGCATATAATTTTTTTGAATGGTTTAAAGAGGGACGTGAAACGACCGAAGACGATCCACGTCCCGGACGGCTCTCAATGTCAAAAACGGACGAAAACATTGAAAAAATTGGTAAATTTTTCCGCGAAGATCGTCGTCTTAGCATCCGAGGGCTTGCTGGAATACTTAACAGGAATCGACAAAGATTGTGTTCGCCAGATTTTGCATGAATCGTTCAACATGCGCAAAGTTTGCGTAAAAATGGTACCAAAACTCCTCACTCCCGAGCAAAAGGAATCAAGAATGAACATTTGCGCTGACATTCTAGACAACATTGACACTGATCCAGGCTTGTTAGACACGGTGATTACTTGTGACGAATCGTGGGGACAAGATTCGAAAGTGTGGAAGCGGTTAAAGCAAAAGCGACGGAGGTTCTGAACCAGCTGACAGAAGCGTACTTCCAGCACTGATTTCAGCAATGGAAAAGTCGTATGGAGCGGTATAGAGATCGCCAAGGAGAGTACATTGAAGGCGAACAAGTTGCTACTGTAATTAGTAACGAATAAAAAAGTGTTTTAACAGCAGTTCGGTTATTTAATAGCCACACCTCGTAGTCTAGGGCCACATTTATTATCAATTGATTGTGATTTGAATTCAAACAAGCTTGAATTGAAGTCTAACAAGCTTGGTGCTGTCAGTTGCTTGTTTAGCCAAAACATAAAAATATTTTGATAAAATATACATATACTCGTAGATACCTAGCCCATTCCAGCCAAAATAATGCATTTTCGTATTCGATGTCAGCCGTACTTTAGTCTACGTCGAGATGGATAATAACTCTGCAGCAAAAAACCGGGCTCTAGTGCACTCTACGTTTTATAAATAATTTAAATATAGACTGAAAGCCCTCCTGCATCATGTACAATGTAATTATAAAACCTTCTCCGTTCTTATACAGGCCTTTTTTGTGGCGTAGCGCGCTTCGAACACGTGTTGTCGTCGAGAAAAAAAAAGACGTAAAAAAACGCCAAGAACTCTAAAAAACCGTAAACTGTATTATATACACATCAGGCCATCTCATATTTGTATGAATTATTTCGAAAAGGCAGCTGTAGCGTCATATCATTGTTTTTTGTGAGGGCTCGCGACTGTTTTTAGAATTTCGATCCGGGGGACAATGTGAGGAATTACACAATCCCGTGTTCTACTTAAAAAAATGGGTATTTATTTTGGAACGTGAAACAAATCTGGAGCAGCGTATTCGAGGATTTCACGTTTGCTGAAATTTAGCCATATGGCGTCAAACCGAGCGGTTTATTTTTTTTATATAAATTTAATGCACAATGTAAAGGGTGGTGCAAAAGTCGTTTTGGTCCTAAATAAGGAAATTATTTAATTATAATTTTTAAGACGATGGAATATTAAAAATATATAATACATACTTGGGTTGGTTCGTTTTTAATTAAAGGAATCAAGTTTTGAATTGAAATCAAAGAACTGTACATGTGTTGTTATAATCATGGCCTCATTATCCAAGTCCACAGAACTTAGAGTGTAGGTAACTATTAGTAGGTCCTAAACCTCTGGAAATCGATCCATTTGTAAAAAATATATTATGTGATACAAAATTTGGTGAAAGTTTTACTTGTTAACATCAAAAATTTAACTGTTATCTACGAAAATGAGACTGTCTATACTCACCACTAATTGAAGTAGAAACTTAAAAATTTAGTAATTTTTGAAAAATTCCACCTTTTGAATGAGGAGTGCGAACATTAAACATTTTGCAACAGCTTGTTGCTTTGATATTTGGCCTACAACATCAACTATACGATACAACAGGTTTAAACACAACATTTGTGAACAATACACCCCGTATTGTTCAGTAATATTTTTTTTATAACTTTGAAATCAAATATGGCGTGTACTGAAAGTCCTGTATATAAAAAATTACTTTCAGACTGGAGAGACATCTTTCAGTAACAAACTCTTTTTTGAATTTCGGTGGTACCTGGTTTGGTTTTCGACACACACTAGATTACACAATAAAGTTACTTTTCAGCTAGGAAGGGAGTAGGTACTAAACATTTTTGGTTTTGAGGTTCAAATAATTTTTTGGGTTTTTTTGTTCATTATTTATTCAAATAATCGAAAAGATATACGTAGCAATTTTATTAAATTAAAAACAGTGAAGTGAAGAAGGTACATGGAATTTATACTAAAACTAATATTAACAGCATTTTTAAATTTAATGGATAATCAAACAGTATGTGTAGATTGTTAAACAATCCATAAATAATGAAGGAAATTACAAGATGGTATGGCCAGTACAATCTCCTGATTACAGTGCAATCGAGCATATTTGGGATGATCTAAAGAATCAAGTATTTTTAAAACCTACAATCAAGTATACAACAACCTCGAAATACTTGATTTTTTGAGTCATTCGTAATTATTATATATACTTTGGTATCATTTATGTTTTTATTCTTTGGTAGTTTTTATCTTTCTAAATTATACCTTTCTAAAAAAATCTTTAAAAACTTAAGGTATTCTCGAAATCCAATACAAATAAGAAAGAAAACAAAAAAAAAAACAAAAAATGGTTTGTAATTGGAATGTTTCTCCAGTCTGAGAGTAAATAGTTATACATATATTATACAGTCTCACTTTAACGTAAGCCAACCTTAATAAACTTTTTTTAAATCGATAATGAGGAGCTATGTACCGCACCAAAAATAAAGTATGGTCTGTGGCGTACGATCCTAATTACGAAAAAAAAAAAAAGGGTTTTAGGAAATCCAATATTTTCACCCACTCACATGAATAAAATGCAAAGCATTCTTCTCTTTTATGGTATTTTGTAGTCTTTTTATTAAAATACTATTTTCCTAGTAATCCTAGTAGTTTTGACATTTAAAGTGACGAATTTAAGGATTTGTGGGAAATAAAATATTAAAAGGTTAGTTTTGTATCAATTCAAAGTTGTCCATTTCTGAAAATGTGTATTACTGGTTTGAGGTTGGTGAATTTGAAGAAGGAAGGCCTCCAAGCTACACACGGTTGAGGGAGATTCTTAATTTTTTGTTAAATTAATAAACGTTTGATCATTTTTAATTGAGATAAATATCACCTTTCAATACTTTAACCAAAAAACCTTTAACCTTTCAATACTTTAACCAATAAAAGAACATTAGTAGTACTTATTAGTCCCAATACGTGTATTTTTTGGAATATTGATTGCTTGAATAAAAAAAATATTTGAAACAGATACTACTCGGACATGTTTAATTCTATTATAATGAAACTCGGTATATGGGGATTGGAAACATGCTAAATGAGAATATGAACCATATTTTTTTAGTAAAAAAACTTTAATATGATTTCCGAAAATTGAACCCCTTTCTCTAATTAGGAGAGCATGCCATTGAAAGATTCCTTCTTATTGTTGGCGAGGCATGTAAAGCTTCTCACGTATATACTATTGTTGGCTGAAATCAAACGAGAAATAAAAGATTTTACAGGAGTGGATCACACTGTACAAGTACATATATATGTAGGATGCTCAGAACATACCATTTCAACATTCGGAAAAACAATATTACCGAACAAAACACCCTACACAAATGTGGATGAAACATTTCAAATATAATGTAGTACATAGTCTTTCTCCCTAGATAAAACGAAAATTATTATAATATAGTTTTTAAGTATCTTATTAATTCGTTTAACCCGAGAACCTCGACAGCAAAAAAAGTGATCTGACTTCAAAAGCATCCACAGCAAAAAGTTATTATTTTAATTGGTTTTACATGTTGATAATAAATCACCCCGACGAACCATCCCCTTCTGATCCGTCTCGACCTAACCCTCCCATAAATCAGATGCGAAACGTTAAGGGCATAACACCCAACGGGCACCTGTTGCGCATTTCGACCCGCCGAGATTAAGTTAACATCTTTCTGTCATCACAGAGAATTTGTAGGGGCGAAATTATGGCTTCTGTGTTTTTTTAAGTGCCGCGTCCTCGCCTCAAGGGCAAAAAGGGCCGGACAATAATGTGGTGTTAAACGAAGCATAATTACGTAGGTTCGTGTTTTGTCACGTGTTTTTCTTGTTAAGCGGCGTATTTATTTTCCATTAATATTCCCGGTATATGTTCGCTAAAGAAGTATCTTCATTACGTGTGAATTTTATAAGGGTGTTAATAGGACTTTATCAAGATAAAAAAATCTTGTGAAAGAACCTACATATCTTTTTTAAAACTAAAATATTTTTTAAAATTAGTCATCTTATGGTGGGTTCATGCAGAAATTTTTAGTAATAAGAATAAGAATAGTAATAAGAATAAAAGTTAAACCTTCGTTTTATAATGACCCAGTTCATGCAGTAAATATAATTTTTAGTAATAAGTTTAAAAATAAGGATTTACTGCATGAACTGGGTCATAATTTACTTCTTCTTTTAAGTTATTACTAAAAAATATCTGCATGAACCCACCTTTAATTGGGTTTGAAGCCATATAAACAAATTCGCATCTGACACTTTTCGACTTAAGGGGGTATCCTGCTTTAGGAGGCCTAAAAAAAAGCGTTTTTGTGGGAATATTTTTAGGAGAGAAAAAAGAAGCAAGGCTAACGAACTTTCAGATTATTTTATTGCATATTTGAACATTAAACAAAATTTTTTTGAGAGAAAAATATTCAAACGCAGCCGATTTTTATGCACATTTGTGCAACACCTTGTAATTGCAGTCTCCAATCGGCGGGAAAGATGGAGCTCGTAATTTTCGTCTGACAAAAAAAAACTAAGAAAATCTTAATTTTCATGTATTTTTCTTCTAGATGAACTAAGAAAACCCCAAAAAATTGTACAATTTAAAATTTTTCTCACGTTTGAAAAAAAAAGTGCTTTTAAAACAAAACAACCATATTATCAGTAAAAACATCAAAACAAAAAAACTTGATCTTCGGATAGAGCTTTTTAAGCACTATCTCTCTATGTAATAATATACTGGGTGTCCTATTTAAAATATCAAAGTCATGTAATGATACCCTCCCAGTAAACATCCTGTATATCTGAAAATATTTTTATATTACGTAGCGTTTAGTACCTTACAATTTTTTATAACACATTTTTTTTGTATTTCATATTATAGAGAGGGTATATCGTGGGGGCTTTGTCGTAATAATGGGTCACCCTGTATGCATAATGTACATTACATTCTCCTAAATATCTGATTTTGACGAAATATGTCAATGTAAATGACAATCATGACAATCAACAAATGTCATTATAAATGTATGCAAGAGTTTTTGGGATCGCTGATCATGAATCCGGTGTCAGATTCTATAAATTCAAGATGGTAGATCCAATATTCACTGCAGAGTTGGGCAAATTTTAGTCGATTGACGACTAATGACTAATTTAATCATTAGTCATGAACAAAAGCGTCTAATGACTAATTTATTCATTAATCATAACAACAATGATTAATGACTAAATTAATCATTAGTCACGGAAATCACTCATGACTAAATTAGTCATTATTGATTAGTCACGACTAACCGCCAATCAGTAGCCATTAATCATGAGTAACCATCAATCATTAGTTATCAGCCATGACAAATCACAAAGAATTTAAAAAAAATTGGAAATGAAATAAAGTTTAATGAACGAAGTTGTAAAAAACCTACGAATTAAAAAAATACCAAAAATTTATAAAAAAACAAAAAATTAAAAAATAAGTATTAAAAATCGAGAATCATGAAAATCGGTTGAAAACTGCGAGAATTGTAAAATTTTACTGTATTTACCCCCTTCTATTCCCCTCCTCTAGTGATGAAATTCTTTCGAAATTCCCGAGGTTTGTTGCACAACTAGACAGAAATGTGAATTGAACAATTAATGAATTACCAAAACGATTGACAATAGCAGAAATGTCATCATTTAACGTATTAACCCCCCTCCAATCTCCCTCCCGTAATGATATTCAACATTTCCAAGGTTCGTAGCTCAATTTGACCCAAATGCGAACAGAACAAAACAAGAATCATGAACATGAACAAACATCACAATTGACGGAATAGCAAAATAATTGACAATTGTGGGAATTGTTAGTCATATTAATGATTGATGGTTAGTCAGGACTGATGATTAAACTTCACTCATGACTAACGATTAAATTGCAATCATGACTAACCATCAATCATTGGTATGACTAACAACTAATCATGACTAAACCTCAGTCGTGACTAAATCCTTAATAAATCCATAAAGTTTAATCATTTTACTTTAGTCATTAGTCATTTAATGATATTCTGCCCAACTCTGATTCACTGTTCTGCATGAAAATCCTCCCCGCCAAACTAATGTGTTATTTCGATAATTTCTACCTATGTAAAACCCTTACACTTTGTGTAAGGGTGTGTAAGGTGTTTCTACCTTTGTAAATAAAATTGTCGGATCATGTAGCAAAATCCAGAGAACATCAACAACATGTTTTGATTGATTGCAAAGCAGGTATTATATTTACCTTCACTGCACACAAAACTAGGGCTTATGAAAATTTCGTTAAAGCCTTACATAAATACGGAAGGAAATGCTTTTCTTTATTTGAGACGGAAATTCGCGCGTATAAGTGAGGCAAACCTTAAAGAAGGAATGTTCCTTGGGCCGCAAATACGAGAACTTTTTAAAGACGAACATTTTGAGACTACATTTTTGAGAAAAGAAAATAGGCTATGGACTGCCTTTAAAAAGGTATGTAGAAACCTCTTAGATAACAAATAATCGGAGAACTACAAAGATCTGGTTGAAGAACTTATCAATCTTAGAAGACGCTAAGTTGCAACTTGTCACTTAAGCTGCATTTTCTTCACTCCCATTTACAATTTTTCCCTGCCAATTTAGGTGCAGTTTCAGACGAACACGGCGACATACATACATATCACCAGCAAATTGCTCAAATGGAGAAGTGGTATAATGGAAAATGGACCCCAAACGTGTTTTATATTTGGACGTGTATTATACTTTTTTCGATACAAAATGAAGTATATTCTGTAAAAAAAGTGATTTTGTGTTTTGTTTGTGTGAATAGATTGCTTATGGTTTGTGTTTCTCATATTTAATATTCTTCTTCCCTTCTCTGAAAACCTATGGGTGATAGATAAAAACCGAGCTCATTGAATTCAGCACATTACACCAGACACAAAAAAATCCAAAAAAAAAAACATAAGGGAGCGACAAAAAAATTCAAAATGCAGAACAGTGGATCACGAAAGTCGTTTCGAATTTTGAATGTTTTGAAACGCCTTTCGTCATATTGGATCCGCCAGATTTGAATTTTACGCAAAAAATGACGTAGGAAATGTTTCTAAGTTGTCACACAGCTTTCAGGACCCCTCAATTCTATGAGTACGTATATAATATACAGGATAAGACAGTATAAATCTTTATACGACAAAGCGTTTCTGCGCATATGCTCCCCCCTGTAAGCCCCACTTGTTTAGAACTGCGTATCCGCGTGCCGGGGGCATTCCCAATCCGTGCCCAAGCGATCGCCAGCGCACTATCTGCGTGACCCATTCCACACCGTCTTCCCCTCCATATAGATTTTTTTAGCAGGTAATGTTTGCGATACCTAAGTCTACTTGGACTAACCCGGTACATATCTACACTCATACATGTTTTTAAAAAGTTGTATGATTAAATTTTAGCATGCTGTTAAAGCCTTTTCATTCAAGAAATGTCGAAGCTAATCGTTCCTGAACACAGGAACACCCGTCAACCGAAATTAGATAGTCGATTTTCCATTCCCTATAAATACAAAACACATGTTGGGTGTAACGCTATATTAAACTGCTGTCACTTTATTCTAATAGTAAATAAGGAATCCGACGGAACGGCTACGACAGCTTTACACCGAAATTTATGGAAACACATGAAAATATTAAAATTTAAGGGTTGCACCGTCTAGACGAGAGGCATCGTGAGAAAGTAGCTGCGAAGGGTTGAAGAAGGGGCAATAAATAAATATAGGAAGAGATACCTAACCTTCGCGGCATTAAAAACGCAACAGAGAATAGGGGTCTATGACACATAAAACCAAACATCAGGGGTTCATACAAATTAAAACTAATCAGAGAAATTTTAATCCGCGAGATCTGATGAATAATTACAGTGAGCGTTTCAAATATGTCTTAGCCAATTTTTTTCTAATATAGCTGACATATAAACAAAGGCTATAGCCGGGTAAGGGGTCAAATCGACCCGTGAACTAATCGAGGTTCTGGTTTGGCAGGTCGGAAGTATAAATAAAAAGACTCCTGTAGCTAGATTTTCAGACGTCCAGGTCGTCTCTAGAAGCTCCTAACCTCAAAAGTGTGATTTTTCGTTTTTTTTCTCGATTCTGGGCGCAATTTTCAACCAACTGTTTTGAAAAAAATCACAGAGTTGCATGTTTCTGTTACATCCACATATGCCAATTTTTGTATTATTTTTTTATTCCAAATGGCGCTCAGAAAAAAATATTGAATATTGCAATCAATATTTACATTAGGACGCTTTAAATTGGTCAACTTTTTTAGGTCATGGTTTTTTTTTATTTTTCGGCGCTCTACTATTTTTTTTCTGCTGAATCCGAATAAAATAATAACTCTTCGAGAAAATGTAATCGAAGCCAAATAAATGCAAAAAACTGCCTAAAATAACGTTTTTTTGGATTTTACACGATGATCTACCACCTAAAATTAAATTTAAGCAGCACCTCGTGAAAGAGCGTCAAAGAATACAAAAAAAAAAACATGGCCTTAAAAAGTTGACCAATGTAAAGCGTCCTAATGTAAATATTGATTGAAATATTAAAAAAAAAATTTTCTGAGCGCCATTTAGAAAATTTTCAAAAAAAAGTTGAGCATATTTATAACAGAAACGTGCTACTCTGTGATTTTTTTTCGAAACATTTGGTTGAAAATTGCGCCTAGACTCGAGAAAAAACGAAAAATCATATTTTTGAGGTTAGGAGCTTGTAGAGACGACCTGGAGGTCTGAAAATATAGCTAAAACAGTTATTTATACTTCCGACCTGCCAAACCAGAACCTCGATTGGTTCGAGGGGCCGATTTGACCCCTTACCCGGCTATAGCCTTTTTGTTGGCTTGAACTTTAGGCAATTTGGTGCAATGGTTAAATTTTTGCGTCTGAATTTGATGACCTGGGTTTAAATCGCAGCAAAAATTTTTTTTTTGTCTTAAATATGAGTTAATTGAAAGACGAATTCGAATTAAAATAGACATGTTAATGCAAAAATCATTTCAAAGTAGCCATTTAATCACAAAAATTGTTGAAAATTACTTCTATGTTGTTCTAAACATTCCTTCTCTAATAAAACCGAAAATATTTTCGTGGAGCATTGTTAATCTCATTTATTTTTAAATAGATGAAAGATAAAGTCGATCAAGACTGTTAATATGAACTTGGTGTTCTTTAAGGGCGGGCATAATAAATTACATAGTGTTGTGTCATATGATCTTGGAGGAAATCCATGTTAGGAATTCAGGCTCACCAAGCGATTATGGAAAATATTCTGTAATATCACCATTAGGCACTCCACTCGCATTGCGTGCTGTAGCGCCATCTTGCTGGAAGTAAAATGTAGCAATTTCGTTATTATCCAACTGATTTACGAAATGTGTAGTTTCTTTCCTATAATGGTTTGGCAATAAGAGTTTCGTCAATGAAAGTTGTTTAAATTATTCTCCTTCGACTGATACAAATGTCAACTTTCAGCGCATGAAGAGGGACTTAAAAGAGGTAAAGGGGGATACAAAATTATCTCGTTTCTTACATCTCCACATTATCTATTTTGCAAATTCTCATAACCACTGAGATGCTTCCATGCTTCGTCGGAGAAGAAAATTTTTGCACTCCAGGTTTATCATCAAGATTAGTTAAACGCTGACAAAACTGTGATCTCCGAGGGCAATCGACTTCTCGAAGTTCCTGATAACAGTAGGGAAACAAGTATAAGTCTTTTTTTTTTAAACAATTTGAAAGGTACCAACAGACACACCGATTAACTCCGACAGCACACGCACAAAAGTTTTGGGACCATCTTCCATAACTCGATGCACATTTTCTTTCAGCTCCTTTATTCGTACTGTACCGTCTCCTCCACGCACACTTCCTATTTCCCCAAATAGTTGAAATAATGTGGCGAAGAGAACATTTAAACATGTCGGTACCACATCAACAAACTGTTCTTGAAACTCAAATTAACAATTTGTTTTTTGTGCTTTCTTTGTTGTTGTGTAGGTAAACACAACTTTAAGAAGTTTTTCGTAGAATCTACACAAACTCTAACAGCAGTTTGAGCTGTCAAACGCCAGATCGCAAAACAACAATTTTAGGTCTGAACCTATCAGACATTACAATTACATATACTATATGTGAACTAAATTCAATTCTCTAAATGTGAAGAGAGAGATTCGTTAAGTGAGACAGACGCAGGCATTGTTGTGTCGTTACAAATATCAGATTTTGTTGAATGCATTGACACCTGAATTGAGCGACATTTCCGAAATTAACTTGCTAACTTTGTATGTAATCTAATCTAGTAGATACTATAAAAATATCTGTAAATGCATTTTTCAGATGCATATTTTCGGCTATTCTTAATAAATGTCATTAATACAATGTTATTAAAATAATTTACGCATTCATGAAAAACCAAGAACGTCTGGACTTTTTGAGGTTTTTTTTTGTATAGAGCACCCCAGTTTATTATTATGACACCATGCAGTTCGACTTTGAACCTTCAAACGAGCAAACAATTCTGATATAACATGTAAATTCATGGCGCAAGTATTATATTTCACTCTTTAAGACCTTTTTTTCGTTAAATCGCCGAGTATTAACCCCGTACGTTTTACACATAAAAACATTCAATGGCCACATGTGACAAATAAAACTTAAATGGGTAAAAATCATCACGACGAGCCGGGTAGCATGAAACGTCGTAGACAGGACCGTCTTCGGGTGCTCGGTATCAAGGATCGAGTCTATCGTTTGAAAATTTCTGAAAATTTAGGATTATTTGCATATTGAAAAGTTAAACTTGTTGATTTCTTCAACTTTAAAATTAATTTTGTTTACGTATACGAGGGGTACCCAAAAATAACCTGAACAGCATTGCCGTGGGCGGAGCTTGTGTAGTACGTATTTCTGCCGCTAGGCGTGTATAGCGTAACTCATTGTCAGTTCAGTGCCGCCTGTGTTGTCGACCTGGCTTGTTCTGTTCATATGCAGTGATTGTTTTTGCTAGCGCTGTTTTGTTCTTGTTTCGTTTTTTATGATTGCAAGTTTAAGTGAACAACGTGCAGCTGTGAAATTTTGTTTTCTACTCGGTAAAAATGCCGCTGAAACTGTTTTAATGTTGAAAACAGCTTACAAAGATGACGCTATGGGAAAACTCAAGTGTACGAGTGATTTGCTCGGTTTAAAAATGGCGACATATGGATTGATGACAAACCTCGTTCTGGACGTCCATCAACTGCCCGAAACGACGAAAATGTTGAAAACTTTCGAGATCTTGTGTTCACAGACCGTTTAGTGGGTTCGAAAATACCCGATTTGTGGCAGACAGGTTCTTCCACCACGACAATGCACGTGCACACACAGCCATCTCTGTTCGCCAGTTTTTGGCTAAAAATGGCATGGTTCCGCTGCCCCACGCACCTTACTCGCCTGACCTGGCTCCGTGCGACTTTTTCTTATTTCCACGCATGAAAAAGGGCATGAAAGGACACCGATTTGACAACATTGAAGAGGTCAAGAAAAAAAACAGGGAGGAGCTATCAGCCATTTCTAAAGATGACTACAAAAAATGTTTCGAACAGTGGAAGCACCGGTAGGACAAATGTATTAGTTGTAATGGACAGTATTTTGAAGGGGATAAGGTTGTTTTGTAAAAAAATTGAAAATATATAGCTTTTAAAAAATAATTCCGGTTATTTTTGAGTACCCCCTCGTATTATCAAATCGTTTTGAAAACATAATCAAAAGATGGGTTGTACATCGAGGTATGTACTATGCGATTATTGGGGTGTGGGTGCCTGCTAACCCAGATTTATATACAGGGTGTCCCATAATGAATTGTACACAGATATGACATAATCCTGACGGCAAATAATAATTTGCGGCTATAATATAAATGACGGCGGCTTGCCTGATGTGATCTTAGAAAAATTTTGATGGTTAACAAGTTACATTTATATTTATACAAGTTAGAGATATATTGAAAAAAATTAGCAACCGCCCAATTTAATATTGATTTAATTTTAGTGGAAGATATTTGTAATTAAGCGATTGGAAAATTATTTAAAGGAAAAGAACACTGACACCCAATAATTTGTTAACCATCAAAATTTTACTAGTCATATCATGCAAATCGGTATATTTTGACATCAGATTTCTGTCACTTTGTGCATTATGGAACACTCTGTATATAGTTTTGGTCATCTGGTCTCTCTAAATGAAGCTTAAGGCCCACCGAGGACGACCGACTATCGGTCGCCTACAATTATAAAAAGTATCCTACACCGCAGACGACCAACTAAAAATATGGACCGACAAAAAAATTGGAACATGTTGAATAATGAATGATGATAATGAACAAGTCGGTAACAAATAGAACGAATGCACTAATACGAGGTAACGCACACGAACTAAAGTTTAGTTGGAGCTGGGCGAAATATATACATGGTCAGAAGTGTACCACATTGTCACATTCTGGTGTTGGATACAAAATTATCAAATAGTATATGAAACTTTCATTGAAATAACCGTTGACTACTCAGTGGGTAAATAAAAAATTGCAAAATATTACTATTCCTTCTTTTTCTACGATTTAGTAACACTGACACGCACATTAATCACCACCGACCGCACCACCGACTGTCTGTCCGTGTGCGTGATTCTAGATTTCCGATTTCTCACCTACAGTCGGTCGGTGTGCGGTGTCTTTCTACAAAATAGTCGGCAACCGACTGTAGTCTCTGCCGTAACATGTACAGTAAAACATGTACTGAACACTACGGTCCGGAAATTTGTGCCATAACGCCTGGTCGGTACTATAAAACTCTATGATAATGAATATATAAACCGTATTTTTTAAGCGCCTTGTAAATTATACAGGGTGAGTCAGTTTTTTGTAGACAAACTTTAACAGAAGATAGAACACATGTTTTCAAAAAGAAAAGTACCTATAAACATATGTCGTAGAAGGCTTCGTTTCCGAGAGGCTCCGTTTCTGGAATTTTCATTATAACTTATAAACGAATGCTTTGATTTTTTTCATGTTTGAGGGATACTGCCTATTAATTGAGGGGCATAAAACAAGCGATAAGAATGTTCAAAAACTTGCACAGTGGCGGAGTGGAGGGGTGCTCAACCCCTTTCTTAAACAGAACTTCCACGCCAATGAATTTTTTTAAAAAACTTTTATTATCAATTATAATTGATAAACAAATTACTTAATTTAGTACCACATCAAACACTAAAAATCAAAATAACTCGGAAACGCAGAGAAATTTCGAAACAGAAGAAGGGACATTATTTTTGGTAAACTGTATGTAGATAATGAAAATAACAGTCATTGGCGTAGAAGTTCTGTTTAAGAAAGGGGTTGAGCACCCCTCCACGCCGCCACTGTGCAAGTTTTTGAACATTCTTATAGTTTGTTTTATGCCACTTAATTAATAGGCATTATTAACTAACCAAACATGAAAAAAAATCTAAGCATTCGTTAATAAGGTATAATGAAAATTCGAGAAAAAAAGAATTATATTCACCACCCTGTATCTCGGAAATGAGGCCTTCTATGACATATGTTTATAGGAACTTTTCTTTTTATAAACATGTGTTCTATCTTCTGTTAAAGTTTGTCTACAAAAAAACTGACTCACCCTGTATACACGTGTATTTCTTGCTCGTGCTACGTACGGCATTCGTCCTGCCTGACAACGCGCCGGGACCCGCGTATGCGCAGTAGTACGCCATCTCATGCGGGAGTGCAGGATAGTCGAACGCAGTTTAACATGCGTGAAAATAATCATTCCGACCCCCTTGATCAGGCATTTTTATCGCGCTGGAGCCGGCCCTGCCCCTCTCAGCATCTTTAATTTGTCTCTTCTCGTTCCGTCTCGTTTCGACCGCGTCGGGGCCCGTCGCTCTCCGCCTCCGCCTTCCGAGAGCGCGTCGACAGAGAGAGAGGGACGATGTCGGGGGTGTCGAGTTACAGGGCGGCAAAAAAACCATCGGCCACGTGCAGCCGGCCAATCAGAAGGCTTCCACGCAAAAACACACGAAATGTCATTAACACTCGCCTAGAAAACGGAGCGTTTTTGTCGGGTTTTATATAACGCGCTCGCGGAGCGGGCCAGCTCTCGAACGTTAGGCACTCGAGATAAGGCGATGAGGAAGCGAAGAGGATAGCGGAGAAGAGATACGGTATCGGTAATTAGCCGGTTTCGGGGGGATTCGGTCTGAGAGACGATGGCGCAGCTACCGGGGTGGAGTTTGGACTCGTCAATACAAACGTAGGCAATACAAACTTTTAAAGAGCTTTACCTAGTTCACCTATAGAGGACGGGTATTTGGGGCTTATGATCCTATGGGGCTCTAAGAAAATGCATAAAAAAGTATCTTATATCACATATTGATCACGGGTAAATCATCAATCATGATGTTTGGTCATGGTAAATCATGGTGTTGATCATGGGTCCATCCAGTATACTGGATATCCCGTTCGGAGGGGTAACGCTAATGTTAAATTTTTTCCACATTGAAAAAATTACATTATTTGATTTAGAAATGGCAATTCAATTATTTGACATGAAAAAAATAGAAACAAATTATCCTAGTAAGTTTTGACATCGCTATTCAATAATCTGTTATTAGATATTTGAAATTCATAATGGCGGATGCAAGTTGCTGACACGAAAAAAAAATGTATTACAATAATGAAATTATGTAGATGAGTGATTTGGGGTCAGTAATTGAGGAGCCTGCTGCAACAACGATACAGCTCCATTTTTCAACGCGTGATAAGGTTAGCTGCTTATTATTTCGATAAATTTATTAGGCGTTATTTAACGCAAATTCCACACATCTCAGCGCATGGAGTATACATACTGACATATGCTGAGCTGCGTCGAACTTGCGTTAAATAACGTCTAATATTTTTATCAAAATTATAAGCAGCTAACCTCGTCACGCGTTGAAAATGGAGCTGCATCGTTTTTGCAGCAAGCTCCTCAATTGTGAAGCAGACTTCTAGAATTCAAAATAATGGATATAAAATGATGTATTCAAGATAGCGGATTTAGGATGTCAACTTACAATAGCAAAATTATAGATTTTAATAACTTAAACAACGCGGGCCACACCGATGTACTATAAAGACAGTAAAACACTATGGAATATGGAACAGGCACGATGATTTTTGGGCTTGCTTCTCGTATTGTAGTCTAGGTCCTACTCACAATGTTAAACGCATCGTGGATTCATTTGTTTATGTAAATATTTTCACTAATAGTTCTGCAAAAGATGAAAATCTAAAGCATACCAGCCAAAATTCCACGCAATTGTCTTTTGGTAATCGGTGTTGAGGCATTGAAATGGCTTAAGTGTATATACGAGGTGTGTAAATGAAGTAATGAGACTGATTTTTTTTAATGTCTCATATTACAAGGTAAATTTCTGACTAATATAATGTCAAATATAATACAATTCAGTATTGTCTCCTTCAAAACAACTTCCTCGGGCAGCCACACAGCGCTGGATGCGGTTTTTCCAGTCCTCATAGCAGTGCTGGAACTCATATACTGGATAGCCTTCAGCTGGTCAGTTACAGCCATTTGAATGTTTTCTATGGTCTCAAAATGACGTCCCTTGAGGTGATTTTTCAATCTCGGGAAGAGAAAAAAGTCACAAGGACTCAAGTCAGGCGAATAAGGAGGCTGAGGAGCCCTAGGAATGTTTTTACTGGCTAAAAACTCGTTTATTGAAATGGCTGTGTGACAAGGCGCATTGTTGTGATGCAAATTTCAGTTGTTGATTTACTGTTTGGCCTGGAGGCACAAACTCTTTGTAGACAATTCCCTGGCTATCAAAAAAGAAATAATCTTCAAAGTTCATCTTCAATCGACTCTCTTCCTTCTGAGAATGCCTTAAACCACTGAGGAAAAACCTGGGCTCTTAAAAAAACACTGTTTCCGTAGGCGTGTTGAAGTTTTGCAAAAGTATCCGTTGCGTTGTGCTGTATCCAAGTCTGAAGCAAAACCTGATAGCACACCATTGCTCAAAATTAATGTCATTCATTTTTAAAACGCAGTAGAAAAAAAACGGTTTACGAAAACAGTCAAGAACAAACAAACGACTCTAACAAGTTCAAACTTGTACTGAAAGTGCATTACATTTTAACCTACCGCTCTTCCAAGTCCCTTCTCCGCAGTTTGCTAGATCGGGCGCTGCATTGCCAGTCTAATTACTTAATTACACACCTCGTATATAGTCACTCGACACAAAATCCTGTCGAAAATGCATAGAGAAAATGCTCTATACATTATTCAAAACACAAAACTAATAAACCACACTGAATAATGGAATTCTGGTAAAAAAAGCGGCGTGCGGAATTCCTGCGGTACATTGGCAAGGATTAGTCAACTCGCCACCTAGTCGTCGAAATCACTAATCAAAAATGTAGTTTTTCATTGGTTTACGTAATTATAAATAGATAAAGCAAATGTGACAAATGTTAAATAAATAAATGGGGTGCTTATACCGGCGAATAAAGAACCGTAAAAACATAGAACGTTAGACCCTGTTGATTATCCCGTGACACTGGCCTTTACCCGTACGAGCGCTACTGGACGTAGACATTATGCTGAATTGAATGGATCAGTAATTAGACATTTTTATGACGCGTAGAAAAAACGCGATATTCAGACGGTAATTAAGGGCATGCCTCTGACAGTCGATTTTCGTAAAAAAAAAACCTTCACTCTAATGTATTTGGTTTATGTCGTCTAAAAGTCTGCTTATCACGCGGTATTCATAATAGCACCAGCTAAATCCGTTAGTTATGTCTTAAAGGTGTCTATTTTTTATTTAATCCATTATCACAATTTTAACATATATACATATACGTATGTATATGTATAAGTAAAAAAATAATATTAAACTAATATTTAAAAAAATAATATTAAAAAATAATAATATTAAAATGATATTAAAATAATATCCAATATATCAAAATAGAATTTTGATTTAAAAAGACTTTTTTAATTTCCAGTACAGTAATTTACTGTACAGGACAAAATATTTACTGTACAGAGTGAGTTCGTGAAAATTCCCGCCCCCCTTTTCTTCGCTATTTTTAGAGCTAGGAAAATATTTTTTTCAAGGGTAACTTATTTTTTTCTGATTTCAGAATGTGGTGCCCGAAAAAACAATTGAACAAAAATGTACCAGATGTTCAACTAGCATTTTTTTAAATTTTAAATCTTGTAATTTTTTAGTTGTTGCATTTAGTTTATTTTTCTGATTACAACGATATATCACTTATATATTGTACTTTCTTCCACAGATTTTTGAAATAGTATGCGTTGAATATATAGTGCGGAATAAAATGCAGTTCCCCTTGCTAATTTTTGGACAGACTAACTTATTGTCACGAAAAGAGAAAAGAAATAAGGGTACTACTGTTTCGCAAAAAAATGTAATTTTAAAGTTATAGATGGCGGATGGATGCCATCTTTTTTTTTAAACTGCAAGAGGTCCTTGCAGTCCACCATCTTGAAACCTAAAATGGCATGTTTTCGTCAAAAAGTATAATACTTTATCTCTTATTTCATTCCTCCTTTTGTAACGATATGAAAGTCTGTTTAGTTGTTAAAAATTAGCAGGGAGCAGTTCCCTTTTTTAGATCGGTGAAATACATGTTAAGGGCATATAATGTGCATTATATCCTAGTACACACTGTTTTCGTAAGGTAGTAGATAGAATAGGTAGTGGATAGAATAGGTAGCGGATAGGTAAGAATAAAAAATTAAAATTGTTTTTAATCGCTCGGGCACATGACATATTCATTTATTATCATTTTTCAAATGATTCATATTAAATACTGTTTTGTAATGTAGTAATTGTAGCAGTTGTGTAGCCAGCCCGATCACCAGATCTGACAACTCTTGACTATTTTAATGGTATTATTTAAAAAAGTAAAATGTATTAACGCTGCTTATCGATTTGGATGATAAAATTATGCATTCGTCAAAAAATGCCACGCCTCATATCTACATACAGACATTATTGCTAATGTTCAAAAAGAGTTTTTAACCATCTTGCCTATCAAGCAATCGGTTTGTCGCTGTATTTTTCTCTTCTTTTCTGAAATGAAAGAAATTAATTTCGTTTGTCCATATACAATGTCAAATTTTTTGGAAAATTTTCTTGTGTAACCTATATTTATATTTACCTCGTTGTACATAAAACAAATAAAAGATGTAATGCTCTTTCCAAATCCGTAATAAAATATGAGGATAAAGAACAGTTATTCAAAAAAATATCGATGATGTTATAGCACTTTGAAAAATTTTGACACTGGGCCGACAAAATTTGGAAACTGAGTACTACAACTATTGTGATTTTTGAACATTGACATGTTTAAGTAAAAAAAAACAGTTTTATAAAACTTGGTAACACCAGTGACGGTTGGTGGAATTTTAGATTTCCGTACTTTCTTAAGGAAGCATATCACCAACATCATATTTTAGGGGATGCTTACTGGACCTACCAAAGTAGAAGGCTATAATAAAAAAAATCTTCAAATGAAAATTCAAAAAAAAAATCAAAAAACGTTTGTCTCACCATCTTGGAAACGGCTTATAAAATATTAGGGAAATGTTTTTTTTTTTCAGAATTATGAAGTGGATATAAAAACTTTTTATTTTAGTGTTGTTTTGCAAAATTTTAATTTTGCTTAAATATACAAGCTATTTTAAAATTTCAAATACGAAATGCTGGGATGTAATTAAAATTCAAATTACCGTAACTTTTTCAGATTTAGAAATGTCGAAAAAAATAGCAAAATAAGAATCGATATAAAGTATAAAAAGACTGTATTTACTTAAATTATGGAAAAAAAATATTTCGCAAATATTTTGCAAGCTGTTTCCAAGACCTTATGGTGGGGCACACATTTTCGAGTTTTTTCTTTTTTCATTTAAAGTTGTTTTGATATTCTAGTCGTCCATTTGGATCTAGAAATCATCCCCTAAAATACGATGTGAGTCTCAAGCTTCGTTACGAAAATACGAGAAAATTCCAGCAGCCGCCAATGAATTTCAGTTTTCTAATATTGAAAAAAAAAAAAAATTTTGACGTACGTAAATCCATTTCACGACTTTTTATGATTTTTTTTATAAAATACTTGATTTTTTTGTTCGGTGTATTGAAACTCCCTGACTTTACTAGATTCTGGAGGTTTGTTTTTCATAACAGTCGGAACACACATGCTTTTAAATTTGCATCCATATGCTTCTGAATTTGCGAAATTGAACTAATACATTAATGCAACCGCGTTATTTGCATACACACACGTGTATAGCAAGATGTACAGTATGTAAATAGCGAGTAATTCTAATACGTTCTTGAATTCTTGAGCATCCCGCGAATCCCCGCCTTTTCAGCGAGCGTCCTGAAATCCTGAACGGCCGAAGTAGCGGCGAACAACCCCGATTAACTTCATGCGGCACAATCGGCTTCTTATGGGGTTTAAAAATATAACACTTCAAGATGTCATCTTAATTCAGTCATGGCATTTAGGAGATATCGGTCTGTAACACGTACTTACGCGAAGCACACTGTGAGATCCGCGAAGTAGATACAAGAGAGACTTGGAACGCGCGAAAATATTGACTTTTGGTTTTTTTTTTTTTAGTTTACGCTTTTTTGTATTTGTTTTTCTTTTGATTAATTAATTATCGTGTGTGTTTTTACATATAAATATATTGATATATTTTGGACAGAGTGAGTGAGTGGATAGCTTTTGTTGACTGTAACGGTAAGATATACTTCAAACATATGCAAATAAACTGTTTAACTGTTTATTATTTTTTTTCTGAAACACCGTATGAGAGCCAAATTTGGTAAACTGCTCGTCCTGAGAGTCTATAATGGCTTGTAACTGTAATTTCTATTCTGTTTTCGATTGAAATTCTGCTTAGTTAAGAAAATGTGTTTTCGAAAAATTGTGATTATATAATGAGAAATGAAATATGTAGTTATATGTATCTCACTATTATTTCAAATATCTTCAAGTTTTTAGAATGATTTAAAAAAACATATAAAAAACTATGATGCTTGGTTTTTCCTCATTTTTTCGTTGTATTAAGCTAATACTATTTTAATTAAGTTTGTATGTACTTCTAAAACATTATTTAAAATCATGTGAATTATCTAAAAATAAGAGAACACTGTTATTATGATTACACAACTTCTGTTGTGTCCATCACATACATCCATCACATGTTTGTAGATCAACATCGTAAATACAGCCCAAACGTAAATGAACTTGAAAAGTTTCTTGTTATAAATCTTTGTAAGTATGAAATCAAAATATCGTATTTTTTTCTTTCCATTTTAAATCAGGAACCTAATAGACCTAAACATATGACGATAAACTGAAGGAAAAAATCCCTTATTGGTATATTAGCATATCATGTATCGTGTAGATTAAAAAGAATCTTAGTAATCTGCAGATTTGGTCGAAATTTACCGCAGGACATAGGCGTACGCACCATAATATAATACATGTAATAATATACCTAATATTAAATATAGTAACAAAAGCAATAAATTCACTTTGTAACCATATACGTATGTAAAATTTACTGGAGAAGATTCGTAAAAACTTTGTAGCATCTCAGATAAGTTTATATAGTTGTCTCCGAGAGTCTTGTTCGCTGTGATGACAATATATGCTTATATTTTGAAAACGGCCGTTAGATATCTGATGTAATACAGGCATAATACTCTTTGCACACACTTAATGGATCTGTAGATGCATCACAAATTTTGAGTTTTTTCAATTCTTCACCAAACCATTTCACGTTTTATATACGAGGGTTTTTTGTGTCTCTAATTGAATTTCAAGAGTTATTTTTTTATGTACTACCCCTGAAGGATGGAAAATTGGATAGGGCTCATGTGGGACTTTACAAATTCAAGCAAATTTTTTTACGGGACTTTTTGTTTCTTTCATTCGACTTTGAGCAATAATTCTTTACTGGAACGGTTAAAATTACCTGCGGGTACAACAGTCAAAAATATTCGTTTATACAGCGAAATAACGATATATGACGGGCGAGCTGGCCGACGCCGCTGAAAGTGAATTGAGAATCTGGTACTCTATTAGATAAATAGGGGGGTTTTTATAGCAAACATATTTCAAACGAAATATTCTTGATATCGCGCTTTCGATGGTTTTTCTTGTGCTTTTTCGCTGGTATGTTGCTTCCTTCAGCTTTCCACTTTAATAATTCTAAATTCCTTCAGCCAGCGTAGAGCAACGCAGAGTGGTCCGAATTCTCAAAATCACGTACACGAGACCAAAAATTGAAGGAATTCTATGAACATTCACACAGGAAATGTACCATAGAAGGTGATGACCCACAGATGACGAAATTATGTTACATTTCAACGGATTCCCTCTACTACTCGAATAAAGAAGTTTTTTATTGTTTATTTTACGCGAGGCAACCCGATTAGCAATTTAATGCCGATAACAGGATTGCGCAATAGATTAAAAATTATTATCAGTCTGTCCTAAGAAGTATAACTAAATATAACCTAAACTACAACAAATTATGAGTTACTATTATCTAAATTAACAAGTTTAATTATAATACCTGTATAATACCGAATCAAACATGCAGGTAAGTGTTTCAATTTTTTTCAGTCGTTACAACAATATATTAAGTAAATCAATATACCTAAAACATAATTATCAATTAATGGGGTGCGGGCGAAATTATTGTTTAAGTTATCAGTACATCAGTTAAGTTGATATTACGATACCTATATCCAGGGTGTCCCATTTAACCTGACAAATCGCAATATCTCGCCAACTACACATCGGGCCAAAAAACTTTGAAATTTTAAATAGGGACCCCATTTCTTATTACAAATTCAGATTCTATGTACACCACAAAATATGTTCGAAACTTCCCCTTTCGGTTCATGATAGATGTCGCTGTAATCGCAGAAAACAATTTTTTTTCGTAATTCTGGGCAAAAACACATCGAATCGAAAAGACAAAAAAAAAACGTGTTAATATTTTCAAAAAAGCTATCCAATGATACCAAAATCAACCCCACATCCCCAAACAACTTCGAGGTGCTTATAAGTACCCTCGCCTCTTACCATTTAATTAAATTAAATGCTCAAAATGACGAACTTCGGAGTAAGTCTGGAGTAATTGCAGCAATTGGAGTAATAAGTGTCCTTGGATAGCTTTTTTTGAAAATAGTAAACATGTGATTTTTGTCTTTTAGATTCGCTGCGTTTTTCCCGAGAATTACGAAAAAAATTATTTATTGCGATTGCAGAGCTATCTATCATGAATCAAAAAAAAAGTTTCGGACAAAACCTACGTATTTTGTGGAGTAGAATCCGAATGTGTAATAAAAAATTGGGATTCTCATTTGAAATTTGTTGTTTGAAAGTTGTTCCCCGCACCATCCAAATGGGTGGGGGTGAGGTGTCGAGTTTTGATATCATTGGATACCTCCCTTCGAGACAAACATATTTTATAACCAATTTTTTCCAGATATTACGATTTGTCAGATTAAATACGACACCCTGTTCCTATATGCACATTCTACTATTGTTTAACATTTTGAATACAAAAAATTAGGCTGACTATAATGTAAACTTTTGTTTATATGGAACAAACTCTCTATGTTAAACTGGGTGGAAAAGTCACTCTGCAAAATATTGGACACTTAATAAGGAACACCCCGTATAGCATAAAAACCAGATCACTGAGCGACGTCTCTAAAGCCATCATACTTTTCCAGATGCTCCTGCGTAACTACGAGATGTCCGACCAGCTCTACGACCCCATCAACCACCTGTCCCAAACGGAGCTCATGGAGAAGTTCAACCTCGCCTTCTACGAGGCGCAGACCCTGTCCAAGACCGACGTCATGTCGACGTTCAACGACGCCGCCGTGGCCGCGACGCCCGTCGCCGCCGGAGACCACCCCGCCGACGACTACCTCATCGACTACCTGATATCCAACTCCGAGGATACGCCGGCCACGACGCCCAACAGCGACGTGGACGTCAACTTCGACTTCGGCGACTTTGCGGTGCACTTCGACCAGAATTTCAAGGGGGACGAGGACCGGCAGACGAGCCGGACAGAGAGTTTCGACACGGAGACCTTCACCACGGAGAGCTCGTACGATTACGCGAAATGTTCGGAGGAGAACTACAACGGCAACTTTTCCCAGTTCTTCGTTCCCCCGCCTTTCGGCGCCGCCGAGGGCGACTGCGAGAGGGCGGCCGACAACGCGGAGAGGGTGAATTTGGACAACTTGGATTTAGACAGCATCGATATATGCGAGGAGTTGACGGGCGGGTCGTTGGACCTGGACCTGGCAGCCGACCTCCAGGAGATAGAGGAGCCCGCTTGCGAATACGGGGGGAATTTTTTACCGCCGGTGGGTACGATCACGAAGAACAACGTGGACTTCAACAACTTCCTGAGGAGCGTACCAGCCGACGACATCAGTTATTTTAGTCAGGTAGTGTTTTATTTAGTAATTTCGCTGACTATTCCTCGTTATACAGCTCTTAATTGTCTTTGGCACTGGCTCCACGAAGCCGCTTGTGACAGCTGCATCTTTCGGGTAACGAGAAAACGAACAGGGTCGGCCTCAGATATTCCCACATATATTTATATTCACTTTTCGTCTATTAACCCATTAACGCCTGACCGGACACTTTTTGTTCTCTAATTTCAAAGTGTTACTGTGTGCATAATTTAATTGAAACAAATTCCGGAACCACTGTCCCCTATGTTTTCAAGGGTGCTATTTCGAATGGAAGTGGTTGCAAGTCCGGAAAATGAGTTGTATAATTGGAAAATTGTAAACGAAAAAAAACGTGATTTTTTGATGACAAAAAATTTTTTGATCAAGTTTTTTTTTTAGTTTTACATTTTTGTACATACCTATAAACAAAAAAAATGTGTCCATGACACCTAAACTAAAAGTTATTGGCCTTACATTATTTTTAAATATTCTCGTTTAAACAAAATGGAGCCGGCTAAGAAACGCTTTTTTCAAACTCATATTTTTTTTCTCAAAAATTATTGACTTTAATAAAAATTGTATAAGAACAAATTTGTCTCAAAATAAGTCAAACAATACGTTCAAATTTTCAGAATTTTTAAATGATATTTTTGATTTTTCAGAAAATCGTGAAAATTCGTATTTTCCAAAAAGTCGTTAAAAAAATCTGAAAAATTTGAGCGTATTCTTTGACTGATTTTGAGACAAATTTGTTCTTATACAATTTTTATTAAAGTCAATAGTTTTCGAGAAAGAAATTATGAGTTTGAAAAAAAGCGTTTCTTAGCCAGCGCCATTTTGTTTAAACAAGAATATTTAAAAATAATATAAGGCCAATAACTTTTAGTTTAGGTGTCATGGACACATTTTTTTGTTTATAAGTATGTACAAAAATGTAAAACTAAAAAACAAACTTGATCATCATCATTGATGATTGAAAATTTTTTTTGTCATCAAAAAATCACGTTTTTTTTTTCGTTTACAATTTTCCAATTATACAACTCATTTTCCGGACCTGCAACCACTTCCATTCGAAAAAGCACCCTTGAAAACATACGGGACAGTGGTTCCGGAATTTTTTTTCAATTAAATTATGCACACAGTAACACTTTGAAATTAGAGAACAAAAAGTGTCCGGTCAGGTGCTAATGGGTTAAAAGACTTTCGATAGATACATTTTTTTTTTGTCAGTTGATACATTTTAGCATTTACTATCGTTAGTCACAAGACAGAGGACACTTTATTACCTGTTTAATTTGTTGAGGAGCATACTTGCAGATGACACGTTATTTTAGTCAGGTAGTATTTGTAGTATAGTATTGTAGTATTTGTATTTGTTCATTTAATTGGCTATTGACTATTAAATTTCAAATTTTTCGAACTATTCTGCTTTGTGGTGGCTATTTTCGGTGACGAGAAAATAAACAGTGACCTCACAAGAGGTGGTCATTGAAAGTATTAAAATTGATTTCCAATCCATCAAAACTACTTTCCGTTGATATTCCAGGTACTATAATATGTCAGTGGAATGTCAAAAGTATCTGTACCAGCGTCGCCCATTGGCCCTGTATGGCCTGCAACGTCAGTGATACCAACTGGCTGAATTAATAGTCAGTTATGTGGGGTACAAAAATAATTAAAAAAATTTTTTGTCCTGCACGTTCAATCAATCTGAATATCTCTGTATTTTATCTATTCAAAGACTTTTATTAAGATTTTTTGTCACTGAATTACTAGGTAATTCCCTTACGACCTGAATATTCCAGATTTTCTAAAAATAACAAGTTTTACGTTCGGTCAGTATAGATCGGATTTAATGTTTGTATGTACAGGGTGAGTTCGTGAGAATTCCCACCCCCACTTCTTCCTTTATTTTTAGAGCTCCGAAAAAATTGTATACAGTGTATGTACAATATTGGTGCTTTCCTCAAAGAACCAACCTGACCCCAGTTTTGTCCCTACACTTCAGGAGTTTTCTCTACAGTCAAAAACACCCTAGAAAATTCATGGAATCCTAGATACCATAACTTGAAATCAAACTCAATAGCTCATTCAATTCCAAAGAACCAAATTAAGAACCTCTACATTCTAATCCCATAATTCTTGGCCCATATACCTGTACACCCCATAGCTTCATGACTCTGTAACCTCATACATTTCTCGCAAACGCCCAATAACCATGTGACCAGGGGAACAACAGAGCTAAGGCAGCTTATAACTCCTGTTTGTCTGTTCAACGCTTGTAACTCGTGAATTTTCCAGTTAGATCGAATATCCCGTATTTTGTCCCGTGGTTACAGTATTATAATGTTATGAAGCCATGGAAGTTGCAGGTAAATCGTTCCATGGTTATGGGATAAGTATGAAGAGGTTATGGGATTCTTAATTTGGTTGTTAGGAGTTGAACGAGTTAACGATTTCATGGATTTTCTAAGGTGTTTTTGACTGCAAAAAAAAAGTATAGAGGAAAAACTGATTTGAGTTTAGCGGGTAATAATACATGGGAAAAATGGTCTAGCTACTGCACAGAATACTTTTTTGTGGGGCTGTGTTTTAACAATCCCCCTGTACGATTCCCATTCCAGGACACCGCGAACAAGAGCGAGTTCGGCCACCTCATCGGCACCAGGTACCTGAACAACAACTTCGTCTCCGCCGTCAACGTCACCGTCGAAGAGGAGCACGGCGACCCGGAGCACCTCTTCGAGGCCAGCGAGGACAACCAGGTGGTGCTGACGCAGGCGGAGGCGCTACTCAACGATGATCCCTTATTGAGCTCGAGCAGCATCATGTACCCCTCGAGGAGGAGGGAGTACCACGCGGAGAGCTACGAATACGAGTACGGCACCGATTGCGAGGAGGTCTCCAGCTCTACCAACCTCCAGTGTAAATGGGAGAGGTGCTACCAGATGTACGACTCACAGACGAGCCTGGTGAAGCACATAGAGAAGTGTCACGTGGAACTGAAGAGAGGTGAGTGGAATGAGCATAACATTGATTTTTTACTTGGCCCAATTAGAAACTAAACCAAGCCAGATAGACAAACTGACGAAGCCAGGTGATGGTGAGGGCTGCTAGGCTCATTTACGTTGTAGTTTAGTCGTACATAGAGTTTGCTCGGTGAACATATACCGTTGTTTCGTAATTTTTTTTATCAAGCGAAAAACTATTGGTAAATGCATAGCGGTGGCCTGTAAAAACAAAACTGAACGTGTACATAATCTGAAACTAAGCATTTATTTATTGAAGTAAAAATGTAATTTAATAAATACTGTATTTTCTCGGATTTTCTGATTCGTATACTTAGTAGGCTTACAGATTATGTGCCCTTGATCGCGTTGCTATTCAACAGCGGTAAAATTGTGAATACTAAACGTGAGAGGCCTAAAACAAAATGTTCCAGCGCGTCAGTGTAGGGCAGAACATCCGTCACTCACGAGTATATTGTCTTATTTGATTATATTCAGGGTGTCTCAGAATGATTTATACTTTTTTTGTAGAAACACTTTTTTTTTGTTAACAGTCATTATTACAGGAAAGTTTACTTTCATCACAAGCAACATATTTCTACATTTTGAAAATAACAAAAACCGGATGAGTGAAAGGCATATTTTATTTGGACATTTATTTTCAGGTGACGAATTTACTTGTTATTGGGAGAATTGTCCTAGAAAAACCAAGCCGTTCAATGCAAGATACAAGCTGTTAATACACATGAGAGTGCACAGCGGAGAAAAACCGAACAAATGCCCGGTAAGTGGATTAATGTATGTACACTGATTTAATTACGTTATGTTACAACACCGGCATGATGGAGCATGGGATCCACATCATATTTTAGGGGACGATTGTTAGACCTAAATAGAAGATTTATAGTTTATAAATACAGGTTACAAAAATTCACAGTTGCGAGAAGAACATGACTGAACTGAATTAAGTCTAATCAGTTATAATTTTCTTGGCAAATTTTGCTCTTAATTAATGATAATTTAGACCATTTGACAAGGTGGGTGTGGAACTTCCAGGCAGTAATGGTTCATTTAATGATAAATGTTCGATCATTAAAGGCACATCGGACTCTTGGGAAGGGTGACAGATCCATAAATTCCAAATTATAATATAATATTTCCATTTAAGGGGTTGCCAACCAAAAAAATGAGTTAACACGCGACAATTTTTCTTTATCGGTGAATTACTAAAAAACACGTTAAAAAAAAAGTTTTTAATGACTAATTTAATACAAATAGCCGCCGTTCAAAAGAGTATATCTCAAAGTCAAGATATCAACAGTTGAATTAATTGAAAAAAACAGTCGCCTATATTTTCAAATGTTTGCCTATTTGTAGTATGATGTTACAAAAAAAAATTCGCTCGATCTGTTAATAACTTTTCGAGTAATTAACGATCGATTTTTTTAAGCCTTAATTAATAATGACGCCATTTCTTTGTTTATTGTACGATATTGACCGGGTTGGGCTAGAAAAATCATAAATCTCTTCAAGTTTGCGAGACTTTGAGATTTTGAAAAATATTAGTTTGGTCCAGTTTTATAACGTTTTCTACGCGACTACCTTTTTTGACGCGACGTATATACAGTGTGGAACAGCCAAATGGAATGAATTCAGTAGCTCCATTATTATGCATTTTTTTAGAAAATCCTGAGATACATCAATTTCTAATTCTAAAATGACATCTTGCGACGTAAAAATGTCATCCCTAAATTCAACCCCCTTCAGGTGACAGCTACAACCCCTAAATTTTCAAATTGGAAGTAGGGGCTTGTGATACTTCATTTGAAAGGTCTTTTCATTCTCTATTCAAAACTGCTATTGTTTTAAATTTTGTTGCAGAAATTAACAAGAAAAAAAAGATGTTTCTCCGGCGTAGGAAATTCGTTACATTAAAATAAAAACACAAATCATTATCAATGCAGCAAATGTTCAAAATACATGCCTCCAGCATGGCTTCAAGACGCGTATTTAAACAAAAAATGGGAGTCAAGATATTATAGTCACAATTTCGACAATTTCGAAGCGGCAACGCTAAAGTAATAGATATATGTATACTTCGCGTCAAAAAAAGGTAGTCGCGTAGAAAACGTTATAAAACTGGCCCAAATTAATATTTTTCAAAATCTCAAAAGTCTCGCAAACTTGAAGGGATTCACGATTTTTCTAGTCCAACCCGGTCAATATCGTACAATAAACAAAGAAATGGCGTTATTGTCAATTAAGGTAAAAAAAATGCGATCGTTAATTACTCGAAAAGTTATTAACGGATCGAGCTGAAATGTTTTTTGTAACTTCATACTACAAACAGCAGTCCCTCCAAATTTCATGATCATAGTCGCCCTACTTTCGAAGTAAAAAAATGTTGAAAAAAAAGCTTTTTCAACTTCAGCAGTCATTTGCACGTTAACAATAGGACTTGGAGACTTCGGGTTGGGCTTAAAATTTTGGAAATTCAATAGGCTACAACTTCTTATATGCATATGCTATCTAAAATATGCCAAGGAACGGAGGTATAAGCGGAAATGTGAAAAAATACGTTTTTTTTACAAATTGTTAATTTAAAAAATTAGCGGACGGTTTCAGCTCTACGGACCCCGCGCATTGTGTTCTACGCAAAAAAATACATAGGGAACCGTCAAAACTAGTCTTTCAAGAACAGTTTTTGATGATTTAGCTCCCTGCCTACTGGATTATACCTACAACCCAGGCATTCACTCGGTGACCTGCTTACGTACGTACCCAGGATTTGGTTCGTATGTACATAAATTTCACCTAATTTTGACATAAAAATGCAACATATTCACCTGTGTATGTAGTCCTTAACTCCCACTGTATACTACCTGAAGTGAGACACTCTGTACAAAGGTAAAAAAATAAAACATAGATCTGGAGTATCAAATATCGAAATGCCCATTAAACGGCGGACTGTTTGTTCTTTTTTCCGCCCGAAACCGCCTCAGCAGACGACGTTAATGAATGGGAGGATAAACAAATAAAATTCTAACACAACATAGAGTCGGTTAACGCGCCACTTTTTCACAGTCTACGGTTTAAATAAAAATAAATATTTCGTAATTGTCATGTGGGCCGTAGTGCCACAGCTTTTTCTGTTTATTTTCCGAAGCTCACTGACTTTCGAGTTGCCCCAGGTGGTTCTGCGCGAAGCGAAACGGCAGAGCAGCTCCGAAAACGCCTCAAAATCATGTACGCTAAACATGTGGGCCGTTGATCCGTCTGCATTTTTTTTACATGCGTATATTCGGACGGGAGTTTAACTGCTTTTTTCTCCTGAATGAACCCGCGAACGTGATCCCTTCGGGTTATGGCTAATTTATCTTTATGCGCAACAAAAAACGCGGAAATCTTGTTCCAAATTATCGTACTATTTACACGTGATGGCTGTTCCAGTGTTTATTAGACGTTATAAGCCATAAATCTCAGGGCAATAAAACCAAGTAGTGTGATGCTCGCTGATATTTTTTCTATTAGGCAAATGACACGTTTATGCGCATTTCTGACAATAAAATATTCACTTTTTCAAAAAGCAAACAAATTTTTCAAAAGCAAACAGTCCTTTAGACGGGTTTTAATTTTTTTTATTAAAGAATGATAAATATAATTTATTGGGAGGTTTCTGTTCTGATAACAAACGAATGACCACTCAAAATAATTCACTATATATAATAGAAAGTTCTTATTTAACTCTTTCACTCCAATTTAATAATTAACTTACAAGTAATTTGATAACAGAAAGTTTAGAAGAATATAAAGAACTTAATTCCAAAAAAAACAACAAATCAGTGTTGTCGTAAAAATATTCGGGTGGTCAGAGAGAACATGCCCCCTGAAAAGACAACACCCTATATAAAATGTTAACTTTTATTGACAATTACTTGTAAGTATCTTAAAATATAGCACATGTACGATATGTCATAAAATTAGTTTTCAAAAATACCAATATTACGGAAAATCACGGTTAGTGACGTACGTATGCGCGGGCAAGAAATAGACGTGTACATAATTTACAAGGCGCTTAAAAAATACGGTTTATACTTTAATTGATATAGAGTTGTATAGTGCCGACCCTGCGTTGTGTCATACTTTCCGAACCCTAATGAAAAAAATATGTGACAGTATCTCAGTGTCTCCGAACAAAGTAGAAAAATACTGAGTAATCAGAGAAGCATAAAAATTATTAGCAAATAGATAACTAAATATACATTCATATGTACGTATCATTTTTTCATGAAGCTCTTGAAAATTATTGTAACAAAGAAACAACGAATGTGTTTCCTAATAATGCGTCTGATATTACAAACTCTGCTTGAAAATATAAATTACAAATAATTTTAATTGTTATACAAATATTACTAGACAATTTTTCCTTTAAAAAACACCTGGGAGTGGGTCAAAATAACCAAAAGTAGCACGGCATACTTGAATGCATACCATATTAACCAAATCTTATTATTTTTCCAGTTCAAAGGTTGCGACAAGGCATTTTCGAGACTCGAAAACCTGAAGATTCACCAGAGGAGCCACACCGGCGAAAGGCCCTACCTCTGCCAGTTCTCTAGCTGCACGAAAAGCTTCTCCAACAGTTCCGACAGAGCCAAGCACCAGAGGACGCATTTCGACACGGTAAGTTTTGGTTTTCAAAGTTTTCCTTATTCTTAACTAAGTATGGGGACCGACAACATTTCTAAGTGTGTCAGAGATGCAACCGAGGGGTCAAAAAGGTGACCCAAGCCTTCGACGCGCGAAGAGTGATCCGGACTGGTTAGTCCAATCAACGAGCGAAAGCCCCCATGTAAATTGGTCACTAATTGTTATCAGCAAACAAAAAATATGGTCGTATAGAGAAAAAAATTCTAAGAAAGATAGCGTTTTTTTGCGACTCGAGTTTTAATGGCGAACATAACCAAAAAAAAAATCGCAAAAGTCAAAAAAACGGTTTATTGCAAATAAAAAAAAGCTTCAAGTCCTACACAAGAAAGTTAAATTAGAAGTTGTAGGTCTTAAAAATGCGCGTCGAATGAGATGTGAACGAAAAAATTGGTTCTTAAACATTTGAGAAAAATTTAAAAAAAGTCAAAATTCGCGTTTTCGTATTTTCGCTGTATAAATTCCAAATTTGTTTGAACAGACTTCTTGTTAACTAGAAATACAGCCCATGACAAGCGGTATATGACACTTTTTTCAAAAATTCAAAAAAGTTTTATTTTTTTCGAGTTATAACGATTTTATAAAAAAAAGACGTTTTCAAAAAATCAGCTTTTACAGAGGCAAAAAATGATCGTACGGAAACGATCGTGGGCTCATTTTATTCGCGAAGATTTGTACTTTCATGCTATTAAAAAACCAAATCGCTTTTATTCAATTTTTGCATAAAAAAATGCGTTGTAAAATTGTATCATTTTTTCGAACCGGTTTTTTTCGAATAACTTTTTTAAATTTGGTTTTACATTTTTGGTCGTTGCATATTTGAAAAGTGCCATTCAAAACACGCATTTAAAAAAAAATTAAGGTCCTACGACCTCAGGGAGCCGAGATAATTATTTTTCTTTTTTTAATTCCTGACAGCGCTGTATACGTCCGATTGACTTCTTTTTTTACACAAAATAGATCTCAAAGACTTTTACTTTATTAAAAAAAATATTTCAAATCATTTCGCATAAATTAAGTTGACATAATTGTTTGCGAAAGTACAGCGCTGGTTGTGGCACGCGCTAGCCAATGCACGGCGACAGAGTGGAGGGACACGCTTGGGCGTATAAAAAATAAACACGATCTATGGCGCTTGCTAAATTATCTTTTCCTCAGCTTAAAAAAAATGTATCTCGGCTCTCTGAGGTCGTAGGACCTCCACTTTTTTTTAAATGCGTGTTTTGAATGGCACTTTTCAAATATGCAACGGTCAAAAATGTAAAACCAAAATTAAAAAAGTTATTCGAAAAACCGGTTCGAAAAAATGATACAATTTTACAACGCATTTTTCTATGCAAAAATTAAATAAAAGCGATTTGGTTTTTTAATAGCATGAAAGTGCAAGTCTTCGCGAATAAAATGAGCCCACGATCGTTCTGTGTACGATCATTTTTGTACGATCATTTTTGCCTCTGTAAAAGCTGATTTTTGAAAACGTCTTTTTTTTATAAAATCGTTATAACTCGAAAAAAATAAAACTTTTTTGAATTTTTGAAAAAAAGGGTCATTTTCCGCTTGTCTTGGGCTGTGTTTCTAGTTAACAAGAAGTCTGTTCAAACAAAATTGGAATTTATACAGCAAAAATACGAAAACGCGAATTTTGACGTTTTTTAAAATTTTTCTCAAATGTTTAAGAACCGATTTTATTCGTTCACATCTCATTCGACGCGCATTTTTAAGACCTATAACTTTCTAATTTAACTTTCTTGTGTAGGACTTGAAGCTTTTTTTTTATTTGCAAAAACCCGTTTTTTTGACTTTTGCGAATTTTTTTGGTTATGTTCGCCATTAAAACTCGAGTCGCAAAAAACGCTGTCTTTCTTAGAATTTTTTCTCTATACGACCATATTTTTTGTTTGCTGATAACAATTAGTGACCGGTTTTCTCCCCGTTGATTGGGCTAGGTCTGGAAGTTTGATCATTTCGCCTCTCGAATGATCTACATACATAAGTCAATGATGAAAGCAATGTATAAGCCAGCCCAGCCCGTCCAGCTATCATTCTTGGCGTATTATAAGTATTTAAATATTATTTTGTGTGTTCAATAAATCATGTGTTCAAAATGCTCCAAAGACCCAAAACATAATTATGTTTTATTTTTCTAGAAACCTTACGCTTGCCAAGTAATGGGATGCACGAAGAAATACACGGACCCCAGCAGCCTAAGAAAGCACGTGAAGAACCACACCCTCGAGGAACAGATGCAGATCAAGAAGAAGTCGTGCGAAGACGGCAGCAACTTCATAGCGCAATCGCTCGCAAAAAAATATTTCGACCCCAACAAACAGAGGGCGATAAAATCGACTTCGCTTACGTACAGCACGAACTTCGAACACAGCTACTCGAACACTTTCCTGATGGAGAAAAAATACGATTCGGTGAACATAAAACAGGACCTGAAGAACAAGATCTCCGAGAAGAATAAACTGAGAAAATTGTTTTGTTAAAGACGGATCCGTTTTCTTTTAACGTTAAGGAACTGTAAATATAAGGGACCAAACAAATGTGATATAATTATTAGGAGAATCTGAATGTAAATAAGACTAATATTTTCGAATTGTTTTTGTTTGCAAAGACTGCAAATGTTCGAAAACATTTTATGCGCAAATTCATGTAAGTATATCGATAAAAAATGTTATTTTTGTATATTTTATACTAGTAATAAAGACTATCATATTCTTTCTTATGTTGTTTTTGTTTCCCACCAAGCAGTTTTAACAGAGCCTAATATTTACTTTAACGCGTCAAAGGATAACCTTTAAATATACGTATATTACTACCTAATCATTTAATTACTGCATCAGATTAGCAATAAAAAAAAATCAAGTTTGTTAATATTTGGTAAAGTAGATACCTACAATGATTACGTGTTCAAAGTCGTACATATACAAATTATTTAAGGTTAATATAGACATCAAAAAAAAAACGTCATCAACTCTGGCTATGAACGAGAGAGATGGAAATAGCGGTCATGTCTAAGCTTTTCGGTTATGTCAAACTTTTGACAAGTGACTGCCACAATTTGTAATATAAACAATGGCTGTCATATGATGTGACAGTCTTGACAAGTAAATTAGGTTATAAATTCGATTAAGAATAGAAATACGTCTTTTTTTTCTTGGCGAACTTTGATGACGTTTTTTTTTGGATGTCTCTATATATATGTCTTATTTTAAATATTACCATACATACTATGTAGAAGCCAGTGACGTGTCCAAAATGGAGGGGATATCCGGATTTGTTGTGCCTCCCACATCATACGATTAATCGTAAACATTGTCAACACCCCCCAAGAAAAATTTCTGGGCACGCCACTGGTACAAACCGAGCTTTTTTGAAACATTCATTTGTATTACTCAACTGAAATTATAAACTACAAGTTTGTTTATCAGTAGGCAAAATTAAAAATAAATATATTATTTTAAACGGTTAATACATAACAACCAAATTCTATTCAACCAGTTCTAATGATTTTTTGCAATCTTGCAGTAATAGAACTGGTGTTTCTGGAAAAAAATATTTAATGCCTGGCATTATAAAACTGTACGTGCAGTTTTTCTTTTATGTCTGAGAGGGTAGGAACACATTTTTCACAGATTACAATTTCCTTTATCTGTTTATAGCGATAGGTTCTACTTGCTGTTACATACATATTTATGATTTATGTATGCTAAATCACACATACAATAATGGTAAAGTACCTAATTCTATCCACTTACCCATAATGTAAGACCAAATGCTGCATGTTAAAGCTTGTACCCGTAAAAGTCTTCTTTAGAGTAGAAACACCACTTTTAAAATTATAAATTAAAATGGACGCAACAATTAGATAAATACTGGACGCTACTATTCATTGATGTTCTATTGTTTCTCATGTACCTAAGCACCTATCATAAACCGTTAATAATTGACGAAGATCATGGCACACTACATTCTAACAAGATTTGGTAATTTGGATGTTTGGTTTGGTGAAGTTTTTTCCTTTCATTGCCTTTGCTCACATATACATATTGGAGTAAGAAAATGGAATGAAGTAACAAAATAAGAAGAAATATGGTCTCTAACTTTATAACTAAATTATTGGAGTTGAAGGTAGTTCTCTACTTAAAAAAAATATGGTGGCCATAGAAACATCATTTCCCAAAAAAAGTGCTTATTTATATTTATTAAATGTGGGGCATGCAAAATTAGTAGTAAGAAAAGAGAATAAGAAAGAAACCTTCGTTTATACAGTTCAAGAACTATTTTTAAAATTATTACTAAAAATTATGTTTACTGTGACTGGTTAAAAGGTTTAACTTTTATGCTTATTACTATTCTTATTCTTATTACTAAAAATTTCTGCATGAACCCACTATTAGTATCTACTCCATCATTTTGTGATACCTACTTTATTTCCCACAATTTTTCAAATGTCACTTTGTTTTTGACGTTTGACAGTTTCAAATTGTTTACCTGCATAATTTTAGGTTATTTGAAAAAGAGATCGTGAAAAATAAATCAAAACCGCTGTGAATTTATTTCAAGCTAATTAATATAAACACTGTGGAAAAAATGTAGTTTCTGTTTAAAGAAAAAATATGGACAATAGATTTGCATTAACAAGACGATTAGTAGTTGTAGTGCTGTTTTTGACCTTTGTTTGGGTTTGCAAGCAAATTTTTTGATTAATATACTGTACTAGATATATCTGCATTTAACTTTAACGTAGTTAAAAAGGTAATTATAATGTCAACGAAAAAGGTTTCGTACTTCTTCAATCCTGATGTAGGAAACTTTCACTATGGCACGGGACATCCTATGAAGCCTCACAGGTTGTCCGTTATACACAGCTTAATTTTAAACTATGGCTTACATAAACATATGCAAATATACAGACCTTATAAGGCAAGCGCTCATGATATGTGCAGATTTCATTCCGATGAGTATATCGGTAAGCATCGACGTGTAACTTATTATAAATACTATGATGTCTGATTTTCCGTTTTGCTTTACAGATTTTCTACAGAGAGTGACGCCTCAAAATATTCAGGCTTTTACTAAACATCTCAGTCATTACAATGTCGGTGACGATTGCCCGGTTTTCTATGGCCTTTTCGATTTCTGCTCAATGTACACAGGCGCCTCTTTGGAGGGTGCAATGAAACTAAACAACAATGACTGTGATATTGCCATCAACTGGTCAGGTAATATAGTTACACATTTGTTTAGAATTACTTATCACATATTTTATGCGTTTTTTTTTGTACTCAAAAACCAAGATATAATAAAAAATATATACACATTTCTGGAACAATTTAAGGCAAGTGTAATATTTTGTATTAATATAATTCAGTAATAAATTATATTTGATATAATAAAATGTTTTAACCCAATAGAACGTGAAGATATAGTAGCAGTTACGTGATTTCTAGAAAAGCAAGTTATTTTTAACCTCAAAACAGTTCTCCCCTTTCGAATCCACTGTATCTACATGAATGTGTCATAATTATATAAAACAGTGTGTATCGTGTTGCTCTATTTCACATTTTAGGAGGTCTACATCACGCCAAAAAGTTTGAGGCATCAGGATTTTGTTACGTCAACGATATTGTCATTGGAATTTTAGAGTTGCTTAAATACCACCCTAGGGTGCTTTATATAGACATAGACGTTCACCATGGGGACGGTGTTCAAGAGGCATTTTATTTAACTGATCGTGTCATGACGGTTAGTTTCCACAAGTATGGGAACTACTTTTTTCCAGGTCAGTGATAACTTAGACCCTTGTAGATAGACTAAATTATTTAGACATTTATGATTTTATTAAATATTGTAGGAACGGGAGATATGTATGAGATAGGTGCGGAAAGTGGTCGTTACTACTCCGTGAATGTACCTTTGAAAGAGGGAATCGACGATGCCAGTTACTGGCAGGTTTTTAAGCCCGTCATTTCGAATGTTATGGAGTTCTATCAACCAACGGCTATTGTTTTGCAATGTGGGGCTGACTCGCTGGCAAATGACAGGTAATAATATAATGATAACAGGCGTAAGCGTAAGACGTTTTGTTCACTTAAGATTCGTTAGGTGTGAAAAAACTCAAACATACACTTTTAACTAACAATTTTTATTAAAATAAATACAAATATGGATTAAGCACTAAATTACTAGCACTAATTTATTTATGTACAATCTATATTCGATAAATTTATATACGAAAGTTTGTCTCATGGCACAGCAACTTTATGTCAACTACTAACTAATCACTGCCTTGATATGCCACTATACGAGTATACCCTGTTGGCCGCTACCCGCATATTCGATCATCTTTATCGAGGGGCCGCGAGAAGTCTGAGATGTTTCCGCAACACGATAAGGTGTCGCTGGGTCACTCCTGTTTTGTTTATTTTTCATTCATTGCCTCAGTCAGATCGTCACAATATCATCTTTTATGTGTTACTTATTACTTCACAAAATGTGAAGATTGTTTCTGTGGTATGTCAGGAATTTGATGAATAACATTATTTGTATTAAATTGATACAATTACTACGTTACATTCACAAATTCAGACAATTTGAAATTGTAGCGTTTCATAACGAAATTTTCTTATATATTTTATCTAATATGTCTTTATTTTATAGTTTGTTTCGGCTTCTTTGAAGTAGCACTCGTAGCATTAATTTGTAACCTTTGAGTATTAAACGATTTCTGTCACAGGTTAGGTTGTTTTTCGTTAAGCACTAAAGGTCACGGAGAGTGCGTAAAATTCGTAAAAAACCTGAATGTCCCTACCCTGGTAGTAGGCGGAGGAGGATACACTTTAAGAAACGTCGCTAGATGTTGGACTTACGAGACATCTCTCTTAGTAGACGAACAAATTTCAAACGAACTTCCGTACACTGAATATCTGGAATTCTTTGCGCCAGATTTTACGCTACACCCAGAAATAGTAACAAGGCAAGAAAATGCTAACAGTAAGCAGTACCTAGAAGCTATTACAAAGTGAGTTTGTCATAGTCCAATGCAATGTATATAAAATGCATGAATCATATGGAAAAAATCCACTATACACTGTTGGCAAAGGCACATTATCAGTAAGTGGATGTAAGCTGGTAAGAGGAAGGAGCTACAGACCAATAATATTACTCCCTTCATGGTCGCCCCGCCCGCCACAATATTAATTTGTCACTGGGTTATCGTCATTATCCACTTTCTTCAATAGATGAGATAGATTCAGCAAGTATGGGGTCCAAGCACTGAAGATGTGCATTTGCCGATCCTGTATAAACTCTTATGGTAAATATGTTTTCAAGCTATAATTTTTAGGTTTACCTACGATAATTTAAAAATGTGTCAGCATTCACCGAGTGTACAGATGCACGACGTACCTGGCCCGGCTATAACTGAAGATGAGAAGATGAAAGAGGAAGAGGATCCTGACGTCAGGATAAGTCAAGAATTAGATGATAAGATGGTGGAGGCGAAAAATGAATTTTACGATGGTGACAAGGATAACGACAAGGACGACGTGAAAACTTGAGCAATTACAAACAGTTTAGCAAATAAGGTCAATTATAATTGCGTAGTGCAAAGTTTTTATCAAAAGTTCGCGGTACATTAAATATATTTATTTTTATTCTTATTATAGACTAATTTTTTAATAAACATGATTATATAGGTGAAACATTTAGCTGATTTTATTTTTCCTGTGATCTTTTTAATAGTACTTATATAATTAAGTATTAAATATTAATCTGAATTCATAGGTACATAGGTAGATCAGCTACTACTTCATTTTTTGTTTTATTCTTATTCTACAAAGTTTTTCCGTTTTCAGACAGTTTTAGACTTCACAGTTTATTGCAAAATAAATTGACCAATTACTTGGCCAATAAAGTGAATAAGTTTGAAAAACGTGACATCCTCAGTCCCAATCCAGGGGGAGGATTCTAGGGGTATTATCTCCTGATATCGTTAAGTTGCACAATATAACATTTACTTACATACATATGTACTATGTACTTAATTCTGTTGGCACTTATACTAACACTATAAACACCAAATGTCCCCAAATATAATCAAAATGATCAATAAGTTGAAACAAATTTTATATCTTCTATTAATTTAAAAAATTGTTCAGTTATCTGTTAAATTTTAAATCCTCTTTAAATGATTTAACTTTATTCCAGTCCGGTCCTGGAAGATGTGTATTGAGGTTAGAAGAGTGATCGAAAACAAAATGTACATACATATCTATTTAAAACACATAAAATGAGCGGTGGTTTAATTCCAAGCAGAAGCACAGTGTATATTTCTAATTTACCATTTGACTTGAAGAATAACGATTTACACAAATTATTTGAAAAGTATGGACGAATTGTAAAGTAGGTATAAAAGAGGAGGTTATGATTTTTAATGTCACTAATAATATTAATTTTATTCTTTTATATTGCCATACCCATTATCATTTTAGAGTCACAGTTTTAAAAGATAAAGACTTGAGGAGAAGCAAAGGTGTTGCTTTTATCTTGTTTTTGAATCCAGAAGATGCAAAAAAAATGTGTCGAAGAAACAAATATGAAGGAAGTAAGTGTATACACACAAAGCGATATTATTTATTTTTTGCTCCTTCGATAATAGCATAGAATATTAATTTTAGATGTTTGGCAGAACGTTAAAAGCTAGTATAGCAAAAGACAATGGTCGAAGCAGCAGAATTTATTCGCAGAAAGGTAAAAGTTCTATGGTTTTAAGACTACAAATTTGAAATCTATAAATAATATTTTTTCAGGAATACCCTAATAAGACAAAATGTTTTGAATGTGGAGAATATGGGCACTTGAGTTATAAGTGCGATAAAAATCTGTTGGGAGAACGAGAGCCACCCCTAAAAAAATAAGAAAGAGAAAAAGAAAAATAAAGATGTTTCAAAACTGTCTAATGTAAGTTTTAGGTTTTTTAGGACCACTTTATATGCTCCCAGTAGTTGATACGATATTAGTGGTACTTATCATGCTACTATCAATTTTGAGAAGTACTTTTTTTACATAATTGTTTTGTGGCTGCAGGAAGAAAAGAATATTTTGAAGACACAGATGAGGAAAAAACCGTGAGAGGAAGAAGCATACGAGGATGATGAAACACTGAGTGCGGCCATAGCTTTAGAGGTAATCATTTCAGTACACGTTGTTGCCAAGTTATAATTTTGTTTTTGCAGCAAGAAAAACAGGAACTGGAAGACTACCGTTATAAAGTTGCTACTGGTAATTACGATGACGAAGAAAAAATACAAGGACAGTTAAAAGGATTAAGAAAAGCGATTATTTTAGCGATGAAGAGGAGAGTGACTAAGGGAAAAAGAAAAATTTTTATGTAAGATTAATTTACTTCAAAAAACTATTATTTTTTTATTAACATTAATAATGAGTGATAGTGCTGATGAGATCCTTTCGTAATTGTCAGGTAATCTTAGGTCGGCTTATATATTATAAGCAAAATCGTTAGAAATTGAGTCACTAGTAAAATTATTCTGTGAAGTTTTACTTGCAACTGATCTCTAACATTGATAATGGAGTAATTTAAAGAAAGACGCAGTCCTTATAGAAGCAAACTGTGCCTATTCGAACTCCTATTTGTACCTTAAAATAACTGAAGTCGCATTACTAGTAAAGTAATATTAACTTTATATGTGACTTTGGTATAAAAAATAAAGAGTTTATATAAATAACCATAATCAATAATAATTATAATATCCCCTGTAAAACTTATATGAGGGTCTTATGTGGTCTGCTACCATCTCTATTTCATTTACTGTGTGTGTAAAGCCGGCATTGGCCAGTTATGAAAAAAAGACAAACATAAGTGAGACAACAGATAATAAGCAACATATACGCATAGTCGTTAGAACGAGAAGTGTAGAATTTGTAGTTGTTTCACAACCGGCCGATGTCGGCTTTACACATACTGTATATATAAGTGTTATAAAAAAGCCATTTTTCAGCGATGAAATACATTTCATCTTCGTTTCAAAGTGTATTATACACTGTTTACTTATAGCGAAAATGGATTTCTTCTCCCTCAACCTACATCTGTAAAATGTTGCTCTCCTCCACTGGAAGGTTGTAAACCAGACCACCAGACCGTTTTAAAATAGGAGTAATCGCTTTAAAAGGTCTCATCTGATTCATGTCACTTTTTGGTCACTGAAACTGAAAGAAAATTGATCTCTGTTATCAAATGAAACGTTTTTAAAACATTTTGTCGCTGAAAAACGACTAAAATGTGTTGTATGTTTCAATAGAAGTATTAAATATATGGTGATCTATGTGTGATGCGTAATCATTACATTATTTTCCGGTTTGGCTGTTTTATTTTTACAGTGTTCACCCTTACTATAGAAATTAGAATCACAATCACGCTGATCATTTTTTTGAGTCCCTAGTATGCAATAAACGCAAATTATAAAAAATGTGTCCCACGATGCAACCCAAAAGCAGTATTTTAACTTTTGGGGTTAATTGCTGTGGTATTGAAGTGAAATAATCAATGGAATACATGGAATGAAAAGTGTCTGTGGCTTTAAAAATAAATCAAGCCTCAGAATCTTTGCAACATTCCAAAGTTACATTTTATTCATCATCAGTGATGAAGTGCAATTTGCAGGAATGTTTGGTATTGATAGCTTAATGGTAATTTTTTGTTTTCAAATTTGCCGCGTCGTAGGGTCAGTTTTAATAGGCGTATTCCTTTGTAATTCAGTGTTGAAAAAGGAACTGTAGTTGTAGGTAGTGCTCTGGTCACAGCCGTTACATCAACTTCCGAGTAACAAAGGAATGATACTTTCATAGCGTTCATTCTTAATACACTCGAACCCCTCTTAATTCTCCTTCGCTTGATTCACATCCTCCACGTTTCCCCCCTATTATGTCACGAAACCGTCCCGGTTAAGGCCGCCTGTAAAAGTCTTAGAACTACGTTTGGAAATTGGATTCTCGCATGAATACAATTTTTATTGAAAAAATGATTGTGTAATACATTAAATATGGACACTTAACCTTTAAAATAGGTTAGGTGTCTTTTAAAAAATATTTAACCTTTAAAATATTCATTCAAGTGGAAAATTGAACTTTGTCACACACGACTGGGTATACTTACGTTGATTTTTTCGTTCAGCTGGCTCATTTTTCATTATAACAAGTGCTGTAGTATATATCTAAATATTTCTTTTTGCAACTAAAAACACGGAAAAGTTGAGGTCATGATTGCAACTTAAGAGATAATAAATTTCGCTACTTAAGCGAGGTGATGATGCACGGATTTGGTGAATTAAGAGGGGTTCGAGTGTAATCGAGCCAGTTCACTTATGGTTATAGCAAAGAAAATTAGCCTTATTGACCCATTTACTTTACTTGGATAAAAAATAAATTATAATATTTATTATTAATTGTTTACTTACGTTTATTATGACAACTTTACTGTAGAAGACAGAAAAATACAAATAGATCTTAATGATCTGATCACCAGATTCATGTTGGCAACGCTAGAGTTTCCTTCGTTGTGTTCTTTTTCATGTCGTGTGTTTTGTGAAACTACGACAAACATTTTTAATCTAATAATTTTGAAATAATCCGTAAGTATTTTTAAGATTGTTTGATATAAATTAGTAATTGAGCTATTAGAGTATCATTCTTAATACAAAATATTATTGTTATTCGATTATGAAACTTGTATAAGCATTGATAACCACAATGTTTTTATTGCAGGTCGAAAATGGCCATCAGACCGGTGTACAGGCCGAAGATTGTAAAAAAGAGGACAAAGAAATTCATCAGACATCAATCTGATAGATATGCCAAGCTAAAGGTAAGTTAATAAAATGTTTACATATTTAATTTCACGTGAATCCAATGACCTAACCTCACATTACTAATACTGTTTAAAAATGTGTTTCTTTTGTAGCGTAATTGGCGCAAACCTAAGGGTATTGATAACAGAGTGAGAAGGCGTTTCAAGGGTCAATTTTTGATGCCAAATATTGGTTATGGATCAAATGCAAAGACTCGTCATATGTTGCCTACTGGCTTCAAAAAAGTTTTGGTACATAACGTTAGGGTATGTACATTTTAAAATTGATTTGATTGCTAGATGATGTAGTTACATCGAGGGATGTTAACTTATTTATTAAGTGGTACAGGAAAATTTTGCATTTTTTTAAAGCAACTTGGATGTAGAAGGAATTTTTAGATTTTGGACTTTTTTATGAAGCTGATTATTTTACTAATATCTAATTTTTTAATGGCGGGACTGGTCGATATATCGACCAGCAGTCATGTTGGGGACTGCATATAAGAAATTCATTAAATATATCTATAAATTGTGCGTCTAATAAGAGGTCGATTTTAACTAAAATTTCCTTACCATTACAAGGTTAATGATTGTATATTTTTGTATTACTACAAAGTTATTCATTTTTAGCACTATTGAGCTATTTTGACGATGAAATTTGAATTAAACTATATAATGTCAAGACGTAAAATAAAAAATAAATATTCCATGTTTATTTTCTTCCCAGAATATTTTCATTCTGTAAACTTTAACTGGAAATCTAAGTGCATATTCCTATTTAGCCATGATGTTTATGGTAATTTGCGACTGAAACAAAAATGTCGACAATTGTTGCTGAGCATTCCATATATCAGCATTTACTGGCGTCATTTTTTTATGTCGTTAGTAACCCCCGTTGTTTGTTTAAGGAATTGGAAGTCCTCCTGATGCAGAATCGTAAATACCAAGCGGAAATCGCTCATGGTGTATCGTCAAAGAAACGCAAGGAAATCGTAGAACGTGCCCAACAGTTGAGCATTAGAGTTACAAATGGACACGCTAGGTTACGCAGCCAAGAAAATGAATAAGTTAATTTATAACTTTTGTTTAATAAAAGACGTATGTGTTTAATGTGTTTACTGTTTTACAAATTAAATCACAATAAGTAATATATTTGGAATAATAGCGGTGAATCGGATCCAATCATATGATGGCAAAAATAATAGCTTAAACATTGAAATTTTCGTGGACACTGTTTATCTGAAAATTATATACCTATAGGCGTCAGAATTTAAGATGCCAGCGCCAGTGCAGAAAAATTGCGAATTAATTATTAGGTTATTAGCCGTTTGTTTTTACATTGCTTTTAATGTGTTTTATATTTAAGTTGCCGCTTTCATTTATGATTTATGTGTAGTATTTGATTATTTACTGCCTAAAAACACCTCTTGTGATCCAAGGTTTACTGTTTACGTGTTTACAAGTTGGCATATGTAATGGTTTTCTTTTGGTTTTTAGATTGATGGAAGATACCTGTGAAAGATATATTTTTAGGTTGGATCGGTTTATTTTGAAAAATTTTAATAATTTGCTTTAAGCTATACATGTGTTTTTTTACAAAATTGTTTAATATTTTAATTGAAATCGTTTTTAAGTAGAATGGCAGACATTAGGTTGAGTATATTGAAATATATGGAATATTTAGAATGCACTGTAATTTCAGTGAGTATATGAGGGTGAACATGTTTTGAATGCATGCAGGCCAATCATGAATTTGAAGGTGCTACAGTTTTTTTCAGTATCTTCCTCTTTTTTGAATCCTTAGCTGAAATAATAATAATTATAAATATCTTTACATTAACCTTACAAATTCTAAAACTTATCGATAAAAGTAATCCTCAGCAAAATGAAGAGAACAGAGTCATAAGTTTAATGATGGGCTTTCCTATCCTCAGTTTTAATATCCAAGCCTTGTGTCTGTCTATACGTTCCTTTTGACCAAATTTATTTACCAGAGAAACTTGACGTTTTTCTTGTTCAGGAAATATATGAAAAGTTAATTGGGGATCCCTCTTAATCCAGGACTAACAGTGAGGTATACAACAATAGTGATTCATTCTTCTCTCTTAACATAATGCTAATATAATTTTTAATGATTACAACATAAATGGAAAATTTTCAAAACAATTGTACTCGCATGGTAGTTTGAATAAACGATGGCCAAGTAATGAGTTTATTGAGCGACCACCAGGTAGGGTAACTCTTATATTGTTTTACCTATAGTACCTACATATATGCTTGTAAAGGTTTTTCTGGTGCTCTTTTTATGTTATTTAAAGCGAAGGAATAATACGAGTATAATATATTAGAAGTATGCAGTTTCTGTGTTGGAAAACATAGTGAATGCTTTCCAAACGTATAAGATGGAGGGGTAATCAAAACAACGTGTGTGTGATCCACTTCTGGATCCAAGTTGTAGACACCACAAAAAAAGCAAGCAATCAATGGTAATTTTTGGGATAGCTTTTCAGAAGTGACTGAAGAACAACTTCGCTCACTTTATTTTAAACTCCATATATTTATGAGACCAATTTATTAGTTATGCAATTTTATTTTATTGAAAATTTACAATCGATAGGTATATACAGGTTTGGAATTTCGACATCCTTTAACGATAAAGTATTTTTGTGCAAATGCTCCTTCCCTAATGCTCTTGTTTAGGTCCATGTATCGTTTGTCACATTAAACTGTGCAATATTAGCTGCATTTGTCACATGCGGCTCAAGGAGTGGCCTATTCCCTTTTAAGGAAATTTATTTCAAGTGGAAATAAATAGACACTGTATTATGACGAGATTAACCAAAGTTCGTAGATAAGTCAACAAAGTCAGTACATATGATACAACAACAGTTCCCGACTGATAAAAAGTAAATAAAAGCAATTACTGCTGAATATAGCTGCAAATAGATAAAATTAAACCTTATTTTGGAATTTATTAAGTTATCCTATTTGACATGATCAACCAGTCAGAAGCAAACAATTTATTTGGATAGAAAAATGCAATAGAATCTATTACAGATCAGTGAGAGGATTTATTTTCACTGTTTTAAGATCGGTAAAAGGTGAAAGCGAATGATATAAACCGACATATTAAAAAAATAATAGAAGGATATTCTCAGTTTTCAAGAAAATTATGGTATGGAACTAATTTACAAAAATACAAGCAAGGTTACCACTCGGATTAGAAACACCAATAGCTGTTAAGAGGGATGTAGTCGAGAGTTTGTTTTGCTGATCTATAGTGTTGTATGCATGTCAATAAATTACTACTACACAAACTTCACAACCACGAAGAAAATATTCTGACTTCTGTATGTGAATAGTTCAATGTTTCGTGTGTGAAGAAAATACTGTGCGTTACTAATTGTTAAAATGAAGATTTAACTCGACTGATTTGTTTTGTGATTCAACTGTATTGTTGAAATGATAACAATGGTATGACCTTCCGAACTTGTGAGGTGCAGAAAATACCCATAAAAGTTGAGACAATAGAATGAATATAGACCTTATCTGCAGTCAAGTAGGTTTGACTCTCCAAACAATTTGACCAACAAATTTATGTAGAGAGATCTAGTTTGAGTTGAATTTTTGTAAGGGCGATTCATCATTTGGATATCTGTTTGTGTTACAGTGGACATCTACTTGTGTTATAATAAATTCATATTTTGTGTCATATTCTTGAATATAAGAAAATATGTCGTTTTCTTATATTCACATTCAAGGACGACACATTTTATTATATTCAAGAATATGACAAATTTATTGTTTAAATTAAAAACCTGTATATCAGCTCATATGAAGTAGCCTTTTGGGGGTACTCTGATGGCTTATGAAGTACCTTGGGGGCTTTCGAAGAATATTTTACTACATCTTTTTAAAGGTCTCTTTAACTATAGTTCCGTACATAAAATTCTTCTGTATACTATCTAATTTGTTTAGCATTTTAAAATTCAACGTGTTTTAGTACTTATTTATTAACTGGAATGGGATAAAGAAGAACATACTGTTTGTTTTTTTTTCTTTATTTTAAAAATATTGCGAAGGCACAAATCTCAAAAGTAACAATTTAACAACAAAACTAGGAAAAAAATATTTACCAAAATTTACACATAAATATAGTTACAACAAAAAAAACACCCTATAACATGCACACCATTTTGTCTTTTATTATAATTTAATATTTATATAGTTACACTTAAAATTTCCCCAGTTGATATTGTCAAATTTGCTCATTTGGCATACAATTTCAGCCAATTTTGATATAATTTCAGGCTGGGGTAAAAAATGTTCACGCACTTGCACACCTTATAAAATCATTTAACGGTCTAATAGGTGAATTAAAACAAAAAGAAAATAATTTTATGAGCAACATGGCCTCTAAACGTTCTATGAATAGTGATTTAAAATAAAAATTCGAAATAACTAAAAATACATAATAATTTAGGTGGTACACTACGTGATGAAACAAGTGTCTCTCCACCTAGCCTAAATGTTACTTTAACAATATTATAACGAACATCTAACAATAAAAAAAAAGAATAAAAAGAACGTTTAACTTCAAAGTTGTGCTTTTTACTTGACATACATTATATAAACTTACGGGGCAGATAAAAAAGGAAATAATCTCTCACAAGCTTTTAACCAATCTTGCGGTCGTTTTTAGTACTTAAGATGAAAGTCACGATAAAGCTTGTTAGACAATTATTCAGTTTTTTTTCTCTTTAATATGTAACAATCAGTCTCCTTAAGACAAGCCACGTACCGCGCGATGGCCATATTTGCGTACACAATGCACCACAATAATAATAACAATTTGAGCTTTTTACATAATGACAGTCTAAAATCATGCTTAACGAACAAACGCATGCCGTATGTCAAGTAAATTAACTAGATATTATTTAACAGTTTAAGTTTGCACAAAAATATATTTCTTGCCGGATTTTCCGATTGGCAATAACGTAATTTGAATAACGTACAGATCTTCTATTGTGACCAAAGCAGGGGTCAGCATTTTTTGGAAGATTTGTGTATCATCGTAATGGTACACTCGGACCGATACTTTCTGCTCGACATGATGCGCGGCAATGTAAGTATATTTTAGGCATGTAAGCTCACATTTGATTACTTCAGTAATTAATATTGCCTTAACTAGAGCAGAAAGTACAGACACGTGTTTATACATTTTTTTTAATTTTGGCATTTGGCTGGATTAATACAATTTTAAGTACAAGGCAAATAAAGTTGAGGTGGGACGCTACAGTTATGATTACGAAGTTTTTAATATGTTTTCAACATATTTCCAGTTAAATACAATTTATATGGATATATGGACAAGGAAGTTCCTATATAGGAATTCTTAACAAATTTGTTTCAACAAATTACCGAAATAATGTTGTTTTGCTTATTATACACCTAAAATGCGTTTTTTAATACAATTACTTTTTTTTAATCGCTATATGACTTAAGTTGACGTTTGTTGATTCTTCCAAAATATTTAATACTGCTAATGTATCTAAAAATATTTGAAGTATGCTCATACAGTTAATGATTTCTAACTTCATTTGAACATTGGTACATATGTACAGTGCCGAAAGTTTAGTAAGATTATCTTTATAAATGAACAGGTGACCACCATGAGCACCATAATGATTAATGAAAACAGGTAATAAAGATAATGCATCATAAAAATTTAAGCTAGTCCTGCAGGAACTTTTTCACATAAATCAATCCCTATTTTTGTAAATAACATGATTAGAGGTCAAGCTGTATGCGCATACTCTTCACGATTTATTTCATTAAACGTATTTGTTTATGACTATGGAAATCGAAGGGTATAAAAAATTGTCTGTTACTGGTGTATTTTAAATGCTTGATGTAGCAACTGAAACTTCAGCGAAACATGCGAAATAAAGTAAAATTTTACATGATGTTGCAGCATATTGCTCGATAAGGCAAATTTCTGTGTTTCGGATAATTAGCGTTAACTTTTTCCTTTGCCTCTTTTTGCAGCCGTATATAATCCTCGTTCCTCCCGTATTTACTTTCATATACCTCCATGACATCTTCCCCTTCATCCACATATCTTTTTCGACTTGATTTATCGATCAAACTTTTGTTATCGGATTGTTCTTTGGTCGTTTCACAAACGTCCACATCGTTCTGCCAATGGTCTAATAAGTCTTGTTGCTCCGCAATCTTTTCTTCATATCCTGATTCCGCTTTTGCAAAAATAGTTAATTCACCGTCGCAGGCGACGTTTAGTTCTGAAAAACTCAACCTTGATTCGGTCACTTCATTATCGGAATCACTAACACTGTCAAAGAACTCTCTATAAATGGCACTAGGACTTTTTAATAGGACAACATCCGGTGTTTTTTCGCGAGTCTTGTTCATCCACTCTTTGACGGCTTCCGTAATGGGGTAAGCCTTCCGCTCCGCTTCTGGTTTGGCGTCTTCGTTGGTTTCACAATCTCGCCTCGAGTCTTCCGTTTGGGCTTCGGTATTCTCCGCGTCTTTTGTCACAGTGTGGTCGTGCGGTCGGGTTTCGGTCTCTAAAATATGTCCATCTTCAGGTGGCGGCTCTAAATGAGGTAATACGTTATTAATATCCTTATTCTGAGAATTATTTTCTTGACTTACCGAACTGGGCGCGCACAGATTTCTCGTGTTCTGTAGCAGCTTGCCGAGGTCCGGAGATTGTGTGAGCGTCGTCGCCTTTTCCACGCTCGGCTCTCTGCTAGATATCGTACTGAAAATCGACTTGAAGAAGCCGTCGCTCTCGTCGATATTCAACAGCTTTATTTTTTCCTCCAGGTTGCTGTACATGCCCCTCTGTATCAGTTTGTCCAGTTCCTGGGATATTTCTATGTTGGTTTTCTCTACAGACTCGTCGGACAAGGCGGTATCCAAGAGGAAATCGTAAGAATCTTCCATAACATTTATTGTAGTGTTCGAACTTGATAAACTGCTGGTGGACATTGCCATTCTGTTGGGTTTCTTCTTTTTTTTTGCCTTTTTTCTTCTCGTCTTCATTGCTGTTTACAGACTTCTCTTCCGGTGTGAGTTCTTTCTCAGACTCTGGCTTGTCCTCTGTTTTTTGCTTAATTATTTTTGGATCGGCTAATTTTGTCACAACTTTCTTAACGGGGGGTTTTTATTTCTTCCTTCTGCATCGAGAGATCCAAATCTGTTATAATCACTCTCTTCGTTTGTGGTTTCTGTGTTCCTTTCTTGGTCTTCTTCTTGGATTTATCTACTGTTTCCAACTGTGTTGCAATGTGGGTGAATTCGGGTAATTCACGTTCTTCTGTACCAGTAATTTCATTTTCTGGGGTATTTATTTGTTCGTGTGAGAGATTGTCCGGCTCTTCTGTTATTATCTTAACAGTATCTTGTTGTTCTGGATCTTCTACAGATGGTAAGTCCAAAGGATCTGCTTTTGACTCTAAAGAATCATCTATGTTATTATCCGCTGAGTTTGTATCATTCTGTGATAGAGTTTCCACTATGTTTTCTGCGATAATAACATTTTCCGTGGTTTCTACTTTAATAACATCATCATCTTTCTGTGGTACAACATCAACAAGAAGATTAACGTCATAACTCTCAAACAGATCAGTGCTGGAATGTTCTTCCTTTTCTTCTTCAAATTGGACATCTGAATAAGAGTCGTTTTCATCCGCATTTTTGTTTTTGCGTTTTTTCCTATTGGACACTGAAATCCATTGGTTTGTTTGTTGCGCGGGGGAAACAACAACTCTATTACTTGCTTCTGTTTTCGTTTCTTTTTTGGATGATTCATACGTTTGCCGTTGACTTTGATAACTTTCGCAAAGATTCTTTCGTTCGGGTAACCGAGTTTTAGTTGTTAATATCGTTGAATAGTTTTTATAATTTTGTTTAGCTTTAGCCTCTTTAAATTCGTTTTCAGAGTAGATTTTGCCGTTTTGTTTGTATCTGAAATCTTTAGTGGCGTTATTCTGCTGCCATTTTTGACTGCCGTTTTGATAATGGTGTTGTTTCCAGTTTTTCTTGATTCTTTCTGGGCTATTTATTTGTTGGTGGTTACGAACATCTGGAATAACCTGCTCTGTTGTAGCTGATGATGTGCCATTTGATGTGTCACATTTTTTGGAAAACACATTGTGAACGTCCAGTTTCTTCTCAGATGGTCCTTCTGTGGACGCAGTTGTGTCGATTTCTTTTGTGTCGTTCGGCAAATCATTAATATTTTCATGGCTGTAATAATTTTCTTCTGAGGCGAACTTTGTGGACTGTTGTAGTAGCTTCTCCTGTAATTTTTATACCTCTGACCTACTTTGGTGTATTTATTTTCATAAAACTTCTTCCTCGGACTGTTTGGCGTCTCTTGGTGTTGCGTAGTACTCTTCTTAGCGTCTTGGTCTTCTTGTTCTTTGGCGGCCTCCTCCAGTTTAGAAACAATGGTAGCGATATCTATTGTCTTATTATTTACATTTTGTAATACAACTGGTTCCTTTGTTTGGTGAACCTTATCGTCTTTGGCAGTGTTGGAATTATCACAAGTCTCTTTTTTCTCCGTTTGGTTACTAACGTTTCCGGCACTGGTCGACTGGCCTTCCGTTTCAGATTCACTTTTGGGTACGAAATTTGGAATGAAGCCAACGAAATTGGGAAACATTTTTGCATCCGGAGGTAGAAAATTTATCGGTATACCGGGAGGGATAAATGCAGGGTTGAAATTTTGCCCGTTGAACTCCCCTAGTGGCAGTACGGGGATGGAAACGAAATTCGGAGGGACTTTCAAGAACGGTACGTTCGAAGTTATCGGCGTGTCGCAACTTCTGTAAGCTCTCGGAATGAATTCTTCGGCGTCTGGTTTCAGGTTAGATGCCGCGGGTACTTTTGCGACCTCTGAAGGGAGGTTTTTCGATTTCTCCTCGCTCTCAGGGTCGGGTACGGTGTCTGATGTTGGTCGGTGAACTTCGGGACTGCTTCTCTCTCTCTTTACACAGTCGGATTCTTCTTTTATCTCTTCTTCTTGACCGACGGATGTAGCGCGGTTACTTTGTTCTATCGAAACGACGGCTTTATCTTCTGTTTCTTTTTCTAACTCGTTTTGAGTATTGGCTTCCGTTTCTTCGGTCTCTAGGTTGGCATCTTCCTTTGTTAGGGTAGTGTCAGGTTTTTCCTCTACTTGGGTTATTTCTTCCTTTGTGATATGGCAGTTTCTAAGCGCTTCTGCGGAGATTGGATGGTTTTTAGGCTTATCCTCGTCTCCTGAGTCACTCTCGTCTTCCGTGTATTCGGAACTATCTTGGGTACTTTGAGATTTCGATGTCTTCCTTCGCCTGCGTTTCTTTATCCTGCGAGTCAGGTCCGTTTGACACTGTCCGTTCATCATGTCTGAAAATAATAAAAAAAATCTCAGTTCCTTAAAGATACAGATTTGGATTACATATTTTTTATTGGTGTATTTCAACAATTAGCGCTATGTGTAATATCCTCGTTATAACCTTGCAAAAAAGGGTTTCTATTATCTGTTTCTATGCTTACATGTTCTGTTTGTATGCAACTCGGTATTATGCATGAATTGCACAGAGGAAATCCAAAAAGATTGCGGCAATTGCAGCAACAAACAACATAGTGGAAATCTTTCATTAAGTTATTCCATTATTACTGTAAAATTCTCGAATTAAAAAGTCGTAAGAAACAAACTGAATTTCAAAATTAACTACTAATTTAATAATGTAAACTCTTTTTAACAACTAAAAAATGCTTATAACCTGTAATTAATGATCGCATCTATGTTTTTAAAATTAAATAGCTTTTATGATAACTAAAATTAAATGATTAGATATTTATGTAGTTGACAATGAGTTGCCACTTGTTATCTTTATTTGGACACACCCACTACTTATAACAAATAATTGAAAACCTTCAGGTGTACTTGAAAGGTGGTCAGTGATCGAAATAAAATGTATATCTGTACCTCAGAGCAAAACGGTATGAAGTCACAGAATACAAATTTTATAGGAGAGCAGAAAACGTTATTTTTTTTCCGATTTTTCGCAGACAGTACCTACTAAGGTTTTTTTCACTTTTATTGAGAGGGTTTGATAAACACGAATTAGGTACGCAAACAGTTAATTAGATTTCATTTTTTTTATTCATTATTTTTTTGGGAAAATTGGACTTTTGGAATACTTTTTTTGTTTTTGAAAAGAATTGAAATACTGTGACATAATATCATTGTTGTTATTGAACATTTGCTGAAACAAATTAAAATTCCTTGAAGAGATTTGCTTTGAAAACACACTTTAGCTGTTTTTACAAACGTGGGTACACTAACATTATTCATAAGTAAAATGGAATGGCATTTTAACCTTAACTGAGACAAATTAAGCAAACTATAACTCTATTTTAACAAAACTCAAGTAAAATAAATGGCAATCGAAAAGAAACATTATTCATCCTCCTCTTGTATGTTTTCCTTGTACGCAAGACTCTGAAAAAAGTAGTGGAATCTTGTTGGGACCCACTTGACCAATTTGAAGATCATTATATTTCTTTTTGCTTATGGGATTCAAATTATCTCGAAGCTGAACTACGGATTCTTCAACAGGGACATGTGTTCGTCCCCTTCTGCTAAAATTATTCATCGTCAAAACTGGTTTTAAAATACAAAATTCCAGGAGATTGTTGTCGGACTTGTTGTCATTTGTTTCCTTTTTTTTTTTGTTATTTTGAAAATGTGAATCAGCGTTACTATATAACTTATTAAAGTCTTTGAAATCATTCATTGTCATTTCGAAAACGGCAAAATCTTTGTTTTTATAATTTTTGTCGCGATAGGGAACTTAATACTTTTCTAAAATTGTATTATGTGGGACATAATGCTTTTCTTAAATTTAAATATCGTTTCAGGGGGGGCGGGGGTGGGGGTGGTGAAAAGGGGGGGGGGTCTGGGGGGTTGGGGGGGGGGTTTTGGGGGGGGGGGGTTTTTGGGGGGTGGGGGGCTTTTAATAAAACGGTTTTGGACGATAGCAAACGAAAACGTGGCCATAGACTTAGTACATGCAAAATAGAAATAATGGGATAAAAAGCTGTTTTCATTTATTAAACTTTCAAATATGAATAGGCCCATATTGTTTGGAATTGAGACCTTTGCTGAGTTGTAGAGAACTAAACCGTTCGTTCGAAAATTTGTAAATCAATGAGAAAAAAAGTATAATGTATTGAAATTTAATGTAAATGACTACAGATTAACAGAGGAATGCTACTTCGACTATGTTCCTTTGAAACTCTTTTTTTCTTAATTTCTAGAATCAATTAATATTAATGTGTCATTAATAAATTCAGAGTTATAATATTTAAATGTTTGATCCAGTTTGGCCCATACATGCTAACGATATCGATCGGAGAATTTACACCTCCTAGACAATTATGTTTGGATTATTTTTAAATAAAAAATGCAGTAGCTTCTAAGTGTTAGCTTCTCTATTAATCCAAGAAAGAAACATTGTGTGTATTTTAGGTTTAAGTGAAGTTTAGTGTGCTGCTTAAAATTGAGTCAAAATAATTTTAATTCTCATTTTGAATATCATTTTTGAATTTAATCCTTTTTAGTTCTGACCCCATATAAGTAAATTATGTTTGGAGTACATTTTTATTCGCAGATTTTGTATTTTAAAGGTTATTTAAGCTTTATTAAGAATACTTACTAGAGAGGCATGTACTTCAAACAGTTTTATTAAACCTTACCGTACTATATGACCAAAAAAACGTATTTTTCTAAATCACTTATTTTTTGTATATAAGATTAAGATATTTTTATTTTAATAAAAATAAACGTAAAATTTCTAGATCTTATTTTTGTTTCATTCAGATGCGAATGTCAACGTACCTCTTCCGCCATTTAATTTAATTGTAATGTAGGATTAGTGATCTGTTTCCATATAACTATATAGTTAATTAGTGGGATGAGGTCAAATGTTTCCAAAAAAACTAATTTTCAGTTAGTCAGTTCAGACTAACTGAAAATTAGTTTTTTTGGAAACATTTGACCTCATCCCACTAATTAACTATATATTTAATTTAATGTAAAATAAATGCTTCCTTGTACCGCGAGTAACTAAAACGTCAGTTGGTAAATAATCGTTTCTGGTCAGCACCAGTAACAATTGTAATGTTGTTATTAAGTGCAAGTGCAATAAATTTGCCGGAACATCACCGTTAGAGATCTTCGAACACTTGCGTATAGACTAATGACTTGGATAAGGTATAAGTATATAAATGACACGCTGTCAAGGTGCCAAAAATGTACAGATACTCTTGATAAAACAATGTCGGTACCTTGTTTATTTGTTATAAATTAGTTATAAGTACTCCAGACCTCATTTAATTTGAGAAACTAAATAATATACGTAGAATGTTTCGAGTTTTCCCTGTTTTAAAATTAACTTGCTGATACACGATACTCACAGTTACTATATTGTTTCTTTTGGCGTGGAGTCGAGTTAAAATCATTAATTAAATTAATTGCATTTGTCTGTTTTCGTGTACCTACAATGATGAATTGTGGGTTATTCTGAGATTGATAAACAATTACGAGTATATTATAGAGAATATTAACCCACTGTCAGTATATTTCAAGGCGAAAAGACACGCACCACATCAAGATTTTTTTATTTAGTGAGGTAAGAAGCATTACGGGCAAAACCGAACGCTGACCAGGTGAGGTGTCGGACGGACAACTTATTTATACTCTCCCCACCCTAGCTGAGCCATGCTATACTGTAGCAGTTTATTTGTTACGCCAGACGGTGAAAAAATAAGTGTTCATGAGCGGATTATCTCTTCTTTTAAATTGGGGAACGTACAACAGTGTAGGGAAATGTTTATCCCGCAACAAGCTGTATATTATAGAGAATATTAACCCACTGTCAGTATATTTCAAGGCGAAAAGACACGCACCACATCAAGTTTTTTTTTAGTGAGGTGAAGAAGCATTACGAGGTGTGGCTATTAAATAACCGAACTGATGCTGCTACCAGCGCGCTGCAAGCGTGTCGCGACAAGTTTGAACAGAACTGTATCTGGTGATACTCTCCCCACCCTGAGCTCGCTGGACAAGCCAGTGGATCGCTCAGTTTGACTGTAGCAGTCGTTTGAATTTGTCTACGCACCAGTGACGCGTCGAAAAAATATTAAGTGTTCAGATGGAGCAACGGATTAATCTCAAGTTTCTTGTTAAATTGGGGAAAACTGTTACAACAGTGTACGGGAATGAATGTTTATCCCGCATACAAGCTTTTTAATGGTTTAAACAGTTTAAAGAGGGACGTGAAACGACCGACGACGATCCGCGTCCCGGACGGCCCTCAACGCCAAACACGGACGAAAATATTGAAAAAACTGTAAAATTAATCCGCGAAGATCGTCGTCTAAGCATCCGAGGGCTTGCGGAGGTTCTGAACCAGCTGACAGAAGCGGACTTCCAGCACTGCTTTTAACAATGGTAAAGTCGTATAGAGCGATGTAGATATCGCCAAGGGGGAGTACATTGTAGGCGAAAAAGTTGCTACTGTAATAATTGGTAACGAGTAAAAAGTGTTATGACAGCAGTTCTGTTATTTACTAGCCACACCTCATATTTCAGAAAACTAGCATTATTTCAGAAATAATAGAGGCGCCCATAGAAAAATCTTATTATTTTGATTATATACTATACTAAATTGTGTAGGTACATATATCGCATTGTTTTTCCCAAAAAATTGATTCTTTTAGTGTTCTATTTGTAAAAAAATTGAGAATAACGTAATGCATTTTCATTTTGCTTTATAAAACAAATACATATATATCATATTTTGCTAATTTATTAATGATAATACAATCAGAATATAATATATTTTGACACATTGGTAAACTTAATAGATATACGAGACACAAATGTAAAGTATAAAAAAAAAACGCAACTTAAAATTAGTAAATATAAATTCGTTGTCTGGTCAATTTAACTAAATTTCACAATCGTAGTTATTACATCAGAAGCAATTGTGTTAATGTAATTATTTCGTGTGAGATTATATCAACCCAATTTTCAATTAAATCTGTAGATAGTAACGAAAATTATAACAGTTTAATATCATTTGTAATTCATACAGAAATGCGACTGTGACTCAATACCGATGTCCTTGAAAAGTTTTGAATCGTAAATTTCGGCAATTATTTGATAACAAAAAACTATTTCATGCAAATACAGCCTTCCTATGGGTCCGGTAATTTCTTAATAAATTATGTAGTTTTCGTACTGGCTCTTATTTGGCATAAGAACAACCCCTTAAATGTGAATATAGTGCCATTACGTTTAATTATCGAATTATATGTCAACACAATAAGAAAAAATCATTACTGAATTAACAGATCTTAAGTAAATATAATTAGCAGAACAAATCAAATCACCCGGTATTTACATTTTCAGTGTTTCGAATACTCTGCTCGATTTTCATAGTAAACGGTGTTATGTCAATTGAAAAAATCGAAAAAGTAATATAATGTATGAAATACAAATTTTAAGCTTTTCAGATTTATGCCAACACCGTGCACAGTACAATTAAAATTCCTTGTAAATTGGCACGGCACCAAAAAGATAATCCATGTAGTGTTCGGAAAAACCCTATTTATCAGAAGTCATTTCCATATCTATTAGCTATTGCCGCCTTTATTTGTTTTACTTCCACGTAAACGTTATGGAGTGCACATTGCACGTAATATTATCTGTGGGAGCATTTTTAAAAAAACATATTATTGCCTAAAAAAGGCTTTACACGGTTTGCAGTATCAAGATTTTTAGTCTTGAAAGCAAAAATATCTGTCTGTTAACCTGTTTTTGTAAACGATAGCGCGAGATTATTTTAAGGTTTTTGCGTATATCCAGATTGCGGAAACTTAAAAAAATGTGTGCCTTACTAGAAAATTGGATGGAAAGTAGTTGCGAAATATTGTTTTCTTAATCAGGAATGAAGAAAACACAAAGTATTTTTATTCTTATTACTTTTTATAAATTTGTTAAAGTTATGGCAATTCCGTTTTTTATATCTTATCAGCATTTTGTAATATTATAATAAGTTTTTGTATTTCACTTGATAGGTGTGAAAAAAAACACAAAAATAGCCGTTTCCAAGATTTTCTGGTGAGTAAACCATGTTTCAATTTATTTTTACAAGTTTCATTTGAAGTTTTTTCGCTATTATAGCCTTCTATTTGGCTATAATATTCACTCCTCAAAATATGATATGGGCCCCACGTTGATACAGTTCACGATAAATTTTAATTCCACTAATCGTTACTGCTACCTACCTCTCCTTAATCCGGTTCTGTTAGGTTTTTCGATATCTCGACTTTAGTGATGGTGTTGATGATATTTGGGGTTTCAATTTTGAGTTTTATCAGTCGAAGAATTTATGGGGAAAAACGGAGTAGGTTTGCAGGATAAGTAAAATTTTTTAACATAAATTTTAGTATGTACAGAAAACCTAAAAAAAGACATTACAAATGGGGTGCATTCACGATACATGCACTGGCCTAACCTAATTTTAAATTGGAAACAAAGAAGTCTCACTCAGATTTCAAGACTAGAAAACTTCAGTATCATATTGTCCGATAATACAAATAACTACTTAATCTGAAACTTAAATAGGGTTCACTGTTCTTACTAAAATGTAATGATTTAATTTCTTGAAAATATTCGAACCTGTTGTTATTTTTGTATTACAAACGGACTCAATATTATTGTCAGGTTATAAGATTTTGATACACGTATCATATAACTATTAAATATTAGTTAATAATTATATACATATTCGTATTATTTACAATGATTTTAATTTTAACTTTCAACCAAATATTAAAAAAACACGAAACGTATTTTACCAAGTTGATTATACGAGGTGTGTAAATTAAGTCATGAGACTGGTAACGATCTAGCAACATTGCGGAGACAGGACTTGGAAGGGCGGTAGGTTAACATGTAATGCACTTTCAATACAAGTTTGAACTTGTTAGAGTCATTTGTTTGTTCTTTGTGACTGTTTTCGTAAACCGGTTTTTTCTAGTGCGTTTTAAAAATGAGTGACAGAGACTTGGACACAGCGCAACGAATACTTTTGCAAAACTTCAACACACCTACGGAGACAGTGTTTTTCAAGAGCACATGTTTTTTGGTGGTTTAAGGCATACTCAGAAGGAAGAGAGTCGATTAAAGATGAACCACGCAGCGGAAGGCCTTCATCTTCAAGAACTTGCAAATGAAAAAAATGCAAAATGTAAAAAACCTTTCGCAGGAACAAAAAGACATCAGATCGATTGAAAATGGTATCCTTTTTATGGAACGTGTCGTTACTGGTGATAAGACTTGGGTGTTTGAGTACGACTCGGAAACCAAGTGCAAAAAGCATGGAATGGTACACTTCAAGCTCTCTAAAACCCAAAAAAGCAAGAATGAGCAAGTCGAAGATCAAATGCGTGCTGATTTGCTTTTGATAGCCAGGGAATTGTCCACAAAGAGTTTGTGCCTCCAGATCAAACAGTAAATCAACACTTTTTGAGGAATGGAAGAACAGTCTCCAGTGATGTGTGGCTTCCCAAGGAAGTTATTTTGAAGGAGACAATACTGAATTGTAATTCTATTCGAATAAAAAAAGAATAATAAAAAAACCAGTCTCATTACTTAATTTACACACCTTGTATTTTGCCCAGTGAGACCCCCTCCTTTTCAACAAACTACATTTTGTTGGTTAATTCACGCTTAACTTACCGTGAGGCGGACAAACTTCATTGACGTAATAACCGGGATAGATCATGTTATACACTGGATGATGACCGCTGTAGTCCGAAACGTTGTTCGAAGCTTCTCCCCCGCTTAACTCTTGACTAGTAGCTTCTTCATTGTTTGGACTCATTGACTCCGTCTGGAACAAAAATACATTATTCTATAATGGTATAAATTATTCTCTAATACTTAAAGGATTTCTAATTTAAAAGTATTATATTAATATCATATCATTTCATTAATATCATATCAAGATGTACTTGAATTTATTTGCTCCACATATCCTTAAAATAATATGCCACATAAGTATTTTGTTCCACTTTACTTTCTCATATTATTGTGCGTCCAAATAAAGTTAATAGTTAAACCTTTTTTTCCCTCAGTTTTGGAATAGAATTAATTATGTTATACCCGTATATAAATGTATTATTGTAAATATACTTGTGTAATTTAAAAACTAAATAACATCAGCAGCAATTTGTTCCGGTGCATTTTTTATTGAGAATTTGAAAATACAGCTTGTTCTAATTTTAAATTTCAAGTTGGAACACAATAAGTTTTATTAGTATAAAGGAAATATTTCCACTGATTGTTTTATATATTCGACGCACATGTAAAGAATACCGTAATATTTTATTACATGTATTAACCATTATAGAAAATAACCTGTAACTCTGTGTGGGGGTGTGCCAAATTCTGATTGTTATTGTTTTTTGATTATTTTATTATTAAATATTCGGTTGATTGATTAGTATTGAGCCATTCGCTCGAAGTGCTTGGTGTTTTCTAGACAAGTCTGGAGAGTGGTGGGGTACATGTTATATAAAGCGTGCACTTATGTGCGTTAACGTTATTAAATCTCAGGCCAGAACTGTAATGTGCAACGTGAAAATGAGCGATTCAAGTGATATTTGATATGCTTTCTTATATGAATTTCCTTTAGGCATAATACAGTCGAAGTACACCGAAATCTAGCGGCCGCGTATGGCGACAACGCCCCTGGTTTAGCAACACGCAAAAGATGATTCGCACGCTTCTGATCTGGCGACTCAGCATCGACGATAAACTACGATCTGGTAGGTTATCTCAACTGAATATGGAGCGCTTGCGTACAGTTGTCGAAGCAAACCCGTATGGAAAATTGGGCAAATGAATACCATGTTTATTAAGCGAAGTCGACCGCCAGCATCAGAGTAACATATGCACACAACTTATATCCTGCAGTTGACGTTGTGACTGGTTGAACAATCTTGTTACTGGGGATGAAAAGTGAGTGCTTTATGTAACTCACAGTCGTAAGCGCCAGTGACAAGACGCAGATGCTCGAGGATAATCGATAACTAAACTTGTGGGGCTTTCAGGGTGTGTATCACTAGGAACTCTCGGAGGACAATACCATCGTCACTGCCGCTGTCTATTGTGCTCAACTCAGCAATTTGGCCTAGCTCGATCTTCTACGGCCGCGGCTGGACAGAGTTATACTACTGCACGATAATGCGCGTCTCTATGTAGTAAAACAGACACGCTTTCTGGAAACGTGGTATCAGCAGGGCTCAATACTTTTGAATCAACTGTTATGTTACAACCGGTATGGTAGTTATGCATAGTTATTTGCTATAAAATCATCGTATGCCCAGTATATTTTAAAAACAACTTTTTTTTTTCAAACGTTAAAACTGTATTATACACAATATAAATGTCAATTTAAAATCAAAACAGTAATCTAGATTTTATTGAACAGCTACAAACTTACGAAAGAAAATCTTTGAGAGCTTATTCTAATTTGGGCATAGGTTACTTCTGTTCCAAACCGACGAAATCAATCCTCGAATTAGTATGATAATACATTTGCCAAAAAAAGAGAATATTTAGCAAATTCTGTTTATCAAGGTAATATGTATATACCGTGTGTGTAAAGCCGACATCGGCCAGTAATGAAAAAGGACAAACAGAAGTGAGACGACCGATAAGAAGCAACCGCACACGCGTCGAAGGTAGTGAGGGAATAAGACCGGCCCTCTCACCACCTGTGCTTGTTGTTAGAATGAGAAGTGTAGCATTTGTCCTTTTTCACAACTGGCCGATGTCGGCTTTACACAAACTGTATACCCAAAGCCTTGCCCAACGCTTTTGACCTTCTTTTACTCAAAGTACAAAATTTTAATGGTTTTGATATGTATTTTAGTTAAATCTCGGTATCTCAGTTGCGTCACATTAGGAGAGATAATGCCTCGTCATATAACGCTGGATCGTAATTATAAATTTAAGTAATCATTTGTGTCACAATATACGTACAAGGTTTAAGAAATTCTATACAATTCTAGGAATTCCTCTGCTAAAGCGATAAGCGTAAATGATGAATTGCCGGAGATAAACCTAATGTCAATATAACGTTTTGAATAAAACGTTTGTGTCAGATACGAACATATATGTAGATATGTGTATTTTTGTGTATTTTATATATTTGCGTGGTAGTTCAAATAATCTAATCCTCAATTATTGTACGTATAATATGTTTAAATCTACATCATTACAACTGTGTAATTATTTGCAATTTATGTTCAAATTTGAATAATTTCATAAAATGAAAAAGATACATTTATAATATAGGGTTGTCGGAAAAGTCATGACGTATTTTTGCAGTAGATGGCATTACATGTATTTTTACATGAGAAATGTCATACCGATCGGTTCGAGTGCTATACCATTTGACAGCTGACAGTTCAACCTTCATTTCACAAATAAAAGTAATCGATTTGGTCTCGTCGTTTGGTTTTTACATCAAGCTGAAAATGGAAGATCAAACTGTGCATTTTCGGCATATTTTACTTTTTTTATTTCCGCAAGGCAAAGAACGCAAGGCAGGCCTGTGAAAAATTGCGTAAAGTTTACGGTAACAATGTCCTACAAGAACGTGCTCAGTGCCAGAGATGTTCACCAAGTTCCGTGCTGGTGACTTTGATGTCACCAAAGCTCCTCGCTCTGGAAGGCCCATGGAGGCCGATGACGACCAAAATAAAGGCACTGATCGAAGCAGATTCACATTCGACCACTCGTGACATTGCGGAGACACTAAACCTTCATCATTCCACCGTTCACGATCATCTACGGAAGCTGGGATTCATCAGCAAACTCGATATATGGAGTCCTCATGAACTCAAAGAAATTCATCTCACCAATCGCATCAATATCGCCGATACTCAGCTCAAGCGCAACAAAATCGATACGTTTTTAAACTCCTGGTAACAGGCAATGAAAAAATGGATTGTTTACAGCAATATTCGACGTAAGCGATCGTGGTGCAGTAGAACTGAGCGAGCCCAAACACAGTCCAAAGCTGATCTTCACCAGAGGAAAGTTATGCTCTCAATATGGTGGGATTATAAGGGCGTGGTGTTTTTCTAGCTCCTACCACGGAACCAGACGATCGATTCTGATGTGTACTGTCGCCAACTGAATTACTTGGACATATCTCTTGCGGAGAACGGCCATAACTCATCAATCGCAAAGGCGTAGTGTTCCACCAGGACAACGCGAGACCCCATAGAAGTTTGGTGACTCGCCAAAAGTTGCTGCAGTTTGGATGGGAAGTCTTGCCTCATTCTCCTTATTCGCCCGACCTTGCCCCATCAGATTACCATTTGTTTCGTTCCTTGCAGAACGACTTGAATGGTAGATCGTTCTATTCTGATGACACTATCAATGAGCATCTCACACAGTTCTTCGCTGGAAAAGAGCGGTCCTTCTACGAGCGCGAAATCATGCAGCTCCCAGAAAGATGGCAAAAGACCATCGATCAAAATGGGTACTACATCATTGATTGAACTTTGTTCAATTATTAATAAATGAGTTGAAAATCACCCAAAAAATGTGTTATGACTTTTCCGACAACCCTATACATGACACTGTCTCTCCCTTGAAAGATAAATTTGAAATCATAATAGATAATTTGATGTTAGCCTCAATCGGTTGGCACTGGCAAAAAGTGCGAGTCTGCCACTGGATGCATTTAACGTTATGGGAGATGATCAGTAAATTTTAAAAATATGTGATTTCTAAGGATCAAGAATTGGGAATCAATAAGGATTTTAAGATAACTTTACTCAAGAAATAAATTGTAAATAACAATAATAGAGTAAATCAACTTTTGTCCAAACCGTCTTGACTCTAAGAAGTCAACACTCTGTTTAAACAATTCTCGCGATATGAAGAAGTTATCAAGAAAACTGAATGTCAAAGAAGTAAATACTTCTTTGACATCTCTCTTTATTAATAAATTCTCAAACAATTTTTAATGATTTTATTGTTAGTTAAAAACTGATAAAATGTTCTGCAATAATATGAATTCTTGTAAAATAAAATAAATACATTTTTAATTAAATCAAATAATTTGATTGACAATTTATTGTTTTCTACATGGTTTAGTGTTGATTTTTAAACAAATGCTGTAGGAATCTAAAAAAAATGTGAGTTGAGGTGGTTCTAAAATATAAAAACCTTTACAAATTTAGATAACTGAGGCGTTATCTTATCTATTATTTAATAGTAAATAAAATTATACCCGAATTTTATGTGTAGTGAAAACTTCTGTAAAGATATAGACAAACAATTCTTCATATCTGATCGAAAAATAGCTCTATCATGAAGGAATGGTATCTGATAAGGGAAAAACATTATATTGAACTTAACGTGTTTAATATCCAAAAATTAAGTCAAATACTTATAATTACTAATGCGAATGGTCAAATAAAACTTTTAAATAAAATTTTGAAAGACAAACAATTTTATAGTTAATACAATTTTTAATATCGTTTTGCAATTGTAATTCATATTGCATCGCAATATGAATTATTTTTTAATTTAAACTGAAATTTAATGTGTCCCAAATTAATTCAATCTGTCCCAAATTGGTTATGCATTCATTGGTATCTCTGTTATTGATGGAGATAGAGAGGTGGTTATATGGGGAGAATTTTACATCTTAATAAAAATGATAAGAAGAAAAAGTAATACAATCCTCTAACATTTTCCCATTTAACCATCTTGCTATCTCCAACAAGAGCCGAGAAACCAATGCATGCATAACCAATTTGAGGCAGAGTGTATATCAATATTACGAGTATAGTTACTTTCTATTTAATTAAAACTTACCAATGAGTCTGTGCTATATCGTTTCGACTTCAGGTTTGAAAACTCTTGATAGTACGTTGGCGGATTGTACAACATCAAAGGATATGATTCGTATCCTAGAAAAGAATACGAATTGTTACTAATATAATTAATACTCCATATCTGTGGGGAATTTGGCGGCCTTCTTCTCTTTTAGATTTTGGTTGGTTGGATTTTAGGTTCGGGAATAAACAACAATATTTGATTTTTGCCAATGTTTCGGAGATTTATTTCTCCTTCTTCAGAGCTTAATCAATGTTGTTATTACTGTCACATAAGGTGGTAAGTTACGAAAATTGTCAGTTCTATCTATATACATATGTAACAATTGTACCAAGATAAAAGCAAAAACTATGTACAGGACTACACTACTTTCAAAATTACCACAGTGATAATTAATACTAATCTATCATTTATTAATGAACAGAGAAATTAATAATAAGTCGTGGTAGATAAATCGATTCTTAAAAAATTATTATTTTAAAATACGCCATGTCCTTTAACATATTCCAGTATGTATTTTGTAATACATATATTGTACCATATACTCGCCTAGCCCCCTTCCACCGGTCCTGTTTACTATTTTTCTCAATCATTATCTCGCTGGCGTAATACAGATTACATAATACGTTTTGTTAGAATCGCTAACAAATTGCGATTTGTATTTGTAATTCGTGAGCTGTACCAAAACAATATTTTCTATTTTATTGTGCAACGCCTTCACATGCACTATGAAAATTTCAACCAAGTTTAACTAGCTCGATAGTAAATTTAATTACCGTACTGTTATGGATCGAATATTGTATGCATATAACCATAACCACCTACATTTATAATGTAGTAAATTCGATTTGAATATAAATCTAAACAATCAAATATTACACTCGTATGAAATTGTAAAATTGAGTTTAGATCGAAACGTGTTTATAGAATATTATTATTTGTTCTCTTGTAATGCGGAATACTAATTTTTACAATACTATTCTTCTCTTATATACTTTATACAAAATAAAAACCGATACACGTCCCCTATGACACTACCACAACTCAATAATATTGAAGTAAAAACTATAATGGACTGTTTTATTGAATTTTAAATTTCGCGCTTGATATTGGTTGTTATGCAGTTGGCAACAGATCCGAAGTTGCCGTGTTGTATTACTTGACATTTTTGATAGTTTGAAATTATCTGAACCTTGTGTGGTTTATGTTTAGTGGTTTGTGTCTTTTTTGAGCATCTAAATTTTATTTTGCATTGAAAAAAATGTTATTTTTAGAACAATCAAAGTGTTAAACTTGTCAGACTTCCATTTGCGAAATGCCAAAACACTTAAATAGATTCTGCCAAGAGTTAGCAACATTTATTAACATTTGGACAATGATGGTCCATTGTTACCCTTAACAGCTGTTAGGAAGGTAATTTAAATATAAAATTAAAATATTAATAAACACTACAGTCCAATACATTGTTTTAGCGTGTAGCAGCAGCCCTAAACTTTGAATGTTTCAATGGTTAATTCTATTTCACAAAAAGCAAAAAAGAATGAACCTTTGAAATCACATAGAAGGCATAATCCTACCAAGATGGTTACAAATAATGTAGCATTGAATACAAATGCTATTCGTAACATTTACAATAATTTATATTTATGTACAAAAAACTACACTGCACTATTTGTAACCGAACGGTGTTTGTGAGCAAATATTTTTTTTTATTTTTTAAAAATTTAAAAACTTCCGTGTGTCTTTTTCTTTACTTTTGCTACCAATTTTTTCTCCTGATTTTTGTACTTGCATATTTATGCACCAACCAATGTCTCATCATATATCATTTTTAAATAATATTTGTTTTTAATATTGAAAAAATAAGTTATATAACAATAACCAAACAAAGAATCGATCCATGTGCTAATCAAAATTATTTCTAAATACTTTTATAATAATCTGGCATCACTGTGCTTTAAAACGTAAACACGTGTTTGAATAAGATAATAAAAAAAATTTTTAAATTTTATTTTATAATTATATTTCGTATTCAAATTAAAATTTGACAAAATTTTTAAATAATTTGGCTAATATCTGCCAAGTCAAAATTCTTCATAACATTCCAAAATTATTGTGAAATCTTTTCAAGGGAATAATATCCGACATTTTTGAAAATATCACGGATTTTCTAAACGAAAAAAGTGAGAAAAAACTAAACATTTGAAATTGTATAGTAGAAAAATATATAAAGTTTATAATGTATATAAAATTATGTTCTAATGTAAAATACAGAGAACATAATATAGTAAAATATACCGGGTGTCCAAACAATGTGATGGACAACTTTATGATTCATTTAAAATTTGAATTCAACGGAAAAAGTACCAAAATATATTAACACAGGATATTAACAGACAAGTTTTTATGCGACTTAAATAACTTATCAAATCAAATAATAAAATATTAAAAGTTCAGCAAGAGCTGTTTTAAATTAACGGAAGTTTCAGTTTCTTTTTTGTTTTTAATTTTTTTGTTTTCTAGATTTTTTTTGCAGTCCTTCATAGTAATAACGAATTTTAAAATAACAAGGAAAACTGTTTCACTAGTAAAGAAGAACCACACTTGCTTACATTGAAAAAAAAAACTAAGAGATTTAATGTGTTGTCAGTGTACCAAGCGTAAAATTCTGTAATTATCAATTTGGCAAAGCTGTGAATATGCCAATCAAACCGTATTATTTACGGTTTCAATAGTAAAATCCTATTTGTAGGAACAGGTTAAAAAAACATGCACGGGACAAAGTTTAAATTATGAAATTTGTTATAATTTTTTGAAAAATTGTATTGTAAAATTTTTATACAAACAAAATAATGTGTTCTTGCCTTACATACATTTTCAAGGCGTTTGTTATTAGTTACTGAAATTAAAATTTGTTTTGAAGTTCGTTACTAGTACTTATGTAAATATGTACGTAATATTCCATGCAGGCATAAACAAAACATTGTAATTTATAATGCTTTTTGTAAATTGTACGTTTCCACATATGTATATGAATAGTTCTGAACAGCTGAATGAGAGTTGTGGTGAAACCTGCTCATGTTTCAGTAAGTTAAATATGATATATATTACTATAAAATTCAATGATAATGAAAGTATAAACCGTATTTTATAAATAAAAAATAAGTGCCTTGTACATTATATACGCGTGTATTTCTTGCCTGTGCTACGTACGGCATTGACCCTTGCTGATAACGCTCTAGAACCCGCGTATGCGCAGTAGTACGTCATCCCGGCGCGGGAGAACAGGATAGTCTAATGCAGTTCAACACGCGTGACAGCAAACATTCCGGACCTTAGTTATTAGAAACTTGATTTACTGAAATGGATTACTAAGAGAGTAAAAATGTCCTATGTCCTATAATGGATTATGTCCTATTCATCAGTACCCTGTCGTCAGCCCCCTGTTTGGTATTGCGCCAGAGGACAGACGCGTTAGCTGCGTTGCTAGAGCACTGATGTTTATTTCAGATCCTATTTGTGTTTATTTCAGATCCAAAGTGCTGTAGCGAGTTGGAAATGTTGAAATTGGCCAATAATGTTTTGAATATGTTCAAAGTAACAATAAATCTTATGATTTCCTATGCAAGTGTTTATTTAATCAGTACCATGTTACCCTCGTCAGTCCCCTGGAAGTGAAATTTAGGAAAATCCAAATAACTCACAAACTATTTAAAAAAGTGACTGGCCCAATCTAGAACAGTGGGTATTTTAATTATATTACCTCATATCGAAATACATATAAATTATATTTAAAAACTATATAAACAAAATAAGGTCAAATGTTACCCAACTTTGGTAGAATCACCCTAGTATTAAAAATGGCATTCATAGAAACTACGGAATTCATTCATAGAAACTATTCAGACTAATTGATGGTTGTGTAGAAATCCCAAAGGCCTTTAAAATTTCCAGATTTATCATCAATAGAAATGTTCAAATACTGCCAAAACTCTTATAAAATATAAAGCATTGGGAAAAATTAGTTTTAAGTTTAATTTTAACTATTGGTTTTTATTTATTTTTTTACTGAAAATAGTTCAGGCACAAAACCTAAATGTCGACAATCCATAATTTAATTTTCAATTTAATTATAAAACATCAACCTATCATATTTAAACTTAAACGCAAATTAAATGATTTATGGATTACTCCATATACATATATTTTTGAGTATCTCGTGATCTGGGAAGTAAGCAATGCGAGAGATATAATAAAAACTAGAACGAAGGCAGATTATTTTATTCGACGTACTCAAACTTTTGTTCACTTAAAAAAAATTAGTTAGTCATTTTTAAAATTGCTTAATGAAAAAATATTTTAGAAACAACTCAATAATATTGTGGCAGTTTTGTTTTAAATTTAACGAAGAATTTTATGAATTAAATAAAGATTCAAAGGACCTACCTAACCTAATAAATACCCCTGTTGCATGTAATTAATATTGTTGATTTGAAAATACAAATACATAGATGTTTTCTCAACACAGAAACATTTGTGTTGCACTTAACATCATATACCTAATCCCATATTAGGTTATATGTAAATATTAAATATACTTTTGATCATTAAATGAAATGTTTCTCTTTCATTTTTCATTTATAATCAAGGTATTCATATTTGTATTTTAATATGACCGTAACCAGCAAGCATATTGTCATTTTCAATTCATCCACATTTATATTTATTTCACGTGTATTTCATAAATTAAAATCAGAAGTTGAACTGATAAGAAAGAGTAATTTGAAAATCCCTGTTTTGTCTACTAAATCTCGTTAAAATTTAGACCGTGAAACTGAAATTAAGGTTTTTAACTATTTTCAGCTTTTCAAAGATCGTAAGCACGCGATGTTTTGGAAACGTTTGGCAATATTAGTTGGATACACTACGTTACAGTATACTGTATGTGTGTCACAAAATAGATTGAAAAAAAAAGATTTACCTAAACACATAAAATAAACTGGATGGTGGGAAAAACGCTAGTGGTATGTGTTTATTTTGCTTATTATATTAAGTCGTATTATTTGACTGTATAGCGTATAACATAAAACTACATACAGGGTGATCCAGAAATAAACCAACACGAGGAGAGGAGAGCAGGTAACGCTACTTATCCCCACCCCCAGGGAGATATAAATACACTAGGAGCATATCAACTTGCTCGGTAAAGGAAAATTTACCAGCCATTTTAAAAATATGAGAAAATTGAAATGAAATAATTCACTTAATTGTCATATTTGAAAGATAGATTCATCGCCTGCTATATGAATTTTTATTCCTTAATTCAAACTATACACATCCTCTTGTGAAAATTCGCAATTATCTTGAAAACTACAATGTTTTTTTGAGGAGTTACCCTCAACAAACCCTTTACAATGGTTAAATTAACTTCAACTTTCTATCAATTAAGGCCCATAAAGAACATATTTCGCGTATCAAGTCAAACGGTTTTGGAAAGACTCTTTTTTTAATTTTTTGGGGCAACTTTGGAAGCCTGTATTTCCTTGGGGGCTGCAACTTGGCATAGAGGTAAGTTGTGTTAAATCTCATGTCTTGAGTCAATTTACACGCCCCTGCTATGTGTCCATTTATTTCTGAATCACCCTGTATATGAGAATGGTTAATAAAAATAAATTACTCTTAAAATTAGCACATATATAATTTTGCTGATAATGTTACTTACCGTTAACATAGTATATGCCGTTTTGGTCGACAAAACCATTAGGGAAGACAAATTGCGATTCGTATTCTAAGTCTGAAGAAAAAAAAATGTATCAGTTACTGTTTCTGGATAATAAAGGCAATAGGATTTCGAATTTACAAGAAAAACGTAATAAACTATATTTTATCAATTATGATAAGATAATTAACAATTTTATAAAAGTAATATTCATTCTGCGTGTTTTTTTTTTCATTTTTCGTTCAACATTTTTTCTATCGCTGTTTCAATTCTCACAGGGCGTCGAGGGCGCAAAAATTAACATATTAAATGAACAACTTAACTCATTCAAGTAATCTTCATGAAATTAAAAAACCTTACACGAACATTGAAATTAATACAATTTATTTTATCCCGGGTTGTACTTATTATACTCGAATTAATACAGCTTTATAAAAACGAGCAAGGACGACCTATAAAAAGTTTCCTGAAAAATATTTCAGTGCGTGGGTTGTATTATTTATCGCTGTAGTAAATGACAATAATATATTTAATAAAAAGTTTTTAAGAAAATACATTTAACTCCTTTATAAATAAGCATCTGAACCAGACACCTGTTAGACTAAATATGATCCCATAATTTAACCCGCGAGGCCGTGCTAGTTTTAACTGGCTCGTTTTTTTTTTTTTTTTTTTTTTTTTTTTCGTGGAGTGTAGAAGTGAATTAAATATAGTAACAGCTATTAATGTTCTCTGTTCATCGTCTATTTTTTTTAATTATGTAATGTGATGCAGAATGCAATTCTATTTATTGTTGTCATGAGGTAGGGCTATACATAAAATTTATCCAACGAATTGTTTCTTTAGAAAATGCATATGGATGCATATGGGTGTCCCAAATTTTATTACTTATTACTAGATCGCGGATGTTAATAATAGATACGTATTTTACCAGGGGCGGCTCCAGGATCCCACTATCAGTAACGCTACGAAATAAATGTTAACAATCACTGGTACAAAACTTGTTCGTGCCAAAACTGGCATATTCGAATCATTTACGAAATCGATAAATATATAGGTATTTTTTAAGTCTCTGAATCGATTCCGAAGTTTTTTTTTCTGGATCTACCACCACCGATGGGTGAAAACAGGAGTTGTGGATGAAATTTTGAGTATTTTCTATTTTTTACTAAACCGTTCCTCATTTTGAATGCAAGGGCTTTTTGTGTCTCTAATTCGATTGCAAAATTCTGAGTCACCCCCACGTTTCAAGACCTGCTTACAACCCTTCAGCGCGGCAAATTTTCAAGGGGGGCTCAAGAGGGGATTCAATTTTGGCTCAAGCGGCCATTCACAGTGGGTCCTGTCAACTTCAACAGCCTTCAAGTAATGCCATAACATGACTTTGAGACAAATAGACATCTCACGCAGCCTTCCACAAGGGCGGAACCAGTGGGGGGTGGGTGGGAGGACGGAGTAGGTGTGGCTTGGAGGGGTGCTTGGATTGTCAAAGGGGGAAAGCGAGTTGTGGCACCCCACACCAATTTATTAGGCAGTATTAAGATCAATGGTTTCGCCCAACAGAGGTCAAACCACGCAAAACTGTGCATAACTGCAAAAGGGTGGCTTAGGGGGGTCTGGAAAGGGTTGAAGAGATGGGACAGCGACCAAATACACAGAACTTATTGTGGAGGTCTTAATGTGTGCCGGGACTGAGTTTTTATCCGACAGCGTCCTTATTAGTCCATTGTGTATGTCTGAAATTGCCATCAAAATCTTGCGAATTCAAATTTCGACATGGAGTTTGTTTTGGGGTGTGGACGACGAACCATTTAGGTCACAACGTAGCGCCTTTGGGGCATTAAAACCAACCCTATAGGTTACCGAAAATTAAAAACCGCAAGTCTGTAACTCAAATAGAACGCAAATGGCGCAAATCTGAAAAATGTTACGCTAATTTTGACGAACAGTTTATGCAAATAAAATATCATATGCCTGTAAAGCTAATATGGCGAAAAATAAAGTGCAACAAAATATAGGGTGTATCATTTAAAAAAATCTTAATTGTAGCAATTTTCGGTCACCCTGTGTTAATGAAATAAAAAGCATTTTAGAGATATTATCTACGTCCTATTACGATCCTACAACTTCTTTCGTGAACGCAAACTTCCATCTATTCAAAAAACTAAGATATTCGCTGTGCAATAAAATTAGGGACTCCCGGTATACATATACAGTGGCCTGGTCGTCTAGGTCTCAGGATTTCTCAGCAATTTGACCTTCGACAGCCTTTTTATGTAGAAAATTGATATGACCTACTGTTGTCTTTGCATTTTACATTATTTATAAATTTATAATTGGCTAATAAAGTACCTGCATAGATATATGGGTAGTTCTACACACGATAGATTTAAATATGTGAATAATGTGAATATTATTTTTTTGTCCATAATTGGGATACAAAGTAAGAACTGTCGAAGATGTACTGTAACAAAACTAATCTTAAACGGGCCAGACAAAATTATCGTAAATATTCATTTTATAACTATTTTTCTATTTTTGAGGTCATGTCTAGTAAACCATCAGGATCATCTATGTTCAGTTACAGGCTCTATTACAGGTCACTCATAAAATCAATCATGTCTGGTAGGGATGGGCGATACCGTCGGTATCGATACTTCGGCAAAAGTATCGAATATTTTGGTATCGATACTATCAGGTACCAATGAGTACCGGTATCGATACTTTTTAAACGATACTCGTGGTATCGTTTCGTTTTTGTTTTTCGTTTTTTTTTTTGGTTGGTTTTTTTTTTTTTTTTCACATTTGGAAAGAAACGGACTGTTTTTGGATAAAAATAATATCCCCCCCCCCCCCCCCCCCCCCTTTTTTCTCCCCCTTCCCCCCCCCCCCTTTTTTTATGTTGCTACATAACTTATGTAAACATATTAATATTTTCATTCGATAACTGACTACGGTCCTGTTACACTCCGCGCTCGCACGAACTCTATAAAATACTATCTAATTGTGTTTATAAACTTTTATAACCTTTCTGGAATTACTCAAAAACTAATTAGGTGATCACATAACATGTATCCCTACTTCTGTTTCGAATGATATAAGAGAACATAAATTTATCAAAGTGTACAGGGCGTTCCATTTAATGATTAAAACTTTTTTTCTAATCTCTGAATGTATTATTTTTTAAATTTCGATCGAAAATTCTGTACCTACCTGTCGATTGGTGGTCAGGAGTTCCGTTTCCTGTAGAGTTACCCGTCGAAGTGGTCGAAGTACCCGTTGACGTTTGCGTTTGGTAGTTTTTCGGCTTGTTCAAGTAACCTTTCTTAAAAAGAACATCTTGCCTGGGAGTCGTGATTCTCGTATATTCGTCTATAAAGAAGAAATGAGATTTATAAAGTGATAAATGACCTAAAGTATTTTTTTTCATTGTGAACAGCGTGTTTATAATAAAAAAACATTCAGAACAGCCAAAGTTCTGACAATTGTTCTGTAAATATGTATCTTTATAATATACGTAGTTGTATGTATGTATGTATGTATATTTAGAAATACATTTACAAAAAGTTTTCCTTTTGACATTCTATGTTTTTATTATGGGATTGCCCCTGGAAAATATTGCGTCTGCGTCACGTCACGCACCCCCCCCACCCCGCCTGGGCCTGGATGAGAGCTATGCCTCTTTTAAACACCCTATTAATTTCTCCTCATTTTGACATTCTGTGTCTTTATTATGGGATTGCCCCTGGAAAATATTGCGATCTGCGTCATGGTTTTGCGTCACGTCACGCTTGGTAAAGATGGTTTGCCTAACCTGAAGGGGCAAAATCTGGGGTAGGGAAAAACTCTATCGATCATCATGTATGTGACGCATGAAGTCATGGGTCCAAAGACATAGAATGTTCCATGGCCTCACGTGCGTAGCTTCGTGAGTTTCAATCTTTATTATTTCTTTCATAAAATCTGGTTACTAAATTCAATTATACGAGTACAATTCAATAATACAAGGTTATCATAAAGCATATATAACATTCTCATACAACTTCGACAAATTAAGTAGAAACTGAATTCCATGAGTATAGAATTTCTTAAGTCTAACACCGATTACCGTCACTGGTCAATATGATCTCTATTTTTGTGGTGTAAAAGCACCAACCTTTTCTCCAAATTATACACAGCATTATACATTTTTTGGTCAACTTGCTCCCTAACACTGTCTTTTAATTCTTCCAGCGTTGTTGGTCAAAAGTCAAAGTCAAAAGTCAACCCAAAGTCAAAAATCCTCTGGGTTCAGATCGGGCGATCTTGGCGGCCATGAATTTTCAAAATGTCCGCTTATAATACGACCTTGAAACAGCAGTTAACAAGTCTTTAACTGGCCAGTAAGCATACATCGGAAAATGTTTTCAATCACAACCTCGATCTCTTTTGCAGGTATCATTCACCAGTAACAGTTACAGTTACAGTTACAGTTACGACCTCGTCATTTTGTATTTCTTCGAAAAAATATGGACCAATGATAGCTGGGAAACCGCACCAAACAGTGACTTTCTTGTCATGTAGACCTTTGTGAATGATTTGCATGTTGATTTTCTGTTGACCATATTCGACAGTTTCGAGTATTGACTTTATGGTTAAGAGAAACATGGGCCTCATCTGTCCATAAAATACGGGATGACCATTCGGGTTCAATGTCAATCTGAACCAATATTCACAAAGTAAAATCATAACATTGCCAAATCTGCAAATCAATCAAACAGTTTTTGCAGTTTATAAGGATATATTTTTATAATTTGCGTTTAGTACTATATGCCAGCGGCGGTGCGTGATATTTCAGTTAGCCATATCTTGAAAACGACGCATGGGACCCACTTCACTTTTTAGGTGATGACTATACACCTCTTACAGAAAGGATTTATAGTGAAAAAATCGTCAGCAAAGTTTGCGAAAAATTTTTCAAAAACACTGGAGCACTCCCTGGGTTCTCAGTAACGCTCTGTGGGATATTTGCAGTATATTATTTTTTTCATAATCTAGAAACAAATATAAGGAGACGTTTTTCGATTTGTTGCAAAATATTTTTGTTTAAAAAAAGTTATGGCCATTTTAATTTTGGAAAACAAAATGTTCCTATAAAATTAAAATTAAAATGGCCATAACTTTTTGAAAAAAAAAATATTTTGCAACAAATCGAAAAACGTCTCCTTATATTTGTTTCTAGATTATGAAAAAAATATACTGCAAATATCCCACAGAGCGTTACTGAGAACCCAGGGAGTGCTCCAGTGTTTTTGAAAATTTTTTTCGCAAACTTTGCTGACGACTTTTTCACTATAAATCCTTTCTGTAAGAGGTGTATAGTCATCACCTAAAAAGTGAAGTGGGTCCCATGCGTCGTTTTCAAGATATGGCTAACTGAAATATCACGCACCGCCACTGCTATATGCTAAGACTTTTCTTATATAAACTGTATTTCATATTGTACGAGTATAATGATAGCTAATTAAACGTTCCCAGTGGTTGTTCGGATTACGTCAACGGCGACTTTTGAATGCGTTTCAAATAACACATTTATTTTTTGAACAGGTGAATTTAATAGATGTTTAAATTCGCCTAAATTTATTTTTTTAAACTGATAAAAAATGTAAATTCCCAAATTTCAGGGAATCTCATAATAATCTGTTGAATCAAAAACGAATCTGAGGTGATGGTTAATACTCACCATTTGCCATTATTTAAAAACGTTCCTATTTAACCACGGTATGTGCACTACGTGACTTTACAAGCTATTGAGAGACTAATCGAAGACGAGATGTGCCTGTCGTGTTCGATGGCCCGTCATTGCTTGTTTCCTTTTCAAAGTGATGAAAATACGTAGGCATTAGCAAGTAAAAGATCGATAATTTTATACTCCTATTTCTTTCTTGCTGACATTGCGACAATACTAAGCTATGAGCTATGTCATTAAAAAACAATACAGAATCAAGTAGGCGGAACTGAACTTTTCATATGCGTGTTTAAAATAATGGGACAAAACGTTTTTCGACGAAACAAGGTAATACATATAAAAATATAATGAACTTGTACCATGACATAGATTACAGTATCTATAGTAAGTACTACATATAACAAAGCATAGTTCTCACCAAATTGTCACAGTACCCTAATAGTAACTTTCCGTAAGGTAATACTTCGTGTAATTTGTTCAAACTAAATTCGTATAGCGTCCAAAAAAAGCATGGCGTTAAAGCTACATCTTGTAATAATGAAATAATTACTTAGCATAGGTAACGGTATTGTCTGTTTTTTTTAATTGGTGAAACATATTTAACTTTACACCAGGTTATCATCTTCAAAATGTCCGTGTTTTTTTTTACTATCACACGTATGCATGAATATGTTTTATATTACATAACATTGGAAGGCATCCAAAGAGGCAATGTTTGTTTTGCACTATTTTTTATACGTTCATTATTCTTACATTGTTGTTAAGCAGACGCCTTGGGATAATAATTCTTATATTAAGTATTTAACATTTACTTAACTAGCCATAAAGTAATATACGAGTTTACTCACGCCGTTTGTTAATGCGACTGTATATACTTTGTAATATAAACAAGTTGGTATTTATATAACATACCTGAAATGAAATTAGTTGATTTATTAGATAGAGAATTATCACTTACAATTCATATTTGCAATGCACTCATAGTGCAACGACTGCATGAGTACATTAAATGCATCACAACCGTAAAAATAATCGTGTAAATAGATGCACTTTTTTTTAATATTTCGAATTTTAAAAGTTGTTTTTTTTTAACTTTCTAACGGAACGCCAGAACTTTTTGAAATCTAATATTAACTTATGGTAGAAAACAGTGCTATTACTTTAGTCAATAACTGTCAACTGTTCTTCATACTACTATAATATTGAATAATCTAAGTATAACTAAATTGTGTTGACGTTTGGGCAATCATGCAAGATTTTTTAAAACTGTAAAAAAATTACGATCATACTTTTGTCGCCAGTTAAGTATGTTTAAACTGATACGTGGATTTTAGATATGAAATACTTGAAAGGGCGGTAGGTTTTTTTAAGGTGATAAGGTAAGAGCCCAGGTTTTTCGGTGGTTTAAGGCATTCTCAGAAGGAAGAGAGTCGATTGAAGATGAACCACGCAGCAGAAGGCCTTCATCTTCAAGAACCGATGAAAATGTCGATAGAAAAATTGTTCCAAAAAACCTTTCGCAAGAACAAAAGGACATCAGGAGAGAAAGATGTCTTGACTTTTTGGAATCGATTGAAAATGATCTCCATAAGCAAAGCATAGAGTGGCACACTTCAGGCGTCCCAAAACCCAAAAAATCAAGAAAGAGCAAGTCGAAGATCAAATGCATGCTGATTTGCTTTTTTGATAGCCAGGGAATTGTTCATAAAGAGTTTGTGCCTCCAGGCCAAACAGTAAATCAACACTTTTACAGACAGATTCTTGAAAAACTTCGAAAAAGGGTCATGCGTGTGTGACCAAACATCAAGAACAACTGGATGCTGCATCACGGCAATGCGCCTTGTCACACAGCCATTTCAGTAAACTTCTTTGAGAATTAATAAGCACTTCTATGAGAATTGAAGAACCGTCTCCAGCGCTGTGTGGCTTCCCAAGGAAGTTATTCTGAAGGGGACAATACTGAATTGTAATTCTATTGGAATAAAAAAAAAATCAGTCTCATTACTTAAATTACACACCTCGTAGGTATTTTACCTCATGAATATTTTATCTTATGTGAAAAACGTACTAATAGATATCTGCTGTTGTTGATACCGTGATTGTTGATACAACGTTCATCTACATTAAACAAACACTTCTTATGTAACCTACTGGTGTAATTATCTTATGACCGATAAAGGATAATGCCTGTGATGTTTACAATGAATAAGCATTTTCTCTGGACGTACAATAATACCACAGCATATGTATAATCTTTTTTTAAAGTATATAATTATGCTTATGTACAGAATCCACCATTTAATGTCTCACTGCCGACATTTTTCCATGTACACATGTATCTTTCTGAATCGGCAGCTATTTAGTTTTGTATAGTTGTCTTTATAAATAGTGGGGATATCATTTTTTAACTATTTAACGCACAATTTCTTGATATACATATGTATATACCTACCACAAAACTCAGAGATTTTTTTTAGAAATAAATATACAAAACTATATCGCTGCACTCGGGAAGTCGAGAGGAATCGAGCAAGTGCATAACATACATACAAGGTGCCTCAAAAAAGTTCCAAATTATAGTTACATCCGGCGAAACTGGAAGTCCGATGTGATAACAAACGCTTTTATAATATGTCTTGTATACTTTATAATTATATTCCTCACAAAAATTTGACTGAAATATATTTTATTTTAGGTTCGGTACAAGACGTTCTATGGAATCTAGTAATCTCGTATGAAGTATGAGTGTATTCTGAATGTACCAGTTGATAAAAAGTAAAAGTACCTATTCCTAAGCCGTGAACCTGGATGTGCAAATAGTTATGCTGCCTTTTGTAGAAATGACAATCTGAACACATGTAAGTGGGAATGATTTTACATTGTTATGTTTATGAATCACATACAGTGCGATCCATTTAAACACCCTGGACAGCCTCCTAAAATATTTATTTATTATCCGATTTTCACCGGATCTTTTTTAAGGGATTATACTACCCAGCAATTTTTTTATTGGCTTAAATGATGCATGAACTATTCAAGAATGATATGCAAGAACTATTTCGTCGGGGAAAATTCGATAAACAATTTTCAACAAGACGCATTCGAGCGCTCCGAAATGTTTGAAAAGGCCGCTCACCTGCGCGCGGCATTTTAAATGTATTACAGTTCTGTTGGTAATTTTTGCTGGTACAAATCAATTATATTTCTTCAAAAAATATATAGATGACGTTAGTAAATCTCAGAGAAGCCATATTGAACGTTGTATTTCAATAAGCCAGATTGAATATTGTTTTTCTCGAAACCAAGTTTTTCAAATTGGCGTACACTGTAACTCGCTCAATTTTTCTCGGATTCACTTGAAATTTTAACTGTGTCTTTTTGATATTGATTTGTGTGACACGATTTTTAAGATTGATAAATACTTAAATTTTTTATAAACAATTTAAGGTCGATTTAAAAAAAAAACAAACTGACGCCAATTTGCGAATTTTCGAAAAAAATTTCATAATCGTGGGTACTTCCCTAGAAAAACTAATGTATATTAACGGCAATTTTTTTTTTGCTCTGGGTGGTGTTTAGATACTGCTATGGTGTACGCCGATTCGCTCCTCGGAAAAAACATGTTGAGGTTACCAAGTGCCAAGACGCCGTATTGTATCGTAAATTTAAAAAAAAATTGTATACCTCAAAACATGCATAATAAAGTCTCAAAATTTCATTTTGATCCATTGAATAATTTTCAAGAAAAAAATACCCAAAAAAGGTTAATTTTTCAGTGCATGAATTAATTAATCAAAATGTGTGTTCTTCTCTTGAAACTCGCCCTCTATGTATCTCTTACAATCAAAATAAAACGTGGAAGGCACAGTATCTGATTCGATTATACATGACTCACAGAAAATCAAATCTGGAGTAGACACACAAATTAAGCTGACTGAAAAATCCATGCATGTTTGGTTCCAATATCTGTAGAGGTTCAACCATAAACATCGATCTAGTCGTCCATTTCAACGGCTTTGCACGTTCGTGAATTTCCATTTACCCGACTGCGCAAGAAGCAATTTATATAAACTGCTCGTCAAAATTAGCGTAACACTAAGTCGTCAAAAAAAGAGCGTGATGGGACGCAAAAGAGGATTTGAGAGACGGACGACTCGGGTGTGCCAAAAGAGTTCATTCGTCCTCAGGAAAGCTTTCTGAGCCACCACACGCATCAAGATCTACTTACAACCCCTAGCGCGGCACATTTTCAAGGGGTGGCTTGGAGTTGGAATATCACTGTTGGCGCTCAATCGGCCGTCCGCAGTGTGTTCCGCCAACTTCGACAGCCCTCAAGTAATGCCATGACCTGAATTCGAGACAAAGCGACATCTCACGCAGCCTTCTACAGGGGCGGACCCAGAGGGGGTGAGTGGGGGGTCTGTGTGGATGTGACTTGGAAGGGTGTTTGAGTTGTCAAAAGGTGAAAGTGAGTTATAGCACCCCACACCAATTTATTAGGTAGCATTAGGATCAATGGATTCGCCCAACAGAGGTCAAACCACGTAAAACCCGGCGTAAATGCAAAGGGGTGATTTTAGTACATAAGTATAGATAACACCAAGGGCGTAGCCAGGGGGGGGCGATGGGGGCGATCGCCCCCCACCCAAAGGGTCAAGTAAAAACCAAAATACTCGGGGGAATGCGGTTGCCCTTGGCTGTAGTGACCTTTTTTTTTGGCTCTTTTGTATTATTTGCAGCGATCGCTTCGGGCTTTTGGTTGCCGTTGCCTCTACTGACCTTTTTTTTTGTCTTTTTTTGTTTCATCTGCATTGAGCGCCCCCCCCCCCCAAAGATAACTACTGGCTACGCCCTTGGATAACACAATACTGTTTTAAGTAATTCTTTAACTACACTTGAGGTCACAATTTTTGTTACTAAAAGTTATACCCATTAGATCTTATAAATTGTTTTTTTTTAAGTGACAATAATTTTGAAAAATAATCACACTGACAAGACATGTAAATAGAAGAGTACACTATATTGAGGTTTTTATTGAAAACAACTTAGAAATCCTATAAATACTGCATTTCATAGTAACTAGATAACGTTATGTTTTATTTACGTTACTCATTAGATGTATTAGATATGTTACTGTATCGACAAACGGTTATTTTTAGTTATTGTAAGGTACGAATACTGCTTTAACAGTGATTGTCGAAGTGATACGGAACAATACGCATGCTGAAAATAAAACTGAATGAATACCGAAAAGTACAAAGCGAATTGAGAAACGAACATTCCGCGAGGAAATTAAATGAGATATCGAAAGACGAAAAATCTTCCCGGAAAGTGTTCTCAAATTTCTCGTACAACGTGAAAAATTTAATATATCAGAAATAAAACGTGACCTGGATCCGTCAGCACCGCTTGTTCATTTAAACACAAACCTTTGAAGATAACAAGGATAATTTATTATGTCTCCTATATAATTTTTAGCGGTCTAAATAATTTAAAACACTACAGGTTTATTAAACAATAAAAAATAAATAGGCTGTTCAGTTTGGCATTGGTCGAGCTCTAATTTTTAATTAACTGATAAAATTCTTGGATTTTGTGAACGCAAAATATGATTGTTTAATACTATTATGTTTTATATGCAACATAATATATTTATATATATTTATATTGGGTGTTCCTAAAGGGGATGTCATAAATTTAACAGCGTGTTCCTGAATCAAAATCATGTCGATTTAACACAATATACCTAAATACGATTAAGTATCCCTGTGGAGCTATAGCCCTTCCAAGTTTCATTTTTAATTTATATTTCTAAAATATTTCCGTCATGTGTAGAGATAAACATTTCAAATTTGTTATTAACGCTCATTCTTAGGATTCAAATAATCAGCTAGATTCTTATCTATCACTTAAAACTGAAGGGTAGTTAACCTGAAACTTGATTGGTTTTTGGGCCATAATTCTTAGACCAGACAAAATAGTTCAAATCTTGTTACTCTATATTGAAAATAATTAAAAAATAAAAAGAATCTTATTCTTGTTCAAAGTTCGAAAAGTTAACCGTTTTCGTGAAAATTGCAATTGCAATGATATTGGCTTTATTATTTTATGCCCATTTAGTTTGATATTTTAAAATAATTTTTTTTTCGATATAAAGTAATTACGGAAAACGAAAGATTATCTCTGATTAATTAATGGATGGTAGATGTACAATGGACTGTATATGTATATATTTGTTTTTTTTTCTTGATATTGGTGACCTGGAGTTTGGAGATTTTTTTTCCTATGCTTTGCAATAACACGAGTTATTGTTAATGTTTCACGATAAATTTCTCGATTTGTCATGCATACTCCACATTGTACGTTAAATTAATTCTATAAGCAATTCACCTCAAACAGTCACTTAGCAGATACATCCCTGATTGCCAGCTATCTACCGTTTACTAGTAAATCTCCGATTTACAGGTGTACTGATCGATAAAAAAAATTACTTTATGAAACAATTGTGAAGGCTGCCATATTCACGTTAGATATTCATATGCCATATTCACGTTAGGATTAAATACACGGTAGCTGGTCAAATTAGTCCTGTGACTCCACCGGGTCTATTGCAACACTTTCATTTGATTATAGGGCATCTAATCTAGCTTGTTCCTTTGTATCAGACTTCACAGATACTCTTTTGAATAGCTATCGTTATTAACATTCAGATAGTATGTCCTGTGGAAACCTGATTTGTTCGGCTTAACACGGACAAAGCATATGAACTAAAAGTTTCCTCTTCTTCTTCATATCACAGATACTCATGTTTGTTTAGTCGGCAGTGTATTTTTAGTAGACTTACTATTATCCTGACACCATTTCTATGCTAATTTTAATAGATATTCTGTATTTGGGCAATCGTTCTTTTATGAACAACTGTTTTGCCTGTCTCTGTCCTGGTAAATTTGTTCACCACTCCAACGCCTCATTATTTTTCCATTTTTTTGTATGTAGCGATGTTTTTATGCACAGTTTTGTCACGCCTCAAAAATATTCTGGTCCTAGAAGTTCTCTGTGTGTTTTATTCACATCTTTTTTTATAAAAATTCACGTGGTGGGATTTATGAAATAGAAATGTATAAAATGATTTCCAACTTTGTCACGTTTATAGTTCCTCCTTATTTCTATCCGATCTGCTTTGCTTTCATTCGTGTCTTTGATACACATAATAAATATTGACGAATAAGGCCTCGTCAGAGGGCTTCTATATCTTTATAAAAGGAAAAGTTTCACTGATGGTTCCTTTGTACAAATAAACATCTTGAATGTGGATGATTTCGTATCCAAAGATCTTTCAATCTGGAATCTGGACTGTTTGCCTACTCGGTAGATTTGGGGAACATGTTTGAGACGAAGTGAAAAATATAGCATTATAAGCGATTTTAATCTTCTTATTGTATAGTCGCTAAATTCTTAGATCAAACTTTATACATATTTACAGTCTTTCAGAAGGTCGTATTAGGGTCTGTATTCCTTTGAAATATTAAGGAATAAAGTGATGACGTACTTACTAATTATTTTAAAATCTCTTTTTTAGGGAAAATTTCTCGAAGCTCGCAAAATTTTTAATTTTGTTTAAATATTTACTTTGCAAATGTTTTAACCCAATAATCTTTAAATTTATTGTATACGTAACAATAAATGTCGTGTAAATTTATCGCACTTTTATAAGACAATAATATACAGCCACCGTGTCTGAAAAGCAATTCGGCAATTCTTGCGGTGGCAGATAATATGTAGATTAGGGTGGCCCAAAAAAATTGAATATATTTTTTTTGTGTCTCGTGTGAAAATATATTAATTTATCATGTTATAAAAGTCCCCTTAAAAAAAGCAGTTCAAAACAAAACTTTTTTAGAGGTCGCTCATTTTTAAAAATCTTCAAAATCGTCAAAAATTTAATTTTATATTTATTTATTTTCCTCGTCATGTTATTATTTTTTTAGGTTGAAAAACATGTCGATTCTGAAAATTTGAAATCAATATTTGAATTTCTAAAGGTCATTCATAATTTTTTTTACTTTTCAAAGTAGTGTACCTAAAATGTTTTCGAGCAATCTAAATATAAATATTAACAAAATAGTTATTTTTTTTATTGAATTTGACGTACAAAAGAATAGAAATAAAACACGAGACACTTGTGTGAAAGATTGCTCGAGACAAAATTGACTACCATATTGTAAGTACTAAATATTAAAAAAAAAAATTAATTTATTTAATTTTTATAAATTTATTAAGTGTCTCGTGTTTTATTTCTATTCTTTTGTACGTCAAATTAAATAAAAAAAATAATTAATTCGTTAATATTTATATATTTAGAGATTGCACGAAAACATTTTAGGTACACTAAAATATTGATTTCAAATTTTCAGAATCGACATGTTTTTCAACCTAAAAAATAATAACATGAGGAAAATAAATAAATAAATAAAATATTCAATTTTTGACGATTTTGGAAATTTTTAAAAATCTTGAGCGACCTCTAAAAATTTTTTTTGACCTGATTTTTTAAGGGGCTTTTATAACATTATAAATTAATATATTTTCACACGAGAAACGAAAATAAAACATATTCCATTTTTTTGGGCCACCCTAATGTAGATGTACTACTTATATAACACCTCAACTGGTCGGTGGCACGCTCTGTTGACGTTTCTTATTGGCACAGTTGTTGACTGCGAACCTTGCTAATAAGAATGAAAATATTTGTTCAAGGGAGAGGATAAACATTCATACTCATCCTTCGCGCATAATCAATACCATAGAAACATCAGGACATCCGCATATATGAACTTTTTTTAATAATACTGTTTTGGATGAAAGTTGTTCTCGCCAAACTAATGTGTTATTTCGATAATTTCTACCTATGTAACCCTTACACAGGCCTGTAAATTGTATCACGTAGCAAAATCTAGAGAACTCAACATGTTTTGATCTTTCCTATAAACCTACCGAGTGGCGACTGTTTATTGATTTCTTCGAAGACAAGTCTGAAGGCAGTTTTATTGTTTAATAGAAACAAACAACCGTCTGTTCCCGAGGGTTATGCTGTAAATTGTATGAAAGAAACGTACGAGAACATGCATATATTACTTCAAAGCATAAAATACGAAGATCATAAATGGAATATCTGTGCCGATGTGCGAATATCTGTGCACCACAGGACTGCAAAGTGGCTACAACAAAACGTCCCTCATGAACCCTTAGTAGAGCAGCAGAAAATTCGTTTACTTCCTCTGCACATAAAACTAGGGTTAATAAATTTTTTAGTTAAAGTCAGGAAATACAGAAAGAAATGTTTTTCTTTATTTGAGACGGAAATTCGCGCGAATAAGTGAAGCAAAGCTTAAAGAAGGAATGTTCGTTGAGCCGCAAATACGAGAACTTTTGAAAGACCAAAATTTTGAAACTACACTTTCGAGAAAAGAAAATAGGGCATGCACCACGTTCAAAAATGTATGTAGCAACTTCCTAGGTAACAAGAAATCGGAGAACTACAAATATCTAGTTGAAAAACTTATCCAATCTTACATGATGTTAAGTTGCAACATGTAATATAATTTATTTATTGTATTATACTTTTTTCGATACAAAATGGAGCATATTTTGTAAAAAAAGGAATTGTTTCTAATTTTCACTAGATTGCTTATGGTTTTGGTTATCAATTTTATATTCTTCTTCTCTTCTCTAAAAACTTATGGGTGATAGGTAAAAACCGCGCTCTTATTTGAATTCAGCACATTACAGCAGACACAAAAAACCCAAAAAATATCAGGGGGCGACAAAATATTTCAAAATGCAGTAGAACAGTGTAATCGGAGAGCTCGTGATGAAAAACTTTCATCGCGAAATGTTGTGTTTTATAAAGGTTCATACTTCAATATAGTGTTATATCAATAATTATTCTGCATATATCTCATAAATAGTTGAATATGGGAATCCATCTAGATCCAAAAATGGGAAAATATACAGGGTGCTCCATTTGTGTGGTATTTTTGAGACACGCTGTTGATTATCAAACGGTTACATGCATTCTTTTAAATATGTACATATAAGAACTTTACTATTTCATATTGTTTCCTATGTCAAATCAGTGGTTGTGGGACACTCAGTATATCATATTTTTGCAACAAACTTGTTAAATACAATTAATTGTTGTTTATATTACTGTCATTTCTTCCTAAAATGAGACATTTTGCTTTCCATTTAAGAGAGGCTCTTTGACCTACTGGGCTTCTCAAGACCTATCATAACACAGTATAAAACAAAGTCGCTTCCCGCTGTCTGTCTGTCTGTCCCTATGTATGCTTAGATCTTTAAAACTACGCAACGGATTTTGATGCGGTTTTTTTTAATAGATAGAGTGATTAAAGAGGAAGGTTTATATGTATAATACATGCATAATATAATAGAGAAACACTGATAATTTTAGAGGTTTCTAATGTGATGTCGTAAACCGTGCGAAGCCGGGGCGGGTCGCTAGTTGATGATAAACGACAAAAGCATTTTTTTATAATTCCAAGAGATACTGTCTTTTCCTGTTATTTATCTGTCGACCGTTTAATTTGCTGCGTCATGTTGTAATTGTGCACGCGTTTTAATACAAACAAATAATTCACTTTCTCGTTCATTAACCGCATCAAGTTGAAGGATCCGTCTGCCCTGAAGCCTTATCCGTTGTTGCAGGAGATAATCTAATTGTCACTTCGTATTCGGCTGTCCACAAACCGTGACAAAACAGACGTTAATTATTGCTTGTACCGTGTGCCCTGCATTTTATACACACGTAACACTTCATATAATTTATTATAATTCGTATTTGATGAGGCAAAGAATGTAGCAACGAAATATTAGTAGCACGTTGGAGCATCGGCATCATTGGAGGCTGTTGCAGCGTTGTAGGCTATCGATTTCGAGCATGTAACATTTGTTTTGTAAGTCCAATTTGATGATTTATTTCCGTTAATAACAGTAGTTTACAAAATTTAGCTTTTGTCTTCCCCCACAAAAAAACTTGTTTTGGAACGCGCCTGTTTACCGATGACATACGAGGTGTGTAAATTAAGTCTGATTATTGATGACTTCTTTATTCGAATAGAATTACAATTCAGTATTGTCTCCTTGGGAAGCCATACTAACTTCCTTGGTAAGCCATACAGCGCTGAAGACGATTCTTCCATTATTCCTCATAGCAGAGCTGGAACTCATACACTGGAATAGCCTTCAGCTGGTCGGTTACAGTCGTTTGAATGTTTTCTATGGTCCCAAAATGACGTCTCTTGAGGTGATTTTTCAATCTCGGGAAGAGAAAAAGTCACAATAAGTCAAGTCTATCGACATTTTCATAGGTTCTTCAAGATGAAGGCCTTCCGCTGCGTGGTTCATCTTCAATCGACTCTCTTCCTTCTGATAATGTCTTAAACCACCGAAAATCCTGGGCTGTTGAAAAAACACTGTCTCCGTAGGCGTGTTAAAGTTTTGCAAAATTATCCGTTGCGCTGTGTCCAAGTCTGACATGGTAGCACACCGTTGCTCAAAATTAATGTCACTCGTTTTTAAAATGCACTAGAAAAAAAAACGATTTACGAAAACAGACAAAAGGCAAACTAATAACTCCAACAAGTTCAAACTTGTACTGAAGGTGCATTTCATGTTAACCTACCGCCCTTCCAAGTCCTGTTTCTGCAGTGTTGCTAGATGGGGCGCTATATCTCATTACTTAATTCACACACTTTGTATATAGAAAGACATTTTTATCACGTTTGAATATTTATAATAGGTAAACAGAACAGATAGACACAATTACGTTAATAAAGTGTGATCAGTTAGAATGTGAATTTTTCGTAAAAAAAAGGAATATGAATTACAATCTATTAGTTCCACCAAAAAAACATAATTTTATTAATTTTAACCTCCCACCCCCCTTCACTTAAGCTTGTCTTGATGAAAAACTTGATCAACAATTATTTAATTTGTTTTCATTCAACAACGCTGCATTTACAGACTTGCAAAATGTTATTACAAAGTTATCCGAAGCCAGGCTTAGAGAAAGCATATTTATTGTCCCAAATAAAAAAAAAAAATGAAGGGTGCCAAATTTAAAAAGTGATTATCTGGGGTTGAAAGGACTCCATAGACATCTAGAAGGTGAATGGTGGTCAAAGAATCTTCGGAAATAAAAAAGTGAGTGAAACTATTTCCACAAAATGGGTGTTATATGCCTTAGAATTGTCAATACAGAATACAATGTCTTTAAAAAAATCAGTTTCTAGATACACATATTGACTTTATCCTGAGATAACCTTCTGCTCTTACGAGGTCTTGACCTTGTAACGAAACAGTGCTATTGTTTTGTAAAGACCCACTTCAATATATTAAGGGTATAGATTGAGTCAACACCTTGAACAGCATTTTACATTCAAATTTTTGCTAAACTTTTGTTACTAAATTTTTGCATTTTCAATTACTGAACGTAGATTTTTGAATTTTAAACGGAGGCCCTTTTCGAAGCTCGTCAGACCCTTTTTCAAGATGTTGATTGTTTGTTATATGTTCAATGATTTTGTTATATAAAAAAAAACATTTCAAAATCACTCTGGAAAATGAAGTGGTAATGTTGAGGAAAACGTAGTGGCACTGAAATAATCTGTTTGCATATTCTGAATATCAACGCAGATGCAAACAATTATAAATTCAAAGACTTCAGAGATGTTGATGTAACTTTGATAAATGCCGCAAAAAAATAAATCAAGAAAACTTTTAGAAACCTCTAAAAATAAAATAGCAACAAGTCAGGGATATATTAAATATGTTTTAGAAATTATGAGCAAAATAGTATACCGGGCAAACAAAACAAAAGAACAATTTTAACTAACTAAGAACAGCCGTTAATTAAAAATACGGTAGAAACAAAGATCTTGTATAGACCTAAATGCTGTTGGCAATATCAATAGGGCCGAGTTAGTGGACTAAATACTGGAACAGACAGTAGATGCTTAGATGTATTTGAAAATTAGTCAGAAAAATAATATTAGAAACTATTATAACATGTATATGTCTAATAACAGTTCACTGTTGCGATTACTAAACAAGGATAAAGGTTAGGCTTCACTGAAAGGCACACTTTAGTGTCAATACGGTAGATACTTGGATTTAGATTACTTTTCGTCACCTCCTGATGATGTCAATGTGGTTGGCAAAACTTTGGTGTTGTGGAAAACAGGTCAAGCTTTTAATATAAACTTGTATAAAAAAACATCACCATCTTTCTAACACAAATTGTTACAGAAAATTGCAATCAGAAATATTTATTACGCGTAAGTTACGCGAGGAAGGTCTGTTCTAAAATTAAGATGCTTTTGAATTAGCCTTCCGTTGCATTCCCAGACACCGGCAGTACAATTCTTAATTTTATTTATACTTGGGCACGCGGAAGTTACACCAACCGATGACGGTGATTGACGTGGTTTGTTGTGTTAAATTAGAACCTCTTGTCACTTACATATTTTTGACTCAATAAAATCCACTCAATAAAAATATAATCTTTAAAAGTGTCCTAAACTTCTAAATTCTAAGTATGTGAAAATCCCCCTTTACACAACGAACTTAACCTACCGAAAAATGTTTCGGCAATGATAAGGACATTATTTTCAAAAATAAATCCTACGTAATAAGCGACCCAAAAATGAAAAAAGACCACATTGTATTCATCGGACCACAAATAGGAGGACTTAATAAATTACTACCTACTACCTACTAAAGTAACTACTCGCTTGGAATCAGAAGGAGAGTACATATGAAAGACATGGGGTCCACTACCAATTCTCTTGTTTCCGTCCCTTTTGCCAGGTCAGTTAGCATCATATAACTAGATAAAGGTTAGTGCACAAGGGGGCCTTTGCAAAACAAAAGCGACCTGCCAAGGAAACTGCAGTGTACCTGCGAACTATAAATTAGTCTAAATTATGTAATTGGTAATTCACAATGCGTTTTTATTAAGAAGGTATTTCAGTCGATAATATGTGAGAAAGATCCTAGCGATGCTTTTATAAGTCAAATTCTTTCATAGATAACTGATGACATACATCAGTATGAATGATGATTCATTGGTGGATTTCATCGATATCATTATTTAATCATTAAATTAATAATTAATTAACTTACGCGCCTCGTATTTTTAACATAACACTACTAAAGTCATTGTACTCTTAGATTTCTGTTAAACACCATGATCAGCAAAATAGGTTAAAATATTTGAAAACAAAATTATAACACATAGTAAGGTTAATAGAGTATCATGAAGAGTTACAGTCGATCTGGCACCATTACTCAGTGGACTTGCGTCCAGGGTTGTACTTAGATAAATTTACCCCATTGTGATAAAAAATCAGCACATATATCCAGGTATATCTATGCTGCTATGCCATGGTCCTGCAGTCTATATAATTTTGTACAAATATCCATTTTCCATTACATATTACATTGATTGATCATTCCCTTCACAAGAAGAAATAGGACTGGAAATAAAAAAAATTGGAACTCTACATAGAAGGAATTCTGAGAAACAACCTTTCTAACTGATTTAATGCAAAAAGTAAAATCTTGTCGACTAGCGTACTCATTTGTGAGTGTGAAGTGGAGGTAAATACATTTAATTACCTACCAGTCTCCAGTTTTATCGAGGGGTCGTCGAGAGAACAACAACGGATAACAACTTCACGTCTGCAATCAGCCTTCCGTTGAAGTGGGACTATCGATTGGTTATTTTCGAACGTTAAGCAATGTGCATCCCATACCAACTAACCTATTTTAGTTTTGGCAGCGGTGAAATAACCAGCCTTCGGTGGAGGAAATGCATCGATTCGTCGACAGGATGCACTATTATTCATAGTAATGATAGCAGACTTTACGAAACTTGATGTAAAACTTGACAAAGCGATTGTCCTCCCCAAATACTTTTGTTTAGCTACTTGTTTGTTGTAGCATATGAATAAACTAACTACTACATAACACTATATCGTACAAGGTGTTTTTAAAAGGCACGTAGAGTAAGTGAAATGATGAAAACCTTAAGACAACTTGAAGTTTCTGGTAACATGTTTTGATCAATTATTTGCTACAGTCTACTCAAACGTTTTCTCAAATCTTTTCAAATTTCTAAAGTTTCGTAACACCTTATCAGAAATTGTTAAAACTAACAGAAAATAGTTGGAGTTAAAGTCATTCGCACCCCCTAGTTTTTTTACATCCTTCTTCTACAACTTTGAAATACGAGGTGTGTAAATAAAGTTATGAGACTAGCTATGTAGCGCCCGATCTAGCAATACTGCGGAGACGGGACTTGGAAGGGCGGTAGGTTAACATATAAGGCACTTTCGTGGTGCAAACAAATCGTCGGTTGACGACAAGAATGATCGGGAAAGAGTTAAATTTGAATCACACCACTGTTCATTAGATTTTGACGAATTGGGGATGAGAAAAATCTGCGCAAAAATGGTTCCAAAAAACCTTTCGCAGGAACAAAAGGACATCAGGAGAGAAAGGTGTGTGACTTTTTGGAATCGATTGAAAATGATCCCCATTTTATGGAACGTGTCATTACTGGCGATGAGACTTGTGTGTTTGAGTACAACCCGGAAATAAAGCGCCAAAGCATGAAATGGCACACTTCAATCTCTCCAAGACCCAAAAAAGCAAGAATGAGCAAGTCGAAGATCAAATGCATGCTAATTTGCTTTTTTGATAGCCAGGGAATTGTTCACAAAGAGTTTGTGCCTCCAGCCAAACAGTAAAACAACACTTTTACAGAGTGGTTCTTGAAAAACTTCCAAAAAGGGTCATGCGAGTCACACAGATATTTCAGTAAATTTCACGAGTTTTTGGTCAGTAATAACATTCCCGAGATTGAAAAATCACCTCAAGGGACGCCATTTTGGGACCATAGAAAACATTCAAAAGGCTGTAATCGACCAGCTGAAGGTTATTCCAGTATATGAGTTTCAGCACTGCTATGTAGAATGGAAGAACAGTCTCCAGCGCTGTGTGACTTCCCAAGGAAGTTATTTTGAAGGAGACAATACTGAATTGTAATTCTGTTATTTAAAAAAATTGGTGAAGGTTTTCATCACCATTTGACTTGCTCTACATACCCTCTTAGTTTGACTTATACCACGTATTCTAGAAATATTTTACACCTTGTATAATATGTACATACCTATATCCTAGACGGATGTACATACTATGTATTATATGTTTAATTAAAGTTGTCATATATAATTCCTTTTTAAATATTAAAATACCTATGCTTTCTAGCTGGTAAAATGTTTTGTTTTTTTACTTGAACTTATCACTGTCAGCGATATGTTATGTAACTTCTTTTTATCATTTTTAAATAGAACGATAATGTAGAGGCTTAAGCGGATATCTAAAGCTATCGAGAATGGTGGAATATTTATTGGCCTATTATATTTCGGTGACTAGATAATAAATAATATCAAAACGATGTTTATTGTAACATTTTTTTTTATAAAAATAATGTAGGCCGAAGATATCCACAACATCGCTTATAGGGCATGGCTCAAGATAAATTATTTAAAAAAGTATACCATAACGATATCGCAAAGCAGATAACGTTATTTTACTATCTTTTGCAAAAAAGATATGTTTATAGTGAACATTTTTACAAGTAGATAAAAATAGAATAAAAAGCGAGTAGGTTTAAAACAGACAAACACATTTCGACATTTTTTTATGTACATTTAACGCCCTTTTTTCTCATCAACCGCGCTTTAAAAATAGTAATCACGGTTGGTTTCTATTCCTGTTGGGCCTTTCGAATTTCCCCGCAGTTTAAATACGGATACAACTCTAAACTCAGATATACCTACGCAGGACAAATTTATAATACATCTTTAACGTCTTTATCAAGAGTATACATTTCAATTTATTTTATTGCACCAGATAAAATTGATTACCCGTTGAGGTTCAAACTGTAACTGAACACATTTCTGTGAAAGTAAAGCGGTAAACTACGAGTAGGTGTATAAATTTTAGATACGCTCTCTAGATAATATTAGTCTCAAATAAACTGTACACCGGTTTCGCTTAACAACGGATCTCGTCAGTGAACTATACCCGAAACCAACAGTACATCATTAGACCTAAGGTATATGGTTCAACACCTTTAGGAATGTTGTCCTTACTAATCGATATATACAGAATAAATAATTTTGTTATCGTTTGTAATTACTACTGTTGTTATTGTGTTCGTGCCATGGTCATTGATTATTCCACAATCGTGTCTACACCTACACCATGAAATAATAGAAAATGGATCAAGTAACCGATATCTGTAACTACTCGAATGCCACGTACGGTTAGGTCTTCACATGAACACTTTTAACTTGAAAAGATGCTTTAAACTTAAAAGGTAAGGGTAGCAGTCCATCATAAAATAAACCAAGCGACGTTAAATCCAGTTTCAACAAACACATTTGTTAAAACTCTCTACTTTATACAGGGTTGGAAAGTCTACCTTTTTAAACTTACCTACAGACCTACAACTTTAACTTAAATTAATTCCAACCAAGTTCGTCCCAATTGTGCAGCATTAAATGCACGTGTCACAGGTGGTTCAAGGCGTGGTCTATTGACACCGAATCTTTCACGTGAATTTACTGTATCAAAGTGTACGTTTTCCGTACCTGTATATAGATGGATGAACATGTTTTTTAAAACCTTCCTATCCTTGAGTCCCTTATTCCAACCAAGTTAATTCCAACTGTGCAGCATTAACTGCATCTGTCACAGGTGGCTCAAGGCGCGGTCTATTTACACCGGATCTTTCATGTGAATGTGCTGTATCAAAGTGTACGTTTTCCATACCTGTATATAGATGAATATATTTTTTAAAACCTTCCTATACTTGAGTCCCTTATTCCAACCAAGTTAATTCCAACTGTGCAGCATTAACTGCATCTGTCACAGGTGGCTCAAGGCGCAGTCTATTTACACAGGATCTTTCATGTGAATGTGCTGTATCAAAGTGTACGTTTTCCATACCTGTATATAGATGAATATATTTTTTAAAACCTTCCTATCCTTGAGTCCCTTATTCCAACCAAGTTCATTCCAACCGTGCAGCATTAACTGCATCTGTCACAGGTGGCTCGAGGCGCGGTCTATTTACAACGGATCTTTCATGTGAGTGTACTATATCAATGAGTACGTTTTCCATACCTGTATATTAATGGATGAACGTTTTTTTAAAAATCTTCCTATCTTCGAGTCCCGTATGCTGTTCTGATTATAAATATATACGAAAGTTTTTTTTAGGATTCGTGTGGGGGTGAATATATAGGGTGTTCCTTTAAAAAGAATATGATTTTTCTACCCCCGTTTATATAAAGAACTTTAGCAAAACAGTGACCTTTTATGGATTCTACGAGTGTGTAATAAAAACCGTTTTTTACTTTTTTTAATATTGAATAAACTTAAAAAAAAAATTGTTTTAAAATACTATACTTCCACTCCACTACGTGATTTGGAAGTAATTAACCTGTGTTAGCACTTAAATTAAGTAAACACTTACATTAATTACATTAAGTAAACTTTCGATATGTATTACGTTATAATTAAACATTGATACCACTACTTGAGATATCTACAGTGACCCAAAATATATCTGCAATATCTACAATACATATTTACGATAATTAACTCATTAACTAAACGGTTTGTATCATCGGTGACGCTGATGGTTACACAACTGATAGTCACGAGACCGAAAGTATTTTATCTAATCCAGTTTTATAATTTTCATACCTTAGAATAATCAAATCGCAATCTAGAGAAATATATATTCGTTTGACAGAGTTTTTTTTTTGTGTCGTGAATTTTAATTCGAACGATATAAATATGCTTTGCTCAGTTTTTCGAGAAAAAAACATGGATATGGAGGATGGTTCAATTAGGAACTGAATATATTCATAGTACCTAACAGTAAAATCTGGAAATCGTTCATTTTGTTCGTAACGAATAGATGTAATTCTTAGTGTAAAATAACTAAAGTACGAGGGGTGTTCAACAACTTTCCTTAAGGGGTTAGGTGGGTTTCAGAGGTTCAAAAAAAGGGTACTTTTACTATTTTTTTTAAATATCTACAATCATATATTTTATTTAAACAATTCAGCATGTCAAAGATACATATTTAAACAGTATTTTGTGAAATTTTTATTTAAAAATTCTGATAACTCAGCCATTGGTACCTCATCTTCCTTGACGTCTCAAAAAAAATGCTCTTGCCGTGGATAGCATAACTCATTATTGGTTCATCCAAAATCAAAAAACCAAAAATATTTCGTTAGTACATGGATAAATCTCGTTATTGGACGAAGGGAAAAAAAATAAAATAAAAACTGAATTTTTGACAGACTTTGAACAAAAAAAAACATATTTTTTTGGTCAAATTTTCGCCATGTATTGGCTCGAAAAAAATTAGTTGTAATAATAATATAAAAAATACTTCGTTCGATGATTAGATAATGTTATTTCAAAGATGTGTGCAAAATTTGAACAAAATCGCTTCATAACTTTTCGAGAAATCGTGTCCACCGACTTAAAAAATTGAGTTTTGAGATAAACGCGTTTAAAGTTTTAAATTGAAATTACATGCAAAAAAAATATTTTTTTTTAACTTACATAGAATCATCGAGGAGAAAGCGAGTAATCAACTGTCACACGCCTAGGGGGCGCATTCTTATCTGAAATCGACAATACCTGCAAAGCGCTGCACTGACGTGGCCTGATGGGCGGAACTTCCGAAGGGTCTATCTCTTAGATTTTTACTCGGATCGATTTGAAATTTTAGGAGAATATTTTAAACATATTGTACTATTTAATAAGATATAATAAAAAATCGATTTTTTGAAATTTTCAAACCCACCTAACCCCTTAACCAACGATGCCGATGCTGACTCTTCAAAAGCTCGACAAAGTCCATTCTTTGGCAGCTTTTTCAAAATCCCTCTAAAGCGTTTACAGCATCTAATTTTAGTTGGAACCCGCGTCCATTAAGGCCTTTTTTGCTTGACGGAACAGATAAAAGTCGCACGGAGCTACATCAGGACTATATCACATGGTTAATTCGTTTTTAATTATGCAAAATTGTTCTAAAGCTTCTGAAATACGCCGAAACTGATATTATGATTAGTTACGATTTATTGACTTACGGAATAAAAATGACGTTAAATTGTATTTATTACGTAGTTAAAGCACCAAATAACTCTTAAATCCCGCTTTACTAACAGATAAATCAGCTGTGTATACTGTTTCAGTAGGTACTCAATTTTTTCAACTTCTCAAATATCGGTTGTAGTACTGAGCTTTGCTTGCTGAACTGAACTTTGAATAGAAGTGTAGTACTCAACATTTTAGTATTAAGAAGAGTTTTGTTGAAGGATTTTGTTGAGGATGATTATAGGGCCTTTAATAGATTTAATTTCGCTTTATAGCCAGGGGGAAAAAAAAAAAAAGAAAAAATTGGGGGAAAATCAAACAGCAATTCTTATCGGATACCTATAGTTAAAAGCTATATTAAAATAAACATTGTATGTATGTATATCTGAGACAAAAGTTGTAATTTAATAGCTTTTGAAGAAGACTCTTTCCAAAATATCTTGCTTTTAAGCAAGCTATTGCCCCTAATTTTGATACGATTGCAACTTTTTTGGAAAGTAAGAATTAAAAAATAATATACTACTTTAGTTCTCCCTGTTTAGCATTTTTTTGTCAACTGTACCAATTAAGAGTTTAGAGGATTACAAGGTATTTAAAAAAACTAAAACGGATAACAGATAACATAACAGAAAGTGAGTCTTACCTTCGTTAAACGTAATTTTAGTTTCGCTGGCAGTACTACTGCTCCTCGTTGATTTGGCACCATCGTACTGGTACCTTCTCCTTGGCGTCGATTGACTAGAATAAGAAAACTTGTTATAGTACGATTTTGGATAGTAACCTTTCGGTAATCTTTGGGCCGTAGTTGAACTGGATTCTTCGCTATCACTGGGATCGTCTGAAACAAAAGAAAACAAATTTTTAGTACTTAGTATTTAAGTCTGAAACAAGAGAAAAAACTTTTAATCCATTAATTACAATTCATTGTTATTTTTAACCAGTTGTATCTAATAATTTATAAAACTGTATAAAACGCTTAGCATTTCACAAACTGTGGTATCTAAAAATACACCTTGGTCTCGCCCTTTCTCCTTCAGCATACTGTCTTAGACAAAATAACTCAAATGCATATAGTAAGTGCATTGTACTAAATAAATTTATAATCTCAAATCCCACCTATTTGCTTACGCGTTATCGTTTGTTAGCATCTCTCCGACATTGTTAGCACTAGGAGTACAGTTGGACGGATTGAATTTTTTATTTTACTAAAACATTGTTACCCTATTGTTATATGAGAACTTCAAATAACGCTATACTAACGCAACTCAAATAAGTTGTAAATTAAATTCTTAGAATTACCCCATTTGGTAAACAAATTTGCCGTAAAATATGTTACCGAGAGGTTCTTGCCCTAAGGAACCAAAACGAAAGGTATACCTTTTGATCTATTGAATCGAATTTCAGCAATACTGAATTTGAAATTATAATTTTGTTCTTATATTTTCTCATTCCCGCCTTGTTTTCCACCTGCTGTTCTGGGTGCAAAAAAATGTAGGCCTTACAATGTGAATGTTGGGTGTAATCGGTAATAATGGAGCGTTTAAACATTGTAATATTATTTTGAGGACAGTTGTGGTTATTTTTTGACAGTTATAGTTTGACTATTTCGGCTGCCATATTTCAAAACACAGTAACTGTTATTTTCAAAGTTTTGAGTAAATTAAAGAAAACTTTAAACATATGGCCCTCGAACTATTAAAGATCTTTAAATACAATTTTAACAGTTTAGGATACTATAATTGCAAGTTATTGTATACGTAAACAATAATTTAAAGATTCGTTTTTTCAAAAAAAAATGCAGTTGCTCTGTTTTGGCATTGATGTTTAATAAAACGTGAGCAGAGTATAAGTATATAGTAAAAAGCATTGTATCTGCACATAATATTTTCATTTTGATAATTACCACTTGCTGTGACCAATTACCACTTACTTTGTGACCAATAATTACCAATTAACTTTGTGACCAATAATTACCACTTAATTACCACTTGCTTTGACCACTTACTGTGTTTCGAGTAAAACCATCTAACCAAAATATATTTTCCAATTCACAGTAACTGCCACATACTGTGTTACGGGTAAATTTTTGTAAAATATTCTCTTCCGGATGTTGCATCCAATACACAGTAAGTACCACATATTATACTAGGTTTCGCCTATATTTTACTATTGAAAAATAGCATTTGCTGGGTTTTGGCGTAGAAAACCAAAAATTGTATTGTAGATACTGTGTTTTGCCGAAATATATGTTCGTAACTATGAAAGATATTCGTTTTCTAGGCAGTGCAATAGACGCGGAATAAACACAGTATCTGCTCGGAATAAAAAATGAATTTTTGAGACAAATTTTGTATACTGTGTTTTGAAATGTGGCAGCCGATTTGTACATTAAATAAAAAAAATATTACCAGACTTTGCTCCAATAGTTAACGTCGGCGGCCTTCGGCACTTTTCATTTCTCTTCTTTACAAGTGACATAGTTTATGACATTAAGATAATAAGGTGCATTTTCATCTTGCTCCTAGTTATGTAATAATAATGGTTCTGGTAACAATGACTATTTACATGATTGTCAGCAGTAACACTAAATATAGGTACATTTATTTTGCATAAGTATAAATCAATTGGTTTTAGATAACTATGGGTATTCATTTAAACAGTTCTTCATCGTAGTTTCACAATTCACAGAAGAAATTTATACAAATCGTTGTATTACGTACATATAGCCAGATCAACACAGAACAACCGTGATTATTTTGTTCTTGCGTCTATAGTAATCAATTTTGGTCAGATGGGTTCAGATTTGCTTATGTTGAGATTTTGCAAAATGATAAATCATAAAATCGAAATAAACGAACCAGAATTGACTATTTTAATAACATAAAATGATTTTTGGAACACCCTATATTTCATAATTAGCTACCATATGCATTGTACCACAGGTTTTGTGTAAAATATAAGCGCCTGCAAGGGGGGGGCCCGGGGGGCCCCCCCCATTTGGTATGACTTGAAGCCATAGCCATTTTTTTTCATTCCGTATTTTGGAATCTGCATTAGATGTGTCAACTTTTGAGGACAGTTGTAGAATTTATGTAGTATGTTTTTTTAAAAAGGGTGAATAGTCAACGTTGAGTGATGAATCATCACTCAAGAAAGTATCATCAATCATCACTGATGATAATAAAATTGTAAAAAGCTCTTCACCAATCGTACAAAACAATTATACAAAAAATACACTTTCGTGTAATTTTTTTTCGCCACATGTCCAGCCAAGACCTGGTCTTTAACCTCCGTTCGGCGTGACGCCGCTTTTTTGGAACACCCTGTATACTGCTCGTAAAAGCTTCCTTATTCAACCGATTTATTGATTCTAAACGTGCAGCCAGAAATCTAAAAAGTCCCTACCGTGATTAAGTGTTAAAACGTGATCGGCGGCCACGTGAAAATTCGGATTTTTTTTGGACAATGAATGGACGGATTATTTTTAGAGATCTCGTAGAGTAACTTAAATTAGACGCAGGAGCCCATGGACTATCAACGTAAGGCACAGCATGTGATTTAAAATTGTTTTCGGAGTATTATATGTATTCCAATAAATATAGAACGGAAGCGTTGGAATGCTGCTCGGCTAATGATAAAAGATTTAGTATTGAGTATGGTCCACGATTTATTTTGACTATTTCCATTATTAATATCTGGCAACGCCACTACTGCATTATTCATTCGATGATGTAACACTGTCCGAGTATAAATCTGGGTTAATTAACCTTGATTTAAGCCATATTCCGTGTCTTAAAAAGTGTTTTTTTTTGTATGTCTTACATATTTTATTGAATAAATAAAGATTGTATGGTTTCACAGAACAAAAATATTTAAAATGCACTTTAAGAACATATAAAAGGTAAACGACATGGCGTTACAGACAGTTTTTTTGTCTTTTTTTTATATACAATAACCAGAAAAAGGGGCTCGCCAGTTTTGCGTACCCGAACCATACATTGGCGTCCGCCATCCACCCGTTACCACGTTTCGCAAGGTGGACAAACTGCACGTCATTGGTTATTACTGGGTCCAGAAAGTGTGCCACAACGCAGGGTGGGCACTATATAACTCTATGATAATCAAACTATAAACCATATTTTTTTAACGCCTTGTAAATTATATACGCGTATTTCTTGCTCGTGCATACATACGCCACTGGGACTCTAGTACCCACACCGTGCCTAATAACGGGCACTGGGACTCTAGGACCCCACCCCGTGCGGGTAGTCGGATACTTTAATTTCGGATTTCTGCAATAATAGCACAATCGTTATCTTTTGTGAATAGACTGAAAAAAGTCGATTGAAAATTACGACGATTTGACAATAGACGGATCACATATTTTATGAATTCCTTGTAATCGTCGATATATATTTTGGAGACGCCGAGAGTGTGAAAGACATTTAGATTCGAATATCCATCAACAAAATATTACTGGTACTGTTACAAAAGAAGAATTTTGATTTGATTTGTGCATAATGTTTTGCGCATGTAGTCTTTCGTGTAACGTGGTCGACAATATTCACTTTAGACGTTTTTTTTTTTTTGCCAAATATGTATCCGATTTTCCATTGCCTAGTGGCATTAAATTGCGTAAAACATATTTACAGAAGGCATATCAACGTGTCATGGGAAATATTAAAGAAGACATACGCAATAAATTTCTGTGGCTGACAGTGGACGAAACGACAGATTTTTGCGGTCGTTAATGTTCTGATACGAATTTTAGGTGTTTCAGATATTTCGCCCCCGATATTGACAGCTAATAAACGAGTTTTGCAAACAACGGCTAAAAGTATAGAAATACTAGTAACAAGTGCATTGTCCTCTTTGGATGTAAAAAAATAATAACGTACTGATCTTAGTGACAACAAACAACAGTTAGTGATACAAAACACTGTGCAAAATTCGTGAAAATAATGTGCGTGGTGTGTTGATGTGAACTACATATTTTGAATTTGCACCTTTAACTTCAGAAAATGTGGAACGATAATTCTCCTTCTACAACCAAATGTGCAGACCAAAACGCTCAAGTTTAACGAGAAGAAATGCAGAAAGACTACTGGCTGTTGTGGCAGTTGTGGCAACGTACGCTCGAGCAATGCAGGCAGTCGGTGTGTCTGAATGACACAACCTATAGGTATGCATATTACACTAATGGAAAAAAATAAAGGGTCAAAAATTTTCCGATTTTTTAGTGATTTTTCAGAATGCTGTATCTCAGTGAAAGGTCTTATCGAGGTCTAAAAAAAGCATTTTGAAGCTTCAAGTTTCTAGTTTTGAGATATTTTGGCAAAAAAATTTTAGTGCTACATGTTTCGCGCAATTTTAGGAAGTAGTGTGAGAAGAAAATTTTGCGAATTTTTTTTTCAAGTCCAACCTTGAAAAATTTTTTTCCAACTAGTATAAAGCTATGGTATGGACCGGATAGCGTGACATTAATTTGAAAGCACAGGAAAAAAACGGGTAATTTATGGTTTTTCAGAACATCAACGGCTGAAATTCAAATCTTCATGAAATGACTAATGTTGAATATGCCTTTTATAGTTGAATATACCCCCATAAACCATGCAAACTTACATTTCGATCTAACGAACCGTTTTCTTGTTGCAAACGGTCAAACTTTTGAAAAAATTAAAGGGTCACGTTTTTTGAGCTTGAACATGTCCTAATCATGGCTAAAGTGAAAAAAATTGTTTTCGAGCTTACTCACAATTTTTCCGCAAATACCGTTGAAATTTACTTTATTTTTTTTCAAAAGTTTGACCGTTTGTAACAAGAAAACGGTTCGTTAGATCGTAATGTAACTTTGCATGGTTTTTGGGGGTATATTCAACTGTAAAAGGCACACGCAACATTAGTCATTTCATGAAGATTTGAATTTCAGCCGTTGATGTTCTGAAAACCATCAATTACTCGTTTTTTTCCTGTTTTTTCAAATTCATGTCAAGGATAAAAAAATGTCTCCTCAAAAATCGCAGTAGAACCGTGTAGAGGGTTTATTCCAGTGTTCAGAACTGCCCTTAGATTTTCTGTGCTACCATTGGTTGCTATGTCGTCGATCAAAGACAAAAGGGTCCTTTTTGATTTAAAGTTCGATATCTCAGCAACAAATGGTCGTATCGAAATTAAAAAAAAAGCAAATTGAAGCTGAATAAACAAGCTATCCGGTCCATACCATGGCTAAGTTAGACATTTTTTTTTCAAGCTCGCGGACTCGAAAAAAACAAAAAAAATTCGCAAAATTGTTTTGCCGAAATATGTCAAAAATAGAAACTTGAATCTTCATAATGCTTTTTTTTTAGACCTCGATAAGACCATTTTTCACTTGAGATACAGCATTCTGAAAAATCACTAAAAATTCTGAAAAATGTTTTTTGACTTTAATTTTTTCCATTAGTGTATTAACACATGTTTACTCCTATCTGTTTTGGTGTCTCGTACGTCCTTCCGTCAATAACATGACGGATTACGAGTCCGACCCTGCGTTGTAACACACTTGCCGGGCCCTAGTTATTACTAATCGCCTAAATTTTTCATTCATGTACAGGTTTGGGCACCTCAGTAGCACTAAAGGTGTAATTTTCATTTCATTCAATTTGCAACCTGCTTGTGACTGCTTAGGAACTGAAACGACACGACAAATAGAAACAAAGCGTATCGCGATTTGGACGTTGCCAAATTATACTACTCGGGTGCGATAAAGTCGTTTTTAACTAGTTAGACTATGACAGGTCAATTACGGATCCTTTGTTCCTGAATTATTGTGAGGCAAACAAAAGCGCGCTTAGCTTCTACTCTTAACTCGAATATTTATAGCGATACTAATTCATAAAACTGAAGTACGAGATTAAGTGGAGATTTTATTGCGAACTAGACGTTCCGTTAAAATTTATCGTCTCCGGATATCGATAGATCACATTGCAGGTTGGTTTTTGTTTGACGAAACTCATCATTCGAATAATCCGTACTATGTCTATAAAATGATCGATATCTAAAATCAGAGCTGACGAGTAAATGATTTTTTTTTGTAGCTACAATACTCGGGATAATTCTGAGGATTAAACTAAACGAGGAATTAGATTTCAACTGAACTAAAATTTGATTTTATGTACTGGTGTGTGCTTATGTATGTATCTTGTCTAATATTCTGGGTTTTAAACCCTATCATAATGGCAACAGACTTGTGACATAACTATTCATAATTCAGGAATCTGCAATATTAAAAAAGGTTATATTATTAAGCAGGGTCCTTACTAAGCGATATATTCAGGTATTTTGTCAAGAACGTAGGGGAAATAATTACCTTCTAAATATACCCGTGGAGAAAACCAAGAAGCAAAGGTAAAGAACACATCAATAATCCATTTTAAGCGTTATTATCAATCGAGTAGTTGCCAAATAGCAGTTTAATAGGATCAGTAAAGTAATACATACGAAGTGTGGTTAATAAATAACCGAACTGTGTCTGGTGATATTTTCCCCAACCCTGAGCGCCCGCTGGACAAGCCAGTGGGTCATTCAGTTTGACTGTAGCAGTCATTTGAATTAGTCTACACATCATCTCAAGTTTCTTGTTAAAACGAGGAAAACTTTTACAGAAGCTTATGCAATTTTAAAGAAGTGTACGGGAATGAATATTTATCCCGCACACAAGTTTTTGAAGAAAGAGGGACGTGAAACGACCGAAGATAATCCGCGCTCCGGACGGCCCTCAACGTCAAAAATGGACGAAAACATTGAAAAAATTGGTAATTTAATCCGCAAAGATCGTCGTCTAAGCATCCGAGTGCTTGCTGAAATAACAGGAATCTACAAAGAATATGTTCGCCAGGTTTTGCATGAATCGTTCAACATGCGCAAAGTTGCGCAAAAATGGTGCCACTCCCGAGCAAAAGGAATCAAGAATGAACATTTGCACTGACATTTTAAACAACATTGACACTGATCCAGGCTTGTCAGACATGGTGACACTGAAAGGGACAAGATTCAAAAGTGTGGAAACGGTTAAAGCAAAAGCGACGGAGGTTCTGCACCAGCAGACAGAAGCAGATTTCCAGCACTACTCAACAATGGACAAGTCGTATGGAGCGGTGTAGAGATCGCCAAGGGAGTACATTGAAGGCGAAAAACTTGTTAATGTAATTGTTAAGGAATAAAAAGTGTTATGACAGCAGTTCGGTTATTTAATAGCTACACCTCGTATTCTATAGGTATATATGTATAGCGATATACCTAACGATATCGCCATATCTGTGGATACGTTCTATTTCCATGAAATATGTTGAGAACAATTTTCCTTTATACCGGAAGTAGATGTCAATTTTCTTATTTTAAGTGGAACACCCTGTATTTATATATTATAGCATTTATTTAGATTCTATGGGGAAATTTAAATGCATGTATAATAAATATCCTATTATTACTAGTACTTATTTTCTATTAAAGATTGTGTCACACTGTAATATTTTTGACATTTTATAAAACAGTTAATTGTTTTCTGGTGGCTATGAAATCCATATTTAGATGTCCAGAATTAACAAAACGTATTTAAAAGTTAACAAAACCGAAACAATAAGAATTATGCCATTGAAAATAAAATAGAACATAGGAAATCTAATAGAAAGTTACTCTTATTTTAAAAGCAAAATACAAATCCGTTAGGGGGTTCCTATTAAAAGAAAAAGGTTTTTGTTCATTTTATGAATCATAATTTAATTTTTTTTTATGATCATGAATGAATGAAATATCGCTAATTTTCCTTAGGCTAACTAACATTTTAAAACTATTGGATATAGGACAGGATATTATAGACAAAATACCTGTAGAATCCAAAAAATGTAATAATATGTAGGGTGTTCCATTAAAAATAAGCAAGTTTTAAAAGCGGAAGTCCCAGGTTTCTCTAAATTTTAGAACACTTTATCATTTAATTTTAGATCGACTTTACCATCAAATTTTCACGTATCCATAGTTTCTATTGATACATATATGCCAGCTATGGTGATACATCCGTAGGATTTAAATTATTTAAATACTTAAATACGTGATTTAAATACTTAATAACCACCTACACATGAATGGTTTGATGGAACATAAATTAAGATAGATCCCTCCAGAACACAGAAATATCTTGCTAAAACCAGTCTGGAAAGTCTTTTATTCACATTTATGCATATACCGGATTTTACCATCTAATATCGCCTATAATGTTAATACGGAGAATAATTAATAAATTATTTAAAATGATCTAACCATTGAGAGTACTTTTAACTTTTCGTTTCGCGCCTGTCTATATTTTATGTATTTTCTCTGAACATTTTGTTTGAAGTATTCTCCTATATTAACCCTTAATTTGACACCGTATCTTATGAGATACTAAATATTCATATGCTTAAAAATAAAAAAAACACATCATATGAGGTCGTTTTGTACTGTATCCTATAAAACACATCTTATTTTATAAGAAACTCGTACCCGTAGCGAAATCTAGTGTAGGACATCAGAATAAATAACCTTAATTTAAGCATGGCGGCTGGGTGTAGCAGATGGTCTTTACCTACAGTAAGTTTTTGTCAATTTTGTGCTTTCTTACATAATTTTAAATTAAAATTTTAATGGAGGCTATTTTGCAAAGGCATCATTGATGATTATTGCAGGCAATAAATGCAATCATATTCTTTGTTCTATGCAAATTAGCCGGTTTTTAATTATGTATCCTATAGTCTACATTGCTAACTGTTCAGTAATCCTATCTAAATTTTGTTTGTATCCCACAGTCCACATTGCCAATTTCATAATAATTGTAACTATGTTCTATTTGTATCCTATAATCCACATTGCGAATCTCTACTAGAAGCATCCTGGAGTGGGTACTGGAATCTTCGGCGTAGAAACAAAAAACTGGACGTTTTCCACGAAACACCGAACTACTACACTTTCTCGACGCGCGTTTTGCCAACCAAGTGGGCATCTTCAGGAGAACATTAGAACTGAGTTTTAATATATCACTACTATATATTTATAGGAACTATAAAAAAGGTTTGTGAAAGGAGAGAACAAGAAGATTGATATACCATGCCCTAATTTGATAAAGCATTATAATTCTCATATGGGAGGTGTAGACCTCATGGACATGCTAGTTTCTCTGTACAAAATAACAATGAAAGGATGTTGTTGGTATTTATCAGTATTTGCACAAATGTTGGAATTTGCATAAATAATGCATGGATTTTGTATCGAAGAGAAAGACGGCAATTGAAAGAAGAAAGTGAAGAGATACGTTTGAAAGAGTTTAGATATACCCTTGCCAAATCTCTAAAGATGTTAAATAGGACTAAGATGAAACGTGTTTCCTCAGAAAATGTGAATATTGTCGAAAGAAAAATCCATAGGACCTATAATACCCAGACCACCTACTGATGTAAGATATGATAAAACTGACCACTTTCCCATATATTCAACTAAAGGGAGATGCAGACAATGTCGAAGTGGAGAAACCCACTGGATATGAACTAAATGTGAATGTCGGCTTTGTCTTGCTAAAGACAGGAACTGCTTTTATAATTTTCATGTCCAAAAAATGGCCAAACGTTCAGAGACAATATTTTTATTTTTCTGTAAGGACTTTTTCAAGTTATTATCCAGTGTGTAATTAGTTCATATATGTATATTAGATGTTACGTTTTACATATAAGTTCAGTTTGTTTTTAATTGAGTTAGATTAATTAAAAAATTACATCGAAAAGTCTTAATTATTTTATGGCTCATTCTGAATAATGTTTCTTATAGTCTACATAACATTAGACAGTTATACATTAGCAGATTTGGCAATGCGTCTCATAAGATACACCTCATATTTAAAAAAATAAGATGTAAAATAATTTTTTTTAATAAAAATGATTAAAGGAGATCCTAAACACCATTGCTAAACAGCTTTCGTAAAATATATTTGCCTACATTGTGCCTTGCCAAATTAAGGGTTAACTCTTATATTTAGGATCAACAGTCACCACTAATGATTTATATTACTGCATACTGCTGCTGTCACGATACTGCACAATCTTAATTATTCAAAGTAACGTCAGAGCATGGGATATGATTAATTATTTAAATGTGAATAACGCGTCCAAGTGTACGCGAAAATATTTTGGCGTATCAACACACCGAGATGTGTTGGGCTTTGTTATCAAAACATCTGGCACTCAGTACTACACTAATCGAAAGAGGTAAATCTGTTTATCAATCCGGAGGTAACTGTCGTCCACTTGTGCCCAGGAAACGGTTTTCCCATATAAATTTGTTAATTATTGTTCTGTTTTATCTCCGCTGCGATAATAAGATTGCTTGGCGAACGACCTCTAATAATTTAATCTTTTACATACAATCCAAAAAACAGATTTATTTAAACGTTTACGCTTGGAAACTAGGTCAAATTTATTAGAGTTTTTATCGCTGTTAAACAAACAGACGAAAGCGATTCTAAAATACGGATGAAGATCCAGAAAGCAGATATTTTTCTACATCTCTATTTTCATATTTTCTCTAAATAAAAAAATGCCAATATACATTTAAAAAATCTAATTTTTTAACTGAATAATTTATATAATATGTTATCTTAAACTAATCCGGTGCATGTGCTTCAATTCCTCAAAATGATGTAGGTACATATATGTAAATACTTTAAAATTTACAAGCATCCTCGGTGTTTCCGTATTTTCTCATACTTTCTGTATTTAACACAAAACATCCATCTCATTATTTCGCAAACTGTTTTCCTTAAATATCCGCCTTTTAAAAGTAACCGAGTGTTATGTAATGCCGTCTGTTTTTCGTGTTTTTTTTTTTCAGTTTCAAAACGATAACATTTATGGCATTACGCCCATAAGGGTTGGCATTGCCGTCACGGTTGTGTTTGTGGTATAAAACTGTGAAAGTTAAAAGTTAAACCAAAGAGACTAGGCGATAATTTAGGTTTGATTATTAACTAGTCCAGAATTACACTGGACACCTTGTATAACCGTTTTCTGCCGTGCAGGAGAAAGAGGATTTGTTACGTAGCATGTTCATCAATGAAAATATGATATACATATTTAATATATTGAAACATATTTGAATTTGAAAATATGTTTTTTATCACATTTATTAGTATTTTTTAATATCTATTGAAAAAAAAATATTCCTATATATGTAATACTTGAATTTTTTACCTCAAAAGATTTAATACCATGTATATTTCATCTGAATAGTTTATTTTACAAAAAAATATACACACCTCCCCATCATTACTACAATAATTACCATCCTCAACGACAAAAAAGTAAACACGTAATTTAAAAGACCATATATGCATATTTTAGATGATTTCGAATATCATATTTTGTTGTAGTTATCCCCCACACCCCTAAAAGAGTGGGTGTGGGGTAGAAGGGTAGTTTATTTAATGCGAGGTTTTATACTTTTTTTAAATACGTTCGAGTATCACACGGAATGTGGAGATTACAAGAAATACTTTGTATGGGCATCGACTCATTACAAAAAAGTCATGACCATGTTTAATTAGAATATTCAAACACAAACATGAAAAAAAATAAAATATATACCAGGCGATAGCCACGATACAGGCTTAGGTTAATTATCAACGACCAGGCATGACCGAATTTATTCAGTTCTTTCTGTACACGTCCTACACAAGTAATTGTTAGAATAAATTGACTGTGCAATTATTTGTAAGTTTGATGTCGATGATCCACTAGACAAAAGCGGTTGGTAACTACGTATATCTGACTACATTCCTGTTTTTTCCTCTTCCTATTTGAATTGTTGCAAAAATTTATGAGAGCAACATATGGTAATTCGTCTGAACGCTACAGCCAGTGTTGCCAGAGGTCCAGCTTAAAATGTCGGTAGAATGGTACTCTAAATATCGGTAGATTTGAAAAAAATCTGTAGTTTTTTATTAATATGATTTTTAAGACTAATATTTGTATCGGTATAACACATTTTACTATATTAGAAATGTATGAAGTAAGAAAATAGGTTGGTACCTGTAAATATTAAAAATAAAACGAACGTAATTCAGATATTATGACAAACTATGAATTAAGAATAAAATAAACTATGATAATTTAAATATTACAAAAACATAAACGTACATAAAAAGAAAAAAAAATGATTTCGTTCCACATGCACAGTAAAATTTCAACAAAATATTGGAAAAAGTATATGCCAGACAATTGTATTAGACTTATACATGGATGCAATGATGTTAAAATCTGAACATCTACAATAGAACTACATCCACAACGAACAAAACTGGCTGAAAGTATCGACAATGATTAATTTGACTTCAGAGTTTATAGTCCATCAGAAAATAAGAAATTCTCAAACGAAAGCGTGTGACACATTAAATAGATAAGAACCAAACTTTCAGTAAACCCGTACTGTTGAAATATT